>PISX010000318.1:121567-223930 GCA_004024625.1 Mellivora capensis
CAGCCCCCAGCCAGAGCTCCATCAAAGCCAGACCATCGTCTCAAAATGGAGGATGACCGCCGTCCTTCCCTTGCCTGGATGGGCCTCAAAATCAGCGTTTCTAAAGAATACCAAGAAACGATGGCGCCTCCCCCACAGGAAAACCACTTTTATGGCTGATTAATCAGCAACAATGCTGCAAATGACCCGTCTGCAAAAAAAATCTTCAGCTCCTTGAGATCTAAATTACTCTAATTTTTCTTCCCCAAAAATTAGGTATAATATTATAATTTTAAGTAATGCCGGAGCCATTTCTCCCTTCATTGGATACCAAGCTCAAGATGTTACAGGAAAAAGAAATAGCTTTCACCGCTGATATGAGAAATTTAAAAGACAGACAAGTGTGAGCAAACAAAAGCTGTCACATCAAATACTGCGGGGGGGGCTGGGGGGGTCTAGAAAAAATGCCAGAAATGCTCAAGTCTAAATAAAGTCATTTATTTGTTATTTTAACCCCTTCGCTGTCAGTCGCTGGCAAGGCTAACGGGCCCTCCGGGGCTGGGAGGTACTAGGGACAGCTCTCTGGGGCTCCTCTCCATGGTGGTCCCGTCACAGGGTCCGCTTAGTCCCCTGGTTCCCTACAGGGTTTCCAAACACAGTGCCGCCAACGCTTCTCTGCTCCCGACTGCTTCGAGGGCATCACTTCTTCAGAGAAGTGTCCAACGGCCACCTCCTTAAGCAAAGTGACTAGACCCTGAGTCGCCCAAGGGCGGCAGCCACACACCGTCCACACGCGTCCGTGGAAGGCAGGTACGTGGCCGAGCGCGGCGGGAGTCCTTTCTTGAATTTAGTGTCCTAGACGGCTAGCATGCAAGTCCAAGATAGGACTCCTTCGGGAAAAGGGAGAAGACACAACCCGGACAGACCCGGGGCGCATCCCTTGCTCCTTCCTGGTCACGTTCCTAAGTCCGTTTCCGAGGTCGAGCTGATGGTACTTCTACAAAAAATTGAGTAAGGCCGGTGAACGGGCACTGCTGATGACGGGCTCCAGAGCTAGAGGCAAAGTATTTGCAGCTAAAATGGATTGATCGGACACCGATTTTGCACACTTCGGCGGGCCCGAGATGAGTAAGTCACAGCTCTGTCCTCAAGAATCTGCCCTCCCACCCCCACTCTCTCGGCCCAAGACAGCGAGCCTTCTGCTTCCAACAAACCGCTCTGGCGGCGGCTAGCAGGCCCGCCCAGCGGAGAGGGTCCACAGACGCACCTCCCACCCACATGCGGAAGCCTTGGCACACCTGGTCTACGAACTTTCTCCCAAGTGCCCCCCCCCCGTCCCTCCCAGGTAGGGGGCCCACCTTGAGCAGCCATGCACCTGTGGCTCCCAGAGGGGAGCCTGGGAGGCATCCTGGGTCCTTGTCCCTCCTTGAAGCCAGCCGGCTCCTCAGCACAGAACCCAAAACCCACCCCACCCCCACCCCCCGGCTCTCAGGTCTCCTCTGTCTCCATGGCCTTGCACCCTCCATCACCACCCCCTACTCAGACGCACTCATCTCTGCTCAAGATGCTTCCTTGAGCCCCGAGTTCGTGCCCAATCCCGCCCCAGGCTCACCCCCTCCTGTCTCAGGGTACCCACCCTACCTGCATTTCCTCTCCTCTGCCCCTTGGCACCAGGCACCGTGCCCGACCGACCAGGTTTACGCAACTCGACTGTCCTACTAGGGATGAATGCTTCGTGGGCAGGAACCCGGCTGCTCAGCTTGGGAACCCCCAGGGCCTGCGACAGGGTGTGAGGCAGGGCAGGCCCTTAAAATGGGACGGAGTGAGAGATGCTTGATCTATACACCAAAGCAACGCCCTTGGGTCTGTAACAGGTAATGCTCGCCGGCTTTCCAGAGAAGTCTGCTTAAAGGAAATGCCGTGCTTTTCCAAGATATTCACGCACAGGAGGAATGTGCGGGGTCTCCCGTCCAGAACTGCAGGCTGCCTGGGCTCATCTGACCACTTCGCCACACTCCCCAGATTCCTCCCATCTGGCCGCACCATTGTCTTAGGACCTTCTCGGCGGTTTCTCACCTCGTGCAGTTTTGCTGCGGGTGGCAGAGAAGGTGCCTCTGGGGTCCCCGGCACCCGGCGGCAGCCACCTGCTCGCCCGTCGCGTGGCGGCTGCCCCGACCCCTCGGGGTCAATGCTGGGGGAGCCGCTCCCGAGGCCTCCTCCCGTGTGCCGCTCCAAGGGACGCGAGGGACGCGCAGCCATGTGTTCTCAGCCCAGACATTCTGATGTGGGTTTCTGTGTGGGAGAGGAAAAGATGCACACACTCCCCGAGTCTAGGATTTGTGGCTTGTGTTATCTCACAACTTCACATTTGGAAGAGGTATTTTAATTTCTTATGAGTTGTGAAAATAATTATGTAATTCTGCCACCTTCTTAAAACTAAGATATTTCAAACTGACTCCATGTAGTCTGGGGCTGACACCCTTAAGAGGACTTGGCTTTTTTTTTTTTTTTCCCTTGGAGTTTTCAGCCAATTTGTGCCAAACAAACTCTTGAGTTGTTAAAACAGTTCGTGATGGAGAACCATCTTGCATACAGAAGTAAAGGAAAATCCTTCTTCCCTCCCAAAATTAACTGTCAACAATGAGTTCTGAAATACAAATGCCGTTTGCGGTCTCGGCAAAGCCCACTTTCCGGTCTGTTTTCAGGCTCCGGCGGTCTCCAGTGCTGCCGGATTCCTACATCGTCCTGTCTCGCTCCTGTTTGTCCCTCCCTGGGTCTCCCTTATTTGTCCTCGGTTATTTAGGGACCTAGGGAAAGGTTCGAGAAGACTGCACCAGCAAGTGCCAACTATGAAGTTCTCAACGATGTATCTTAAATGACTGCCCAAAAGGCATTTTTCTATCGCAAGTCTTCCACTGGAGCATTACCCCTGCCGACCATGAAGCCATTCGGTCGTGGATATTTCTGAGCATCTGCACCTGCCCAGACCTCGTCTGGGGCTCTAGGGACCCTGAGCGAACAGGCAGATGACCTCACAGACCCACGAGTGACCAGACGAAGTGTGCACTCCAACATCACCCCCAGCCGACCGCGTGGCACTCACACTGCAAGGTGATCATTTTGTTAAGTACAGACCAGAGACTGTCAGTAGTTAGAATGTGTTTATCATTTCTTCCAGGGCATAAGTTTTTTTTTCTCATATGTATTTCATATTCCTAGCTGGAGGAATATCAAAAAAATCTGAATATCACCATCTGGAAGTTATGCCATGGGCTCCAGTGGGCAGGATTAGAGCTGGGTTTCTCTTCTTCCTCTAAAAGTGTGTTTCTTCTGCTTTGAAATGAGCACGTTGGACATGTTGGGTCCCCTGATGAGACCGACCCAGGCTCTAAACAGCCTGGAGTCTCCGCCCTCCGTCCTCCGTCCTCGCTGGCTCCTGGGCTTCTCCAGTGCAGAGGAAGGGGGGCAGGGTCCCTTCAAGGACATCTGATCGTCCGTGACTCACTCGCCCCATAAATCGAATGTGCTGACAGACGTGAGCGCCAGCGACGCAGCACCCCGCTGCTCACCGAGCCGGCTGCTGCTCTGCCTGGGTCCCGGGTTGTGCGACGGAGCCCTCGGAGCCATTCCAGTTTGGAAAGCGTGCGGTCACCACTGACTGCGCCACACGGCGTCACTCCCCTTCACCTGCACTCCCCTCGCTGGTGTGTAATGGTTGCTCTGAAACGACTGGTGTTCTTCAGGAGCAGAGGCCGTTTCTCCAAAAACACTCACTTTTTATGCCTCTAGTATATCACGTTTATGTTTTTAAGTCTCTTTGTGTCCTCCCAGAATGCTTTTGTCCTCTCCTCACGTGGTTCTCTCTTGCCAGACCAGCCCAGGAGCTTCTGAAAGAAGCCTCCCCACCTGGCCCATGAGACACGTGTGAGACCCAGACTGATTTTTTAAATTAAAACTGTGGGGGCGCCAGGGTGGCTCAGTTGATTGGACGTGTGCCTTCGGCTCAGGTCATGATCCTGGAGTCTGGGGATCGAGTCCCGCATGGGGCTCCCGGTTCCCCAGGGGGTCTGCATCTCCGTCTGACCTTCTCCCCTATTATGCTCACTCTCTCTCTCAAATAAATAATCTTTTTAAAAAATTAAATTAAATTAAAATTGTATTAAAAATTTTTTCATTACTATAGACATAGCTCGAAAAATGTGGCTATGGCCCATGTCAGAGAGATTACTGCCTGTCCTCTCTTCTGTGAATTTCACGGTTTCCAGTCTCTCACTGGTCTTCAATCCATTTTGAGTTTGCTCTGGTGTGTGGTATAAGAAAGCGGTCCAGTCGCATTCTTCTGCTTATAGCTGCCCAGTTCTCCCAGCACCATTTCTCTCCCTCTCTTTTTTTTTTTAAGATTTTATCCATTTATATGACAGGTCACAAGTAGGCAGAGAGGCATTTCTCAAAGAAACTCATCCTTTCCCCACTGTAGACTCCTGCCTTCTTTGTCATAGATTACAGCCACTGTGGAAAAAAGGATGGCGCTTCCTCAAGAAATCAAAACAGAAATACCGGACGATCCAGTAATTGCACTCCTGGGTATTTATCCAGAGAAAATGAAAACCCTATTGAAAACATATATGCAGCCTGTGTTTACTGTGGCATCATTTATGCTACTCAAGTTATGGAAACAGCCCAAGTGTCCACTGGTAGGCAAACGGGTACGGCAGCTACGCGTGCGGTGAGCACAGCATGGCGCGCCCGGTGGTCCGGTCGCTATGCTGGACACCGGAAACTAAGGGGACATCGCGTGTCAACTAGGCTCAAATTCAGAGGTTTAAAAATCCTAAATAAAGGGACGCCTGGGTGGCTCAGTTGGTTAAGCGGCTGCCTTCGGCTCAGGTCATGATCCCAGCGTCCTGGGATCGAGTCCCGCATCGGGCTCCTTGCTCGGCAGGGAGCCTGCTTCTCCCTCTGCCTCTGCCTGCCACTCTGTCTGCCTGTGCTTGCTCTCTCTCTCTCTCTCTCTGACAAATAAATAAATAAAATCTTTAAAAAAAAATCCTAAATAAAATCCAATTGCCTTTTTAGCTGTCCCCTGTTAACTATGAGTTAACAGTTTGCATTGTGTGTAGAGTCCATATTGATAACATTAGCTCTTACATTTTCACAGGACAGATTCGGTTCGGAGACACGCTCTGATGAGAGTGCATGGCTGGCGTCTGACTGGGGGAGCCTTCCTAAATCCGCTGCAACCGCCTGGGGGAGATGTCTATTTCAAGTCTATTTCGAGTTAGAAAGCCTGCCCTGGTGAAATCCATCCAGTCGCCCTAACCTACACCCAATTGGTGTTTAGCATTAGGTGGCCTGAAGCACAAAGGAAGGACTCCCAGACTCCTCTAACGCGGAGAAACAGAGCTGCACGCCCCTGAGGCTGATCTGGGGTGAGGCATCCCGCCTGCCCAAGCAGCGGTTCCCTCCCCCGGGGAGGTGGACGTGCTAAAAGCACCCAGCCCACCGGACGGACAGTGGGAATAAGTGAGTCTTCGGGCGAAGCCCACAGAGCAGCAGGCACAGGCAGCCATTGACTAAAATGTTTGCTCCTTAATCCCTTTGGCCTCAGGACAACGTAACTGAAGACGTTTACAACACCGCAGAGGGCTGGAGCCTGAGGTTCCCTTCGAGAGGAAGAAATCTATAAACCATTGCAATGAAGCATTTAAAAATAATGCATTATACGACCTGTACTCAGAACTTTGACCCAGAATGCTGTCTTTCCGTAAACAAGACTCACATGGAGATTTGGTCTACACACAACAAACCAGCTTTATACTCGGAGATCAAACAACAGATCGCTAACAATGTTGTTTTGTTTTAAAGATTTTACTTATTTATTTAACAGAGAGAGAGAGCATGAGCGGAGTGAGCAGCAGACAGTGGGAGAGGGAGAAGCAGGTTCCCTGCCAAGCAGGGAGTCTGACGCGGGGCTCAACCCCAGGACTCCGAGCAGAAGGCAGATGCGTAGGCAGCTGAGCCACCCAGGCGCCCCGCTAACAATGTTTTGTACAAGCTGGTTTACGTTCGTGGACCTAATCCTGAATATTTTTTACAAGCTACCTTAACTATGTCATCAGGAAGGTTTCTGGTGGACAGCTTTGAACCTAACTTTACACTCTGAGGGTAATTAGTAGTATAGGAGTGTTGCATATTGTATACGCACTTTGTAGCTATTAGGTATAAGCTACTCTAATACTGGGCCTGTTCTGGGCTCAGGAAACAAAGCCCCTTGACATTTATGACACAATCTAGCTTGGTTATTCAGACTGAACTGGGTAGGGAGTCATCTGGATTTCATTTTCCCACACTCTTACCGTGGGTTGGAAGGGTCTCTACGTGGGACAACAATTCACACTCTAAGTAGGCCTTCTCTTCTCTCTGACCCAAGGAGAACGGCAAGGTGGGAAGAGCTCTCATGGAAAAGAGCGTGCCCAGGAAAACAGATCTGTGGAAGGCGGGATGGGACGAACCACACGGACTCCCGTGACCACTGACTCCCGTCAGACGTTCTGCTGCGGTTCCTGCCCCCAGCGTTCATAAAAGCAAACTGTCCCAGAAAGCAACTGGCTCTTTCTCAGCTGGGGATGTGCTCTTACCACACCAAGTGGCACTGATCACACACCCGGCCAGGACCGGGGAGAGCAGGCTCCCGCAGCGAATCTGGGTGACATTAGCTAGTCTTCACACAACAGAAAGAAGATGAGGTCTGGAAGCTTCTGAGGCTTGCCCAAGGCCCTGGGCCGAGCCAGAGAGGTACAAGGTCATCTCTGGGCCCTTCCCTCAGACCTTGCTTATGCCTCCCTCTGCAAGGGACCAGCCTGGCCTCAGCACCCGCCTGCCAGGTATGCCTTGGGAACTGGCCAGGTCTGGGGCCCTGGCTGTTCCTTTCCATCTGGAGGAGGAGGAAAGGAGCCTTCCTTTCAGGTCCCCAGTGGCACCAAGGAGCCTCTGAGGCCCCCGTTTCCTAAGCTCTCCCTCAGCAGCAGCCATGAGCCTGCAACCCAACAGAGAGCCACACACTCACACGCTCGTGTTCTCATTTCAGGGGCCGTGTCCACGGTCGTTTCCTAGCTCGAGTTAGCTCTAGGGAGGTGAGCCCTGTAACAGCCCTGCTGCTGTGCCCCGACAGCCTACAAGATGTACAACGTGCACATACAGACGTGCACACATGCACTAATCACCTAGTAACGTCTGGGAGCGACAACTGCTTCAGTCCCTTCAGGACTCGGACACTGAGAACCTACCTAAGCGCATTCACAGGAAACAGGCTGATACTGTTCACAGGGCATCAGAGAAAAATACAAACCACTTGCAAGACCAGGATCCAGCGACCTTAGTTTTTCTGATCTTGTTTTTAGAAAAGCCAGTCTTCTCCTTTATGACGGATTGCATCACTGCACGCATCAGGCACTGTGCTCGGGGCCTTCCCGGGTTATCAGGTGAATCCTTACCGGACGTGGCCAATGACAACACAGACTCCCACATCTGCTGCAGGTGAGGGGACGCAGATGTATGTGACGAGGGACCCGCACGTCACAGCACCGAGCTGAAGCCTGAGGCCAGACCCGAGGCAGGGGCCTCCACGGCTTTGTTCTTCTCTCTCTCCCACTGAGCAGAGGGTCCAAGAGCCCCGGCGGTCTGTTATATAACTCACCTTCTCTGCAGGGTCAAAGGGTAGAAGCGAGTGCGAACTTTCCCCGAAGAAGGAGCTTTCTTCCCAGTCTGTCCTGATCTATAGGGACCTACGCAAAAAATATAGATAAAGTATATCTTAGTTATTGATAGACATAATACAGTTTCCTTAAAAAGGATTCCAGACAATAGAGAAACGACTTCCCATCCTTTATAGATTCAGTAATGGTTGGGCTGAGGCTTACTATGGGTCCACGGGAGTGCTGGGTCCTGGGAGGAAGAATAGAGTATGGGGGTTGGGGCCCTCCTTTGACCCCAGAGATCAGAGTCGAGTTCTGATCTTATCTTTTATCTACTCAAAGTCAGAGTTCCAGAAAGCTTTGCTTCCTCCCCCCCCTCCCCGACACGAGCTTGAGCTCGTTCCACACCAGAAGCTCACTTCGCAAACACGGCGGACGGAAGACTAATAGGAACACTGTGTGTTAACAACCCTGGAACCAAAATTTTTAAAAATAAACAAAGTCTTAAAACTCCATGTTAAAAAGAAAGAGGAAGGGAGAGAGTATTTCGGGGGAGGGAGAGGACCCTTGGGCTTTTGCCTCCTGGCCAGAGAGGAGGCTGCGGTGACACGGGCCATGTGCCAGTCCCGTTTGCTCCCAGGAACAAGCAGGAGCCGACTGAGCCGGGAGCAGATGCGGCGGCTTCACGTGGAGCTGGTAATATTGCTTCTGCTTTACTATTTTTAAGATGCCATAAGACTGCTTTGTCTTTTTTCTTAAAAAAAAAAAAAAAAGTACAGATTCACTTAAAACCGGTGGGGTATAGACATCTCTCCTTTTCTTTCAGGAGGAGAATTTTGGAATCGCTTTAAAATCACAGCCTGGTTCCTCACACATCAGGGCTGCTGACTTTGGTATTTGTCTCTGAGCGTGATGAGCTTTGTGCTGAATACTGATTTGAGGTGTGGTTCACCACGCTGCAGACTTAAATGGTCCTTCCCACAACTTTATCTGAGAAGCCTGACGGTGGTGACAATCACAAGGACTGCTTTCCTTGGGTAAAACTCTGCTATCTGCAATTTACTCTGACAGGCTCCACAATTTTAAGTGCAATTAAATCCTAAGAATTTGCCCAGAAGAAAAAAATTCTATCACATTAAAAAAAAAAAAAAATTTAAGAGAAGGTTAAAAAAAAAAAAAAAAAGAAAAGAGAAAAAACAGTTAAATTGAACAACTAATTTCTAACTGGTTGCTCTTTTATTTTAAAAAGAATAGAAAAATGTATTTGGCTGAGCCCAGAAATCAGTTTCGGTGTAGGGCAGCTCTCTCGGTCTGAGAACGAGGCCCGCCGGGGGTCACAGCTTGCTGACCGGCTGCTCGGCCACTATCATACCCACAGCCCCAGAGTGAAAGTGGGGGAAAAATAGGAAACTTGCAGAAAACCACCTTCAGAAGCTGCTGTCACCTGATTACCCCTCAGCAGCAGCGGCCAGCTCCCGAAGCGGGTGGGAGCTGCTGGCCTCCCTCCCCGCTGTTCACGTCCTCGCCCCCCCCCCCCCGGGAATCACAGAGACAGGAGCCCAAAGGAACAAGCGCAGCCAACCAGGCCTACCTGCCCATCTGACCCATCATGGGGCCAGCAGGTGGGGAAGTCTTTCTTCGTCACCGTCACCGTCTAGGGGATAGGCTCAGAGGCAGACCTGTCTGCTTGCCTTTGGGGAAATTCCAGTTGCATTTCTAATCTGCAGCCAGGGTGGCTGGTGTCCTGGAAAAGGACCTGTGTCCCTACCCGTTCTTGGCATTCCACACTCGAAATCTTTATTCAACAGGAAGCTAATCTGACACCGAAACAGCTACCCAGGTTACGTTTGGGAAATCAGATTTTTCTTTAAGAGATGTCAAATTATACCTAATGTTGGGGAACATTTCATATAAAATATGCATTGAATTCAGTAGAACATCTTTGAGGGGACGCCTTCGAGCTTCCTGACTCTTGTCATTGAGGAGCACGGAACTCAACGGCCCCAGCCACCTGGCCCACTGCCCCCTCCACTGCCATCCCACCCTCTCCCCAACCCCAACTAAGGGTTACTGGACCCCAGAGAGACCAGCTGTTTGGCTGCCTTCCCTCCTCCTGGCATGCCCCAGGCATAGCACTGACCGCCCCCGGCAGGTCACCCCACCCCCCCAGAGACTTCTACCACTGACAACACTCCAATGACCTTGCCCATCTTTCCCTACCAGGCCCTGAACTCCGTGAAAATGGGGACAACCTCATGCACTCCCCAGCACCTCCCAGTATGCCTGGCACACGGCAGGGTTCCCAGCCATGTCTGCTGGAGGCTCCTTTCCTTTGGGGCTGCTGAAACAGAAGCCTCCTGGGGGACACGCTGCCCTTGCTGACCGTCTTCCCCAGCCGGCGGCGAGCCCGGTGAGGGCCGAGTCGTACCCGTGTACCCCGGTGTCTTGGCCAGTGCTTTGCACCTGCGAGATGCTCAGTAACTGCTCACTGAGTGCATGGAATTAAAGACAATAGTAACACAGAGATCCTGAAAGTACGCTTGGAAACCTTCAAGCATCCCTGTATAAGAGAATATTACGAAATTGTCCATCCGTGCTTCTCTTTCGCGGGTGCCTACTGAAGTCTACGGAACTTGACGCTGAACTTGTTGCAACACAGCATGGTATTGGACCGATCATGCCGTTGGGCAAGAGATCACCCCACTGACGCGTCATGGAGAAACAGGGATGAAGAGCTGACGTCTCACAAAGGAGAGGGCACCCCGGAGTCCCTGCCACGCCCCTTCTGGGGCTGTTTGTTGCTTTTTCCTGGACGACCCTCTCCTGCCCATCGGTCAGTGCCGTCCTCTTCCCTCTGTCAAGGCCAACTTACCCCGAACGACTCAGCTCAGCCTCTGCCTCGCAAGGACGTCTTGCTGGGCCCCGCCTCGCCCCCTAAACACACCTGCACTGACACTCCGCTCCCCCGCCCCTGTCGCCGGAGCCAAGGCCCTCACTGGGCCTTGGGTCAGGAGGGCCCGAGACGATTTCCTCTTCACCTTCAGGGCAGTGTCTGAGCGAACACACCCTGCACAGCCTCAGATCTACTGTCCCCTGTCCCTGCAAGCCGCCCGGGACCCTGGCTCTCTTTTCTCCAGCCTATACTTTCACCTGCTTCCCTTCATTTTAATCCCACGAAATGAAGTCGCTCCTTCCCATGTAAGCCGTGTAAACACCCTGAGGTCTCGGGAGTGGGGGAGGAGGAACAGGCATGAGAAATGCTAAGTGGAACCTCAGAGGGAAGGTTCCCCTTGGGGCAGGCGTGGCCTCGGTCTCCCAAGCAGCTGAGGCTCACCTCCCTGTGGTCAGGCCTCTCCCTCCAGCATGTCAGGTCCATGGAGGGGGACAGGCAGAACCCCACCGCCTTAGCCACCGTGCTGAGAGATACTGGCTCCTTTTGACAGCTCCAGAATAAACACCACAGTGGCCCCTTGCAGGACTGTCTCCTAAGAGCCGCCAGCCATTCCCTTCCGTGCCCTCCCAGTTGTGCCAGGCACGGGGGACGCTGGCCCTCAGTGCCCCTTCCCTCTTTATTAGCATTAATACGAAACCCCAAAGGGTGCATTACTAGAACCCAGCCGCTCTGCTTTGAGCACTAGATAGACCCCTGAAGAGTCTGTGCAAAAAAACACACCGGTGTGGTGGGCCTCGGTCCCCACGACCGACACGACCTCCAGACGCGCATTCCTATAGGTCACAGGCTCGTGTCCAACACAGCCTACAATTGAACAAAGCATTCTGATCCTTCCTGAGCGCACACGGCCCCTGGGCACTGCATTTGCTTGTAGGGGCCCCAGAAAAAACTCAGACTCACAAACAGTTCGCAACCCTTCCTAGGAAATAAGCAAGTGCTAATTGAAACAGACACATTCCCACTTAAATGGGAATGCTCACGATTTCTGCGCGGAAACGGTCCTGTCCCTTAGAGTGGTGGATGTTTATTATCAGCCCGAATGCGGGCCCCACGAACTCACCGGGTCAGCGCTGGACGGGACGGTGCCGATTACCGAACCCAACCCTCCAGCCCCTGCAGGAATCCCACCCATGTACTGGGGGCTGACTGTCATCGTTTTAAGGACGTCTGAGGACCTCAGGTTCTATTAGTCCTGAGCAGTTTATTTTTGTGCTAAAGGTCAGAGGCAAATGAAGGCACTTACGGCTTTTTTAAGCATGGGAGACTTTCCCGTCAGGGTGAGGGGTGAAACGCGGCCATCAGCGGTCAACTGCTGTCCCTGCCACCGTGTCCAGCCCTCACCTAGGGCAGGGCATGGAAGTAGCCTCGGGTGTCAGTACTGGGAGCTCTTAATACGCTAAAGCAAGGTCCTTAGTCCATTTTTTTCTGAAGTGTCTGAAAATAGGTAGGCGTTCCTGAAACAACGCTGAAGAGCCACTGATGATTAAAACTGACCCATGGGAGAGGAGTGTGATGGACCTTGGAACTCGTGCCTTTTTTTTTTCTTAAAGGAACTGGGGAGGGGCGCCTGGGTGGCTCAGTGGGTTAAAGCCTCTGCCTTTGGCTCAGGTCATGGTCTCAGGGTCCTGGGATCGAGCCCCGCATCGGGCTCTCTGCTCAGCTGGGAGCCTGCTTCCCCCTCTCTCTCTGCCTGCCTCTCTGCCTACCTGTGATCTCTCTCTCTCTGTGTCAAATAAATAAATAAAAAATCTTCAAAAAAAAAAAAAGGTCAGAGGACTTCAGGGATGGGAGGCGCTTAACCCAACCACCCACTTGTTAACACTCTTCCGCAGGTAGGAAGCTCTTCGGGTCTTCAAAACAGTTGGAAAATCACATCCCGTGCTCGTCTTGACCTGGCAGCCCTCCAGACGCAACCGTCCGTTGGGCATACACAACTGTTTCTTCTTTGGATGATTCTGCCAGTGCTCACTAGGACGAGCAGAGAATCTGACCCTCCACAACAGAGTCCGGGTTCTCCACTGAAGATCAGAACTCTGGGGGTGGCCCCCTGCGGAAGCAGGACGCTTGTCCAAACGCACGTCCACCTGCTTTGAAGAACTTGATCTAGTGGCCAGAAATGACACCTTTCTTGTGGATAGGCTGTTAACACATTTTCACAGAACCGGAATGCTAACTTCCTCCTTCAAATTCCTGAGGGCACTGCTTCTCACCTCTTTCTGCACCACTGCAAATTGCTGATCTCTTTGTTCCCTGAAGAGTCTCCCAAGTGGACTTGTTCCCGTTGTTTTTGTCTTGTTACTTTCAGTGTGCACTACTGACCAGAGTGGGGCTTTTTCCTTCTCTGCAGAGCCAGCCCACCACCAGGGTGCCAGTGGGAGGCAGCGGAGGTGGCCCTCCAGAAGGTGCTAGAAGGTCCTGTCCACCCCCCAGATGCCTCAGGGCCACGGGCCTTTGCCAAGACGTGACAGCACTTTGAGACTTTCTGAGCCTGTTTCTCAGGAATCTGCTCCTTTTCTTGGGCAAATCAAGGATATCCAAAGCAGACTGAACTGTTTGGATTTCTGCATTAGCTTTTGGTCCCCCCCCCTTTCTACTGCAGTCCAACTGAGTCATCCACATTTTTTAAACAATTTAAGATTCCATTTAATCGAAATAGTTTTATGTCGGTTTGAAAAAGTCCAGTGACGGGTCCTGTGAATTCGATGGAGAAGCATATCAGCTTCTCCTGGTGCCTCCGGTGGACAGGAGCATTTGTCACTGGTTTTTTTTCTCTTCTCTGCTTGCTGAAATGTGATTCTGATTTATAAATCGACACCCGATTGACAGATGGATGGCCTACTTTCTGGGCGCTGGCTGCTGACAGAGCCCCCAGACGTGTGTAAAGTGATACCTGCTCTCAAGGGGTCTTCATTGTTTTCTTCTCAACTAGAAACATTCCCAAAGCCAAGCTACAATATGAGAAAAATGAAAGACAGATGGTGTCACCAGGCCCTCTGTGAGAACCCAGTGGTGGAGATGGTTCCCCGGAGCCCGATGAGGGCCAGGCCCACATGGGTCCAAGAGACCCATGAGGAGGCAACGGGGTCCGACAGGTGCAGTCGGACAGGTGGAGGAAGGTGCAAGGTGTTTTAGGGCGGCAGAAGGTGGGAGGGAAATCTAGAGGCAAGAGAGAAAGAGTCAGTGAAGAAACCAATGTGGCTAAGGCAGAAGACTGTAAAGCTAAGGCTGGAAGTGTCTGAGGCTGGGATCTGCAGGTCCTGAAGCCCACTGTCTGTCCTTTCCTGCCAGACGGTGTGGACTGGCTGGAGGTATGGTGTGTGCATGGAACAAGAGGTCAGAGGCCCAGTCACTGGCAACCACAGGGCCAGGAAGGGCAAAGAAATGAGAGAAAAGCGGGGCAGATTTGAGAAAATTTTCCAAATCATTGATGACTAATACAAACTAATCAAAAAATACACATTCAATTTTGCACATGCATGTTGAATTACTCCCTTATGGATTTTGTACACACCCACTTCCCCTATAACCCATGCTCATTTCATCACCATCAAAATTATAAATCTTTAATGATGAGCCTATCACCTATTTTCCTTTCCTAAAACCATTCCAGAAACCACCAGGTACGAACAAACTTCTATTTAATAAAATGAACTTCTGTGATGACGCTCCAGGAGCAAAACCCGAATTGTTCTAAAACTGGCACTTGGCTTTGACAACCAACTACCTATTTTTTTTTTACAAAAAAAAAAGAAAGAGAGAAAGGAAAGAAAATGCTTTATTCCTTTAAAACACCTGCTTTCTTTCCTTTTTGACTTCTAAAGGAAGAAATTAATTTTTATTGGCAAGAAGAGAAGGCACTCTCCAACAAAGGAAAAGCTGTGCTCTACGGAAGAGTTGCCCTCTGCATTAAATACCACACAAGAATATCAACCCCAAACCACAAATCGAAGGGGGGCCAATCCCGTTTTCCCACATAAAAGCCCGCAGTCTGATAACCTCACTCCTTTGGAATTAGGCTGCAATTCTCGCTCCTCGAGGAGGGTGGCCCGCACCATGGCGCTTCTGGATGGCCGGATTTCCATTAGAATCGCCTTCCTCTATTCACTCCCTTCTCCACCCCAGCGCAGTTACTCAGTGAGTTATAATTTGGCACTAAAATTCAATTAAGCTGAAACTTTGGTCATATGTGGCCTTTTTCTCAGCAACGCGCGATTCCTCCCACCCGTCTTCCAAACGTTAGCCGATCGATTTTTAAAGCGGAGGGACTGAGACTGAGCTCTCCTTTCTAGCCACCCGCGGGGACTCCCCAAACGCGAAGACCCGCAGCGCGCACTAAAGCCCTTCGCGCTCCGGCGGCAGCCCCGCAGCCGGGACACCGGCGCGCCCCGGTGGGAGTGCGGCTTGCAGGGGCTCCCGGTGCGAGCCGGCCAAAGTCTGTCCGAGCATTGAGACCCCATTGAGGACTGTGGGAGTTTGGGCGGCTTAATGGGATTGTGTTCGGCGCTTCAGGCGCTCCTTTAAGACTCCATGGCACCAACGAAACTCCAATAAAAGGGCCTCTCTAATTGCTCTCTGACTTTCTATGAAACTTTCTAAGCTGCGCTGACATCCTCGAATACAACTATGGAATTCAACAGGGGAGACCAAGGGGGTGTGCGCAGAGCAAGCGGTTCTCAGCCAGGCGTGTGTGGGGTGGGGGTGACTTGAGGGAGGGGAGATGGGGCGGGTGTGAAGTCTGCGCCAGGGAAAGAAAATATGAGTGTTCTCCTTTGTGTGCGGAAAAACAGCCGAGCGCGGGAGGTCGGGGCCGGGGTCACGCGGCTCCGGGCTGCAGCTGCCGCCGTGGGGCGGGGGTCCCAGGCGCCCCCCCCCCCGGGCGTCGCGGCCGGCGAGGCATCAGCATTCCGGAGGCGCGGGCGGCCGCTGTCCTCGCACGACCCCGGCCCGTCCAGAGCGCGCCCCGCTCCGACCCCTCCGGGCGCCCGAGCAAGGTAAGCACAGCGCGCCGGTGCCCCTCGCCCCTCACCCCTCGACAGGGCGCACGGGAGGCCCAGGCCGGCCCCGTTGCCCCAGCCCCGCGGTCCTCTCGCTCCTGGGGCCCGACGCCCAGCCGGGGACCCCCGGCAGCCCCACCACCGCGGCGCCCGGCCTGGGCCTGGGCCTGGGCTTGGCCTGCAGGGCCCTCGGCGCCTAACTCCGGGCCCGAGAGGACGGAGCCGCCACGAGGCTGACTTGCCCCTCTTGGGAGGGGGACCCACGAGAGCACAGGTGACCTGCCCAGGCCGCCCGCGGCGTGGGTCACCCTCCCTCTGAACCGCTCCGTGGGCGGCGGCCTTACCAGGGTCCCCGCCCCGGGCACTGGTGTCCCGGGGGCCCCGCGCGAGCCCCCGCAGCCCCCTCGGGCGCTCCTTGTGCGCAGGCGCGGGCCGCGGGGGGCCAGGCTTCGGCCGGCGTGGGCGCGCGGACGTGGGCCCGGCCTCCGACGCTGCCCTGCGTGCCCACGCGGTCACCCGAGGGCGAAGGCACGTTGGGGGCTGGGGGTAGCGATGGCGGCGTCGGCGAGGCCCAGGCGCCGGCAATCAAAGGCTGGGGATGGCGCCCGCCGCGTTGCCCACGGCCAGGCCTGGGGCATGAAAGGATCTTTATCCTCGAGTGACACGGCGGCGGTTTCCTCCTGCCTCCCCCTCCTGCGGCCCTAATTGGGGCCGGCTGCTAATGTGATTAAAGGCCAGTTAAATGTTTCTCGGGGCAGATGGTGGGAAGAGGCCGAGACCCCTGCCCCCTCCCCGGGGTCACGCCGGGCCCGTGGTCAGGGGGCTGGTGGTGGTGCCAGTCCCAGGGCAGCCTGGCCGGGCGCCCGCCGATTGTTCACCCCGAGGCGGGGAGGCCGCGGGAGGGCTCCTGGGGCTTTATGTAAGCTGGTGGGCTTGGGGCCCGGCCGGATTTGGGGATTCTTTTCGCACAGTTTCCATTTTCTGGCCTTTGGAACAGCGCCCTGGGCCCTTGGGGCCCTCCCCCTCCGGTGCCCGGCGCCTGCTGGGCCCAGCCGCGGAGGCAGGCCTGGGGGCGCAGGGCGCTGGGAGTCCGGCAGGCTCGGAGCAGTTCGGCTTGGGGTCTCCCCACTGAGGACAGTGACTCAGGATGGTGGTGCTGCGGGAGCCAGGCAGAGGCCCCCACCCGCCGCGCCCCAGGCCTCGGCGACAACCGGGTTCCCACGTGGGCGGCGGCGTGGGTGGTCTCGCCCTCCCGGGAGGGCTGGGCGTCATGGCTCCCCGGGGCGCAGGGCCTGGGAGCCAGTGTGTGCGCTGCGCTGCCGGCCGCGCCCGCTTCCGAGGGCGCCCAGAGGCCCTGGGGACCCCTCCCCAAGCCTGCCTGACCTGGCGGACGGAGGCGGTGCTCGGGGGCGGGCGTGGGGGGAGCGATAGACAGCTTCGGTGCGCCCCGCGCGGAGGCCAGGCCAGTGCCGGGGCGGCGGAGTCAGACCCCGAGCCCCGGCCCCACGGCCCGCTCCCCGCCCGTGGCCCTGTCCCTCCGGGGGCCGGGCCATGCGTTCCCGCGGGCTCATTGCTCTGGAGTCCCCGGGGGGCCGAGAGCGCGGCCGGGCTGAGTCCTCGCGCCTCCGAAGTGGCAAATCTGGAACCAGTTAGGGCGGGGGAGGCAGATAAAACCCGAATGGAAGCCTGCGGAAGAGTGAGCTCGGGACGGCCCGCCAGGTGGCCCTGGCCGTGCGCTCCGGCGGCGGCGGCGCGGGGAGCGCGGGGAGCGCGGGGCCGGGGGAGCAGGTGGGACGCGGCCGGACCCACGCCGCAGGCCGCGCACCCTCTTCCGGCCCCCCAGGACTCTCCGCGCGGCCTCCGTGCGCCGCAGAGAGGGGCCGGGACGGCGGGAGGGCGCCCAGGGCTGCTCGCGGAGCAAGGGGAAGGCCGCCGCCTGCGCCCCCGCCGCGCTGCCCTCCGACAGCCCCGCGCGACGCAGCCTGGAAAACTGCCGTTAACCAAGCAGGCGTGCTTCCGTGGCAATTTTACATATCGGTCGTTTACTTTTTTTCCAATATTTTCTGGAATAGTCTACAGAACTTTCTCACATCCAACAAATGTCAGACTGAACAGATCAGAAAATATGAAAAAAAAAAGAATGACATTTCAGTTTAAGCGGAGTGAAAGCAAACGGTATTTTTTAATAATATTTTTGCCAGAGTGTATTGTGGATCTAAAATTTTGTCACGTTCAAAATATATCATTTTTTATACTTACAATATACATTTTGTACATTTTTTTAACACAAAGAAGTAAAGCATTGAAAAAGCCAAAGCCGAGAAACCAAGGAGAGCCCGCAGAGAAAATGGTGAGGAACCAAAGCCTGTCTTTCTCCCGCTCTCCTATTTTTTTTCTTTTCCTCCCTAATAGCCTGAAGGAAAATAGAGTCAAAATAAAACAATTTCATATTAAACTAACACATGGATGGGATTCATTCCTTCCCAGATGGTCTGAGGGACCTGGCTGTTTTAGTGGGCTCAGAAAACGCTAGATTCAAGGTGATTTTCTTTCCTTCAGCTGCTCAGAGAATTGTAAACAGCCTCGGCCTCATGATTTGCTTTAATCTGCCTATTGAACACAGATAAAATTAGAATTGTCTTCCACTTGACATAAACGTGGCGCAGGAAAAGTCATCAGTTTTTTTTAACCAAAGGAATATCTGTTTTTGTTTTGTACAAAATGGTACTATTTAACTAGTCCGTAACAAACTGAGTGACCTTGCGTTTGTTTAAAACGGCAAATGTTCTAATGTCAGTAACCCCAATGGCTGTAAAAAAAAAAAAAAACAAAAACAAAAACAAAAAAAAAAAGGTTTTTTAAGCTCATCTTCCATTTGCTCTTTTCCAGTGATCTTGTGTCAATGAGCAAGTAGCATAGAGTAAAACAAACAATTTGTGTGTTCCTGGTAAATAATTTTTTGAGTCTAAAAAAATCAGAAATACGTCAACTGCCGCTTTTTAGGAATAACCTTTAAACTGGACAGGAGAGGGGGTCATACGGTTTTGTTGACACTGGGAAACTGGCCGCACTCTGAGGGGGCAGTGCCGCCGGACGGGAACGGCTTGTTGTGAAGCGAGGCTCTAGGTACACGGGGACCCCTCTGCAGACACCTCAGCCCTTAAGAGTTATGACACAGGTGATGTTGTCATGAGCCAGACAGGTCCCCTGTGCACCTGCAGTGGGGGAGGGGCCCCGGACTGTGCAACCCGGACCCACACCTGCCCGGCCGGCCGCGTCATGGTCCCATCTGGAGGACCCTCTCCATTTTACAACCTTTTCTCTCCTTTAAACACTCCGTGTTGGGCCGCTCAGTGACGTGACTGGGACCCCTTTGTCACACACAAAGCCAAAAGGAACCAAAGTCTGGAGCAAAACTTAGGATCAGAGAAGCCCCCAGGCTTCTTTGTCACATGGGCAGTCGTCTGAAGAGCGGGCCATCTAGGGGACATCTTTGTTTGCATCCCACAAAGGCGACAGCGCATCCAGCCTCAGGCCCGATTATGTAGTTGGATTTAGGGGGTGTGTGAGAGTGTTTGGGGTTTTTTGCTTGTTTCCATCTTTGTTTGGTTCTATTTCCCTGGGAACACTAAGGTCCCTTTTGCAGCACTTGGGTCCACCCGCATGGCCCATGGGAAATCCAGCCAGGACGGGAGAGGGGCGGGGCCTCTGCTGGGACGCCAGTTTGTTTTGTGCCTGTTTGTTATGACTGAGGGTTTCAAGGTACCTCGAACTGCCCAAACCAGAGGCCCATTCCCACTCACTGCCATGAAGAGGCCCCTGCAAAGTTGGTGTGAGAATCTTCCCAGCCTTCCCCGTGGGAGTGGGCCCCTGACGCTCTCCAAGGGGCAAAACAGCCAACTCCCATATTTTGAACATCCAGAACGCTCAGTGATATTTAGAAAAGTAGACAGCTGGCCTCTGGCCTTGGAGACCTTGAAACGACATGGCCATGTTAGACAAAAGAAGTCAGTGTGAGTACTCGGGGAAGGGAGGGGGAGAAGGATGCCCGGCAAGGTAGGGAGGGCACATCTGAAAACCCCAGGGTTTGTGCCCCATATGTGGGGCTCTGTGGTAGGGACGGGACCATTTGGAGGAGACCCGACAGGTCCGGGGGGGGGCCAGCCCTACACTCCAGCCAGAGTTAGTTCCCGATTGCAAAACAAATGTGAAACCCCGAAAGCCTTCCTCCAAGGGCCCGTTGCTGGCAGGAGGGAGCTCAGACAGCTTCCCCTGACAGGCCTCCCAGCCCAGCCCGGCATTTCTTGGCCCCTGCCAGTGTCATTACCCTGACATCCCTCTGCTCCCCAAGACACTGTCCTCAGCCACCAACACTGGCTCAGGGACGGGAAGGGCTCTCACGCTGCCAGCTCCCCATAACCACATGGGGTTCTGTGCCTCTCAGAACAGGCCAGCCTGGGCCTCGCTTTGGGGACCTCCTGAGCACCCCTGGCCTGCAGGTGAGGAACCCCGTGGGATCGCAGTCAAATCTCAACACCCCGACCTCTCGGACCCCACACAGCGGTGCCGCCACCTTGCTGAGCCAGCCCCATTGGTGTGCGGGTGGGGGCACAGAGCGGAAACCCTCCAGCACGTCCTGGCTCCTGTCCTGTGCCCAGCACTGGTGTTCTTGTTCGGAGAACAAAGGCCCGGAGGCCCCTGCAGAACAGAGAAAGGCTGAAAGCAGTGGCTTTCAAAGCTGGCTGACCGTGGCCAGGGTAAGAAATACATTGTGCGTCTCAACCCAGGGCACACAGAATGGCTACGTATAAAATAAGCAGTGAACTTTTTACACACGTCTAACGGATTGTTTTCACCCAAGAACACCTCTCTCTCCTTGCGCCGTGAACCCTGGTATTTGTTACCCTGTTTCGCATCTTCTTAGTGATGGCAGCCACCTGCTGAAACGATCCCGTGGCCCTGGGGGGTTGCAGCTCAGTTTCCGCAGAGCTGAGGCTGCGTGGGCTACAGGAGCCTGGGACTCACTCCGGGGACACCATCAGTCCCCGCCTGCCAGCTTTGCATCCCCTAGACCAGCCCTGGAGTCAGACCATCTTGCAGGGATTCCTAGAGCTGTGCTGTTGGAGAAATCACTTCCCCCGTTGAGTTTCTTTCTCTTAGAATGGGGGTGACAGCACCCACCTCCTAGGGTCACAGGGAGGTTCAAATGAGATCAGGCGCAAAGTGGGGGCTGGACTCCAAGTGCCCAAGCACCTGTCCCTGTCGTTCCTCTGCCTCTCGGCTATACCTCTGGTCCTGCCCAGGATGCCGGCCCCCAGCTGCCTGCCTCCCAGTGGGATTCTCCCCCTGCCAGCTCCACTCCTGGCTTCCCTCTGCGCCACCTCCTCCTGGGTTCCCACTGCAGGGTTCCGTCCAGCTCAGCCTCCCCTGAGCCCGGATTAAGCACTGCTGCCCTGATGGAACACCGGGTGCTGTGCCGCACACCCGTGGACGGCCAGCCGTCCGCCTTCTTCCCCAACCGACCCGAAGTGCGCCCTAGGACATCGGGGCTGCTCCTCTCCTCATGTTGCAGATCAAGTACGGGGGCCCAGAGGGGTCCGCGCAATTAGTAAGGGCAGAGCTGGGGTTAGGCCAGCTCTCCTGGCCTTGGAATATTGTCCCACCCCGCCCAGTGCACAGCCCCTGGGTCCACACCCCGCGTCCTCCCTGGGGCCAGGCAGAGAGGACTCCTGCTTCACGCTCTCTCCCCAGCCGCCCACGGGAGATGGCTCCTGTCCTGGGGCTGGGAGGGGTGGTGCTTCTTGGGGAAGGGACAAGGAGCTCCTCCAAGCCCCAGGGGAAAGATTTTCCTGGCCTGCCTTTTCCTTCTCAGCCCTGAGATGGCTGACTTCATTTTCCTTTGAGTGCCCCCCCCCCCGCCCCCCGTGGAGGCAGAACCACAGTCTTCCTGCATCCCCTCACCAGGCTCACTCACTGCTTCAGTGACGAAGTCATACACATGGGACCGGGATGGCTGCCCTGTGTCCTCTACACACGGGCACACATGTACGCAAGTATGCATGAACTCACGTGCCCACACGCACACACACAGACTTGCCATGTGCATTTCAGTTGGCGAATTACCTTTAACTGCTCCAGCCTTCCTATGATCAGTAAATAAACATTAGGAAATAAATGGCTAACTCGCTCTTGAAGGAGGCAGTAGAATTTTGGGGAAACTGGGGGAAGGCCTCTTCCCCCAAGTTTTTTCAGGCTTTATGAGTCTCCGATGGTGCCGAGGTGGGACGTCGCAGGGCGCCGAACCTCTGTGTCCCCCGGCCACGGATGGAGGCGTCTTGTGGGCCCGGCCCCACTGCAGACACCCAGGTCCCTGCCCGAGGAGCCGGCATTCTAGCGGGAGATGGCCGGACGGGACAGGGGAGGCAGCCAGGATGGACCGTGTCTGGGAGCAGGCAGTGGCCATGGAGTAAGGTGCCAGCAACGCTCTGGAGGAATGTTCTGGGACCTGTGCACCCAGAGGCCAGATCCAGGACCAGGTCCAGGACACAGGAGCAGGAAGGAGCTGGTCAGCTGCAGCAGGAGGCAAGTGGCAGAGGAAATGAAAAGGAAGAAGGAATGATGGGGTCTCTCTGGCCCTCCAGCCCTGGACATCCCACCTTCACTCCCCCGCCTCCAAGCCCAGAGGGGCTGCAGGGCCCCTCTCCCAACACCCCAGCCTGCCCCGCCTCTCAGGGCTGCGGCAAGGTCAGGGCAGCCCAGACTCATGACGGCTCTGGGGTTCAGCCAGCCCCATGTGGCTTCTGCAGTCTGTCCTTCTGGATCCATTTTCCCTTGTAAGGATTTTCCCTTTTACTTGTTTTGTTCCTCTGACAGCTTTTTATCTCTTTGAAGTTGCTCTTGCATGATCCAGCTGTTCTGGCCATTTTCCTCCCTCTCGGGCCTTTCCGGGGTTGGGGGGAGCAGGGGACTCAGAGCAGTGGACCCCCTGCCACCGCTTTCTAGTGGCCTTCACCACCCGTCTGCCCCCACCGGCGGAGCCCCAGCATGCCGGAGGGACGACCACAGCACTAGCAGGGCTCACGCTCCAGGCTTCTTTGAACCACAATGTGGGGAGGCTCCTGCACCCCCATTCCCCACACATAGACACACACACACACACACACACACACACACACACCCCTGTGGTCCCATGAGGAAAACCGTTCCCTTCCAGGAGTGAGCTGCCCAGCACCGATGCCTTCTGAGGCTTGTCCTGACCCTGGGGCCCGGGCATGGGTGTTTTCCCTGAATCCGTCCACCTGGAAAGCAGGTGCCAGAGATGCGGGCTTCTGCTGTCCTCCCCCACCCTCCTCCCGCCAACGGCTGGCTCAGGTGTGGGGCTCATCTTCAGCATCCATGAGTGTTGCCATCTGCCCACCGCTTCCACTGGACAGCTCTTCATGGTGTGTACAAGCATTCTAGAAAATGCTCTGAGCTCCACGGGCCCCTGGGCCCCAGGCCACCAGACATACAGTCCATGCGCGCAGAGGTGAGCAGGATCCTCTGAGGGGTGGGACCCCGCCCTCCCAGCCTCCAGCTTGTCCGCTTGGCTCTCACAGGTCCCCTGCCCACCTCGTGCTTCCCTCTGGCTTTCCGCCCCCCCGCCCGCTGGACTTTGGATGTATTTTTTTCCCTTGTTGCCAAACTGTCACCTTGGTCGCCGCCCTTCCCCCAGTGCCTCCACCAATGTATTTTCCTCTGAGGTTTTCCGCCAGCATAAACCTCCAAAGTATTTGCTTTGATGTGTGGTAATATTCATATTCTTAGTGGGACAAAAACCCCAAAACAAAAGGACGCCTGATGGCGGCAGGTGCCCAGGTGAAGTGGGGATCCTGTGAGCCCAGCCACGTTGCCTGGAGCTTGCTAAACTACAACTCTACGCAAGATACTGAGAGCACACCCCCAAACCGTAGTTCAGAGCACACCTGACTCGGAGTCTGATAAAGTCATGGAACCGTAAAAGGAGGAAATTCTTCAAAGGGCATCTAGCCAGGCCCCTTATGACCATAGTAGCTCAGAGAGGGAAAGGACTGGCCCAAGGTCACACAGCCAGTTGGTAAGTGCGGTAAGGCGGGGGTGGGAGGGCTCTCGGCTTCTGTTCTGGCTCGTTAACATGGTGAGCAGTGGCCCAACTGTCATGAAAGGTGTGATTCACACACCAGTCTGGGCTAAGCATTTGCTGTGTGTGGGTACCATCATGCTTCTGCCTCACCACACTCGTCTGAAGAACCCACCCCTCCCCCAGCCCAGTGGGCACAGTCTGTACCAAGCAAGGTAGGCTTCCAGGCCACGCTCTCTGATCAGAGCTCCATGCTCCAGCCCAGCCCCGTCCATCAGAGTCTTTTAAGAATTTGAACTAAGCACAGTTGCTGAATCAGCCTGAGCCGGGCCTGAGGACATGAGATCCCACAGACGCACAGGGTGACATCTCCATGTAGTAAATCATAGGTTTTCAGGAGCATCCCCAGCCCCCCTCTATGCCCCTGCCCCTCCCCAGGGGCCTTGTTGGCCCTCCATCAGCCCACAATGAAGCGAGGCCCCGGTGCTCCAGGGGCGGGATGAGACCAGGGCTGGGGAACAGAGGGGGACATGATGAAGGCAGCCTGGGCTCCAGAGGGTGGGATAAAGGGTCCCACATCCTTGAGAAGGGGAGCGGACATCTCAGCGGCACCAGGGAGAGAAGGACGCCGAATGCCGAGGTGTCCCAGGCTGAGGGCCCCATCCCCAGGACCACCCCTGCAGCCCAGACACACGGCCTGTGGCCCCACCCAGTTCCAGATCCTTCTGGACACCTGTGTTCATCTCCTAGCGCTCCCAGAACGAATGACGGGGAGCTGGGCGACTTTAACACAATAGACAGTCTGTCGTGTTTCTGGAGGCCGTGAGTCTGGGACCAGGGCATCTGTGGGGCTGTACTTCCTCTGAAGTTTTCAGGGAAGGATCTGTCCTGGCTTCTTTCTCATAAGGCGACCGCCATGCCATTGATGGTGTAGAGCCCATTGATGGGTTTAGGGCCTGTATGATCTCAACTGATCACATCTGCAAAGACCCAATGTCCAAATAAGGTCATGTTCTGAGGTTTCGGATGAACGTGAATTTCTTGGGGGAGGAGAGGACATGATTCAACCCGACGCAACGTCCATGCTCTCTAAAGAAAGAAGGCCCCCGTATACCTTGAGGGGCCACTGGGTGTGAAGACAGCATGGGGATTCCACGACAGGCCCGGCCTGTCTCTGTCGCCTCAAACCAGGGCAGTGATGGTGCCAGGAGAGCCAGGGTTTGAGGGGAAACTGAAGGCCTGTGGGAAAAGGGCAGGAGCGTGGAGTAGAGGGGAGCCCCAGAGAGAGAAGCTGCCAGCCCATCTTCCTGTCCCCGCTGTGTGTGGCCTCCCTGTCCTGGAGCTGGTTTGCACGGCGCGGTAGACATCAGGCCTTTCCTTCCCCACTGCGGTCCTTAGAGCTCGGGCGGGGCTGGGCCAGTGGGGCTCCTAGCCGGGTACATGAGCCGCGTCCGGCCAAGCGGCCCACGTCGTCCCTCTGCCCACCATGGTTGTACACTCAGGACACCGGGGCAGGGGTGGACCAAATCAGGGCTCTGAAGGGGCGCTGAGATTGTCGAATGGCGGAATGACCCTTGGAGTCACCTTGCCACCTCCCACCACACAGGGACGGGAGGCTGGATGGACACCGAGTGCAGAAGAACGGACACGGGCCCTGACATCATGCGAGCCAGGGTGTCCCGCTGAACGCTGGACTCCTTGATCACAAGAACCAGTCATTTCCCCTGAAGCCAGCCGGAGGGGAGTTTCTATGCTAGCGGGCCACACCTGTGCCCGCTGCCAGCTCTGGCCACCTGCAGGGACCGAGTTTCACAGAAGGCATGTCTGACTCAGTACCAGGTGTGCACACAAGACCCTGTCCACACTCAGTCCCCAGGAGGGTCATGGACGTGCGCCAGGGCCGAGGCCAGAGACCAGGTCTCAAGCACAGATGGCTAAGACCACATCCACGCTCTAGACTCTGGGCCACCAGGCCCATCCCACCATGGCAGTGGAAGGAAGCGCCAGGCAATGCACAACTTCCAGGGCCGTCTAAGCTCCTCGATCCCCGAGCTCTAAGTTCCCATAAGGCACTGCATGTGTGGCCTCCCTTGTAAGGTGGCAGCTAGGAGAGTTCCGGGAAATAAGGGTGGAGCTTGGGGCCCGCACAGGAGAGAAGACTACCTCTACAAGTGGATAGATGTCAAGAATGAAGGAAGCCGTGGCGGGCATGAGGCAGAATTGCTGGTCTAAGTCCAGCCTCTGGGGGTGAGGGATCTGCCTTGTGATGGAGGGACATGGGGTGCAAACCAGGTCTTAGGGGGCTGCTGGCCAGACCCTGCTGCCTTCACAGCCCCTCAGGGTCTAGTTCCTTTCTAAATGAGGCCCTTGGTCTTTATGAGTACCATCCATTACCAAGTTTCAAGGTCACCAACAAGTAGGAGGCCTGGGGCTGGAACACACTGTTTCCCAGGTGACCACAAGGAGACTGGCCAGAGATTGGGTGAGTGGGTCTCCATGGAGATAGGTCCAGGATCCCCAAGACCCATTGGTCTGTCCTTCCTCTGACCTGAAGCAGGAACAAGGCCAGGAAGAAGACCATCTCAAAGGCCTGAGGTCCTCTAGGCCACCCCCATTGTTCTACAGAAGGGGAAACTGAGGCCCCGGTGTCCTCGGGCAAGGGCAGAGTTGGAGGCCTGCCCCACCACCATTGCCCGTGGAAACTTGGTCCTCATGAGCACCCAAAGCGGCCTTCCTGCAGCGGGCCACAGAGAGACCTGTGGTCAACAGTGGCAATGTTGCCCTCTCAGTAGCCCCACGAGTGGCACGACAGTGACTGCCAGGTCGAGAGTGTGCGGGATGGGGGCAGGGTCATAGCAGGGAGGCAGACTTTGGGGGCCCAGGCCGACAGGAGACAGTTTGGTCCCAGGTGGTCTTTGGATTCCATCTGGGGCTAAATAGAGGTACTTGGCCACTTCAGCTGGGTTATGGAGCAGCTATGATGGAGAAAGAAGTGGTGTCCTCCCTTCCAGCTTTGGAAGGGCATCAGGACAGGCCCTGCGGGGGGTCGGGGGACACCAAGAGCAAGACAGCCCCTCTCCTGGCCTCACTTGGCCCCCCGTGTAATGAGGACTTGGACCAGAATTGTCCAGGGTCTTCCACCTCCCATGTTCTGGAAACCACAGGAACTAGAGCTGGCCTGGAAGCAAGCACCAGAGGGCACACCCCAAGACCCCTGAGGGTTCACTTTCTGGAATCCTAGTGTTTCCTTCAGTTTTCTTCCTAGGGTCCCAGTTTCTCTTGGAGGGGTGAGTTTTTAAAATGGCATGACCATGTTTCTCTCTTTAATACAGAAAAACGCAGTCGAGGAATGGAAGGCTGTTATGCACCCCCAGAGACCCCTATTGAGGTTTTCTAAAATAATTACTTGCAGCCAGAGAGGAGCCCCAGAGGGCATGGAAAAGGTGAACAGTGGAAACCCACAGCCCCCGACCCAAGGCCTCACCTCCAGCAGCCTGGCAGATGGGGGCTCGCGGCCTGCACCCCCATACCTGCAGGCAGGGCCCTCCCCTGGGATGAGGACACCCAGACCTCGGTGTCCTCATCAGCAGAGGGGGTCAAATGGTAATACCCGTCTCCTGGGTCCTCTAAGGACCTGGCAAGTTACAGGCCCTCCAGCACCTGGAGAGCTCACGACAGGGGGACTGGGCTCCCGGAATTCACCCCTAGCAATGCCCCCATCTGTCTTTTCCCCCTTTCTTAACTTAAAAAGGATCAGACTTTGTTTAGCATCTTGCTTTCCTTGCCATGTTTATTCGAGAGATCTGTCCATCCCAACACGCGTGGACAGAGGCACCTCCCTCTCACTCAGGAGCCTTTAGGTCCACGCCCCCCCCCCCCCCCCGCACCGCTTCCGGCCCCGGGGCCACCAGGAAGTCCAATTCCCAGAAGCGTTAATTCTGGCCCATGGTGTGTATGCATTTTCAGCGTGGCTGGATTCACACTTCGAGCGTCCAGCGTCCCACCTGCCAGCCCAGGGATCACTGCGATCTGGGTAGTTTCCCATCTGCCCCAGGCACCTCCTCGGGGACAGCCTTCCAAGGCAATGCGGGGACCACACTGGCCGCAGCGATGCGGCAGAGACACGGGGACCGGGAGTGGGCTCCAACACTGAGGGACATCTCAGGGACCCCGGGGGGACGGACAGGAGCCACAGCCAGCAGCCAGGTGCTCACGCCCTCAGGCGAGCCCAGCTCTGGGCTTCTGGGATATTCTGTAGAGCGAGTCCCTGGGCTGGGAAGTCACCTGGGGCACTATCAGCCCGCTTTCCCTGAGCCTCTCCCGAGGCAGCCCTCTGCAGCCCGGGGCTGGCCAGGACGCCTGCCTTGGGTCCCTTCGGGTGGCCTGTGGAGACAGCCCACTGTGTGGCCTCCTTAGCAGGTTCGGCTGCGACCTCAGAGAGCCAGCAACTTGTGGAAACAGCCAGACGCTGTTCTGAGCCAAGCCCAGCGGGGCTGCTGTTGGGGCCAACCCAGGTCACCCATTCGAGTGACCACAAAACAATGAAGCCCATCTGCTCCTGCATCATGACTGGCCTAGAGAAGGTTCCAGAAGAGAGGCTGCGAACCTGTTTCCAGTGAAGGTGGCCCTGCTGGGTAAGGAGGCAGCCTCCAGGGTGACAAGGGGACCTGTTGGGAAAGGCTGAAATTTAGCTCACTGGTTGAGAGAGTCACATGCTGGCTCTAATCACCTGCCTTGACTGAGGGCCGGGCCACAACCTCCAAGCTCCGCCGCCTCTGTGGCTTTGCAGACACCGTTCCCTGCGCTCCGCCTGCCATCACCTGGCCCTTCAGGGCCCTTTGTCCCCTCCTGTGGCCCCTGAGTCATGGCTTCGTCCTCCAGACATAATGAGCCTTCAGCGGTCACAGCTCGTGTCTCTTCACATCTGCGTCTCTGTAGCCCAAAGCAGTCATGCCCGCTGACAGGGGTTTTGCTGGAGGAAGAGCGACGTTTAGAGCAGCCCCTGGACAAGGGCGTCGGAAGACCTGGGGCGGGACCTGAGACAGCCACAGGGCCCGGCATCTCACACCTTAGTTTCCTAACCTCTAAAATGGGGTGTTGGAACCACAGGCATCCAAGGCCCCCTCCAATCCTGTTATTTGTGGATTTTCTGTGGAAGCCAGAGGGTGGAGGAGGGCAGGGGAAGCCGAGAGAGTCCCCCACATTCTGTCCCCCACATGCAATGAAGGGACAGCCCCATCCATAGCCCCCAGGACAGTTCCCAGACCCCACGTTGCCCCCGGGGAAGGCAGCAGAGGTGTGCAGGAGGGCACGGGAGGACACACTTTCGCTGACCATCCAGCCCAGCAAAGCTAGAAACCGTCAAAAAGTAAAAATTCCATTTGTAAACAAGATCGAATTATTCAATTGTGAAACCAGGGTCCATGGAATTTAAAATAATTTAATATGAAACAATATCATTTGAAATGCTGGCCAGCCAAGGACCTGAGGGTGGGGGACAGGGGAAGGGGGGGACCTAGCCTCCTGTGGCCAGACACGTGGAGCCCAGCCTCAGGGAATAACAACAAGTCACGGGCCGACAGGCGAGACAGAGAGCCGACTGCGTGGCTAGCCGGGACGGGGCCCCTGTCCTCCTGGGGTCACAGTCGTGAGAGGCAAGCCAGACGCCGGCCGTTCATAAAGCAGTGCTGGGGAACAGAGGGTTCTGGTTAGGTGGCATATAATCCAGGCCAAAAGGGAGACCCGGGTGGAGCCCAGGGGAGCGCACAGACTGGGCCCGGGCAGGCGCTGTCGGGGACACTCCAGGCGGTGCCGGATGGTGCTGAGGACAGGATCCGGGGACAGCACCTCAGAGGAGGCACAGGGAAGACGAGCACTCAGAATAGAAACAGTGACGGCTTCTGACCCCGGCTGTGTCTGCACGGCCTGCGTGACCTGGGCAAGCAAGCCTCTCCCTAGCCTCTGTTCCGTCATCTGTGCAATGGGGGTAATCCCAGTCTTCACTCCCCGGGGGCAGTGAGGGTCAGAAATCCTTCACGCGCCTTCCCCTGAGAGCCGATGTCCCCGACAGACAGGAGCGTTCCAGGTAGAAGGTGTGACGCCCTTGGCACCATCAACAGATGCCCGTGGCCCGGAGGCACGGAGCAAGTGCCCCAGCTGCCTGTGCAGGCGGCTGGCTCAGGATCCCGGCCGTGGCGCCTGTGGGGGCCCTGCAGAAAGATGGTGCAGGCAGGGCCCAGCAGATCCTGGTACAGCAGCCCCCTGCCTCCACGTGTCCTGCCTCAACACAAACACAATCAGGAATATTTTGGGACTGTAAGCACTGGAAAAACAAACCCAGGGAGCCCAGACAAAGAGCGCAAATGCTAAGTTTCATGTCACATCCAGAAACCACGTGTTCATCAAGCCACCTGCAGGCTCGTGGCTCAGCAGGGAGGCGCAGGCTTTTTGTGTTTAGAAACCAAGCTAGCCATACAGCTGGGGCACCGCCTCCCTCCAGCCTCCCGGATCCCATGCCCACCATGGAGCAGCCCTTGGGGCTGCTTGGGATTTCAGCATGGGGACAGGCACCGGTGCCTCTGGGCTTCACATCACCTGGGAATCAGTGGAGTGGAGTGGGACATTTCCATCCCTGCGGTACCACCTGGGCACCTCTCTGGGCACAGAAGGGTCTAGAAAACACCCAAGGTTACCTGGCCAGAGAGTAGCAGAACTCACACAAGGCCCCCTGACTCCCCAGACACGCCCTCTTCCCCCACCGCCCTGGTCTCCCCAGCCACCATTCTGCTCATGCAAACCTGCTACCTATGGGCTCAGGGCAGGCTCCAGATCCCTCCTACCCTTTGAGACAACGATGCTGAGAAGTGTTATTTTTATTCGTCCCCGAGCCTTGCCAGATTACATTGTCAAGGCCAGCACTTTGGAGATATTCCCTTGGTTTCGCAATTCACGCGGTGACTAACACATGTTACATTTTGAAAACCTCTCTTGGTAAAAATTTAAGCTGAATTGTAAATACATAAAAGTCTCGATGTTAATGGGGTGCATGATTTCTCGGTGGCTGTTTTGTAATCCCGAGATTCAGAAAGGATGTGGAATTCTATAAAAATGGATAACGAGCTCCCGCCCAGAGCTGCCCTTTGAAACCATCACTACGGGCAGCAAAGCAGCCCTTACAGCCTTCCATCGTTACGTAAGTTACAAAATCACTTCGAGTTTCCTGCCTCTGGCGGGCCCAGGACACTTCATGGGGTGATCAGAGCAGGGCACAGCAGAGGACGGAGTCCCTCCATGGGGCATGAGCCCACATTCAGGCTGGGGTGGAGACATGGAGACGTTAAGTTGTTGATATGGGGTAGAGCAGGACTCCATCCCAGGCCCTATGCCTCTGCACTATGGGAGACCCCCGGCTGTGCCCATCACGCCTCCCCTCCCCCGCTCCTGAGCACCTGTGTCCCGGGTCACCCACTCTGCCTCCACGTCAGCTGATTACACTGGTGCAGCCCCCCCTGGGACAGTCAGTGCATAGGTGGACAAGCGGGGTCTCTGTCGGAGCTTCCGAACTAGGACGTGAGACAGGATGGGGCACTTGGCAGCAGGACAGATGTTCCCATGCACGCTGGCATTGGCATGAGAAGGTGACGGGGAGTCAAAAAAGGGAGGACACAAGTCGAGTGTGGCAAGGAGTGGCCATCGGCTGTGGGAGAGGCTGGTAAGGGAGTGGGCCCAGGGCTCCCCCGGTCCCTGCGGGCTCAGGTGGGTGGCAGGCGTCCAGAAGGCGGGCAACCCCTCCAGGCCCCTCCAGCACCTCCCTCACACCCCCGATTTATTGCCTTGGTGGATAATGCTTATCAGTCTGTAGTTATCCTGTTTCTTCTTTCGTCTACCATTCAGTGCCAGACCCCACGCTGGACTGTAGACTCTGGGCACTCCATGTCCTGTCTGGCTGGCTCCCTGCCATATCAGCAGAGCCCGGCCCAGTGTCCGGGCACAGTGGGTACTCAGTAATTATTTGTTGAATCCGTGCATCTCTGACAGAATCAGGGAGCCACCCCATTCCCGCTGCCCCACCGCTGTGGGTAACCGTAAGAAGTCCAACCAGAGGCACGGGGGCTCCACAGACAGGCAATAGCGAGGTGAGGCGGGACCTCCCCCACCAGCAGAAGGCTGGCCATGCCACTCGAGACAAGTGTACGATTCAACCAACTCCAGGATGAGCACTGATTCTCTTCCAAGTTCACGGCCAATCTGTCCCACCTCCCCCAACCCCCATGGCTGAGCTGCTTGCCTAGCCCGGGGACTCAGGCAATCAAGGCACGGTCTCCTCGATGCTGTGGGACCCCCAGCCAAGGCCCCTGTCACCTTATTGTTGTTGCAATAAAGCTAAAAAAAAAAAAAAGTCCAGCCAAAGATAAAACGTGGAGAAGGTGCTTTCTGAAGAAACGTTCACGGCTGTGAAAGAACTCAATTTGGGAGGGTTGCACATGCTTCTTTTCTGTGATACCTAAGTGGGCAAGGAGCAGCTGAAGCTCTGGAGACACCCATGTGGGCGGGAAAGCAGTGGGAGACAGACCCAGGGATGATCACAGTACGGTGTGATGGTGACCTAGGCACAGAAGAGCAGCATGTCCGGGGCCCCAGGGGGGAGGGCCGGCTCTAAAGGGGTGTCATCCGGGGGTCCCCAAAGGAAGGAAATTTCCGTTGTCTCTTGCCATTTTAATTCTCTCTAGAGTATCCGCTCTAGGATACCTGTGCTATTAGAGCCAGTTGAATTACTCAGCTTTCAGTAATAAGTTTTTCTAGGTCATGCGGGGAAGTGCTTTAAAATTATCCTTTTTCTTTTATTACAGCAACAACTCACAATGCTTGAAAGGACATTTCCCTTAATTCAATTACCAAGTGAGCTAAATGCATTTGCTTAAGATAATTAAGAATCTTTATAAATATAAAACAATTATCCCATCAAAATACAGTGCTTGATGTTATTATTCAAGCTAGCTTTTCAATCAAGTCCCCCTCCTTTCAAAGCAGTTCCAGAGCATTCCAGGCCTGCCTTCCCTGGTTTCCCAGGCACAGCTGCCTGTGTCCAGGATCACCCGGCCAGGCCATGTCGTCCCGTGAGCTTCTCACCATGATGCAAGCTTTTGCCCACATCCGCCTCACTCCCTCACTCACCACGAGCTGCCCACGGCCGAAGCTCTCCCCGCTCACCTCTAGGGCCCTCGCCTTGGCCCAGAGCAGGTATCAAAAGACAACGTGACATGGCCCAGGGGAGCCTGGGGAGACAAGAGGAACACGGTCAGTGCGTTCTCCAGCTCGGATGCTGCCGGTGGGAGTCCTCCGGTGGGAAGACTGCGGACACATCTACTTCAAGTCTGGAGTCAAGTTGATAATGGACCAATGTCAGCTTCTTGGTGTTGGCACACGTCCCACGGTGACCTGGGGGGGAAACTGGCTGAGGGGTGTGTGGGAACTCTGTACTGTCTTCGCAACTTCTCTATCAATCTGAAATTATTCTAAAAATAACCATTATTGGGGCACCTAGGTGGCTTAGTCGGTTGAGCGCCCAACTCTTGATTTCGGCTCAGATCCCGACCTCAGGGTCCTGGGATCGAGCCCCGCGTTGGGCTCTGTGTTCAGCTAGCAGTCATCTCAAGGATTCTCTCTCTCTCTGCCCCGCCCCCCACTCCTGCGCACGCACACTCACTCTCTCAAATAAATCTTTAAAAAAAACTTTCAAAATTAAATGTTTATATAAAAAAAAAAGGCCACAATGTGACTGAATTGTGAATTGTGACAAGGGGAAAGGCAGATTCATTACTGTTCAGTAGTCCCCATCTTTAGAAGCCTGCGTGGGACCCCCTCAACTGTCCCAACTCCAGGGCAGGAACGGCAACGGCAATGTTCTGGCATGTGCAGGGGAAGGGAAGGGGGGACCCTTCTGCTAGAGCTGTGTTTGATGTCAGGTGCACCAGTGCCGTCCACAGCCCTACAGTAACAAGCATCAATGCACACCTCCCAAGAACCTGACCTCCAGAGGGGACAGGCCAAGTTACAAACCCTCAGACCTGCGTCGTGACGATTACGGTCACACTATAATAATATCTACAATTAAAATCTTGGGTGGGGGGAGCACCTGGGTGGCTCAGTGGGTAAAATCTCTGCCTTCAGCTCAGGTCATGATCCCAGGGTCCTGAGATCGAGCCCCATATCGGGCTCTCTGCTCGGAGGGGAGCCTGCTTCCTCCTCTCTCTCTCTCTCTGCCTGCCTCTCTGCCTACTTGTGATCTCTTTCTCTGTCAAATAAATAAATAAAATCTTTAAAATAAAGTAAAATTAAAATAAAATTTTTTATAAACTCACTAATATTTCAACATTTTTCTGTGGTCGGCAAAATCGAACAGATGTTCATGAGCCCCCAAGAAAGGTGCTGAGATGCACGCTTGCACGGTATCTGGCAGACCTAATGGAGAAGTGGGGTCCCCAGGCCACACTTCACAGCTAAGTGACCCAGAGTGACTTCCTTAACCACCGCATCTTCGATCCGTCCCGTGAGAACCAGGGATAATGATGCCTGCTTTGCAGGCTTTTATGAGGACTGCCCGTGTTAATGGGTGTGAAAGCCCTCACTCGATCGTGGCCCCCAGGAGGAGATCGATAGGGACCAGCTGCCTTTCTGAAACATCCCAGCCATCCGAGCCGAGCACAGCATTTCCAGCTTCTAAGCATTCCCAAGACAGCCTCAACTAGATAGTCTGCCCACAATAAAATCAAGACCTCTGGATTTTGTTCCGCAAGCTGTCTCGTTACCTGAAATTAGAAGCACTGGAGAGCCGTCTTGCCCTGAATGCTGTGTGGCACCCCACTCACCAGCCAAGGCCAACGCGTTAGGTTTCCCTGGATGGTTGCCTCTGGGGGGCGGGGGCCTTTCTGGATCTCATCCTTCCTCCAGGCCAGGGACTCAAGTTCCCTCCCTACACTAAACCAGGGGAGGGTGTTTATGAAGAGGGCTGACCGAAGTCTAGGCTCAACCCAGAATTTCCCTGTTTGCTTTTGCTCCTCCCGGGTGAGCTGGTGGGACAGCCTGGGAACTCGCGCTACCCCTATGACAGTCTCCACATGGGTGCCAGGGCTGACCTCCCAGCTAGGTCCTCTGTGCTGCTGCTGCTGAGAGCTCAGACAGGCTCGTCCTTTTAGCTTAACTGCCATGGCTGAGCCCACAAGGGAGACTCGCTCCTTGGCATTCCCACAAGTGCTTCCCGGTTTGTTTAGCTTGGGAAATTAGGCAAGAGCAGGTAGAAAATTGTGGGTCAAACACAAGCCATTGTAAGAAACTGACGCACACTTTACCAACAGCAATTATTCATTCTCTTTTCTCTAGCTGGCTCTTTACGTATTCATTCATTCAGCAAATATTTATGGAGCGGCCAACATGGGTCCCCTCACACTCGGCGGACCTCACTTCCTTGAAGACCAGGTCAAAGGTTGCCTCCCCCTGGGAACCATGTGCCGGGTCTCCTTGCCAGACACCATCCCTCTCTGTCCCGTGGACGGCCAGGGAGGAGCTAGCTGTGGGATTAGACAGGCCTGGCTGAGAAGGAAGGCTCCAGGACCGCTGATGTGTGTCTCCAGGCAGGTTCCTGACACTTTCTGCCTGTTTCCCCACCTACAACGTGTGGATAATAATAAGAATACTTACCTCCTGAAATGAAATGCCTAAGAATGCTCCATAAAGAATGCTCCATAAACTGCAGGGGCACCTGGGAGGCTCAGTGGGTTAAAGCCTCTGCCTTCTGCTCAGGTCCTGATCCCAGGGTCCTGGGATCGAGCCCCGCATCAGGCTCTCTGCTCAGCGGGGAGCCTGCTTCCTCCTCTCTCTCTGCCTGCCTCTCTGCCTACTTGTGATCTCTCTCTGTTAAATAAATAAATAAATAAATAAACTTAAAAAATGCAATGAACATCATTTTCAATATGCAACTGAGCTTGCAGAAGTAGAGGAGGCCCAAACCGAGAGGATAGGAAAGGGAGAGTGACGGGCTAACCCCGACACCAAAGCAACCTCAGGGCCTCAGGCAGTCCCAGCATCCGCGCAGGGAAGGTGCTTGGGTACAGGAGAGGGCCTTGGCATGAGCAAGCTGGGGTGTTGGGACTAGCGTCTGTGCCCGAAGCCAGGTTGGCTCAGAGGGCTCCCGCTGCACAGAATGGGCATCTAGGTGAATTCCACCTGCTGGAGGACTGATGACTTCTAGCACCCCCCAGGTTCAACGTTCCTCTTCCTCCAGGCGCAGATGAACGGGTTTCCGGCCCCTTCCAATTAGCCTGTTCTTGGGACTGGTTCTGGCCAAAGGGTGCTGAGAAGAGATGTGAGCCACTTCTAGACTAAAGCCATCAACAGCCAGTGCCAGACTCTGCAGAGCTATCTCCCACCCCAGTCCCCAGGTGCCTGTGGAAGCCACACACACAGATGGCACAGCTGCGTTGCGACTGATGAAAGCTTCATCACTGACTGGCTCCATCCATGGTGGACAGTTGCCTGGAGAGATGCTCAGATTCCCTGCAAACTTTCCAAGAGCTTCAAGAAATAAGCCTTTGTTGGGTTATACCAGTGAGAGGGCCTGTATGTTACTGAAGCAGAATGTAGGCTACCCTGACTAACACAGCTGGCAAAAAGAGATAGCAAGCAAGGGAGAAGGAAACATAACAAGACAACTTGTTCATCTCTACCTGTTCATCTCTATCTAGAAAACTAATCTCCTCTGACAATTCATATCCACAGTCCTTACTTCACAAGAATTTGGGGGTTGGATTTACACCATATTTGTGACCCAGAAAACCCCAAGCTATAAAATCAATTTAAAAGTATTTCTGGTAAGATCCAGCTTCTGGCAAGAAACTGAAATCCCCCTCAAATCTGGCCTCATAGGATTTCCACAAATATAGAGCCATTAAACAGGCAATCCCAATCCCAAAATAGAACCCCCAACTTCATCAAATAAATGCAGTCACTGAATAGGAAACTTAAATAAGCTTTTTTTTCTTAGTGTTATAAGAAAGGAAATCAAGAAATCAAACTATGGGCAATTAGCAAAATGCTATCAAGAAAGACCAAATAAACTTGAAAAAGAACCAAAACAAACTAGCTATCAAAATCTTATTAATAGTATTAAAAAGTCAATTTTTGGTAAAAGTGCAAATTAGATGTAGCTGAAAAGAGAATTCATGAAATGGAAGGCATACTTAGTGAAACAGAGGGTAGAGGGGTGCACTCCAGGCAGAGGGAACAGCTGATGGATTGATCATTTGCACATTCTCTTCTGTGGAGTAGCTGTCAAAGCTTTTGTCCAATGTTGCACTTTTGCCTTACCATAGTGTTGCAAAATGTTCTTATGTTTTCTGTCCTTTACCACATGGGTGTCCTGTACTGCAAACATGTTCTCCCCAGGCTGTGGTTTGTCCATTCATTTCAACAGGTCCTTTTACATGCAGATTCCATTCATTTTGATGACCCCTTGTTGACAAGTTTTACTTTTATGTTTTTGGTCATTTGGGTCTTATTAGGAAACCTCCACCTACCCCAAGGTCACAAATATTTTTTCTATATTTTCCAGACGTTTTTTAGTGTTGGCCTTTATGTTTAGGTCTGTGTTCTCTTTCAAGTTAATTTTTGTGTATGATGTGAGGTAGGGGTTGAGGTTTATGTTTTTACATACAGATATCCAGTTGTTGCAACAATATTTATTTTAAAAAATTTATTTTTAAAAAATCAATTGTTCAGCGCACCTGGGTGTCTCAGTGGGTCAAGTCTCTGCCTTCAGCTCAGGTCATGATCTCAGAGTCCTGGGATCAAGCCCTGTACCAGGCTCTCTGCTCAGCAGGGAGCTTGCTTCCCCCACACCCTCTCTCTCTGTCTGCCTACTTGTGATCTCTCTCTATCAAATAAATAAATAAAATCTTTAACAAAAAAGAAGAAGAAGAAGAAGGAGGAGGAGGAGGAGGAGGAGGAGAGGAGGAGAAGGAGAAGAAGAAGAAAAATTAATTGTTCCTCTATTAATGGATCCATTTCTGGGTTCTTTATTCCATTCCATTGAACTGGATATCTATCCTTATATCAATCCCATATTATTGCTTTATCATAGGTCTTAAAATTCAATAGTATGAATCCTCCCACCTTGTTCTTTTTTGAAAATTGATTTGGCTATTCTAGGTCCTTTGCATTTCCATTTAAATTTTAGTATCACCTTGTTAATTTCTACAAAAAGACAGGCTGTAATTACAATTGGAATTATGTTGAATCTATAGATCACTGAGGACAGGACTGACATCTAATAGTATTAAGTCCTTGGATCCATGAACATGGGTTATCTCTTTGTTTCTTTATGCCATCTTTAATTTCTCTCAGCATTGCTTTGTAGATTTTAGGATGCAGGTCCTGTATATATTTCGGGAAATAAGTCCCTAGACATTTCATATATTTTATACTATTGTAAATGGTATTATTTTTTAATCTTTTTATTTTGAGATCATTTTAAAATATCAGAGGAGTTGCTAAAAGAGTACAAGGAGTTATCATATAACCTTCACTTAGCTTCCCTTAATCTTAATACCTATATCATGGTGCAACTATGAAAACCAGGAAATTAACATGAGTATAACACTATTAACTAAACTATAGACTTTATTTGGAGTTTGCCAGTTTTTCCACTAGGATTCTTTCTGACTCCAAGATCCCATATCATGTTTAGTTGGAACATCTCCTTTGTCTCCTAGAGTCTGTGACAGTTGTTCAGTATTCCCATCTTTCATGACTTGACACTTTTGAAGAGTATTGGTCAGGTGTTTTGTAAACTATCCCTCAATCTGGCTTTGTCTAATGTTTTCACATAATTATTTGAGTTTAGGCATTACTGAGAAAAACACCACTGGGGCAATGTGCATTATATCAGGGAATTCATAATCATTTGGGGAAGATGGTGTCTGCCAGATTCCTGCATGGTATTATATGATTTTTCTTCTCATTAATAACTTTGGGATGGGGGACACTTTGAGACTAAGCAAATGCTCTGCTTCTTCTTAAACTTTTGCCCAGTAACTTTAACATCCATTGGAGTATCTTGCCTCCATTATTTCCGTGGAATTCTATGATGATTTTTCTGTCTCCCTCAATTCTTTGACACTTATTAATTGGAATTCTATAAGGGGGTGTTGTTCCCTTTCTCCCATTTATTACCATCATTTATTCTCTTACTCAAATTGTTCTAGCTTTGGCCATTGGAAGCTCTTTCAGATGGGCTCCAATGGCTTTTCAGTATGCTCCCATCCTTTTGCCTTTTGATTATATGATTCATTTGTAGTGAAGTATGTTTTTATTTTGATTACCAACTGTTCTTTGCTAATATATATGTGCATATATATTCATATGTATGAATTCATTCATATATATTCATTCATATATATTCATACTCGTTCATATATATATATTCACATATATATTCATATATATATTCATATGTATACTATATATACACACAATTGGCTTTTGTATATTTTAAATAGGTTTCCTAAAGGCAACAAAGAGTTGGGCCTTGCTTTTTTATCCAGTGTCACACCCTCTGCCTTTTATTGGAGTATTTAGACCTTCACATTTAATACAATTATTAGCATCACTGGCTTTAATTCTAACATAGTTCTGTTTTTCTATTTGTCCCACCTGTTCTTTGTTCCTTGTTCCCTTTCTTCTTCTTCCTTCTTTGGGATTAATTGTGGTTCTTTTATTCCATTTTCCCCACTAATATCCAATAAACTCTATCTCTTTATTCTAATTTTTAGGAGTTGCTCTGGGATTTAAAATATGCATATGTAACTTCTCACAGTCTGGTTTCAAACGTTATGCCACGTCAGACATGACACAAGTATCTCACGACAGCATTCTTCTGTCTCATCGTTCCCGTCCATGTGCTATGGTTGTCATAGATCACACCTTTCAATATGAAATAAGAGCCACAGTACCTTGCTGATATTTTATTTTAAGCAGTCAAGTGTCTCTTAAGGAAATTAAAATTTGAGAAAAATATTTTAATAACTGTTTTAAATGCATATTAAATGGAATAATGTGAAACATTTCACATACAATAGCAATTTATACTCCATATATTTTTATATGTTTATGTTTAATATACAAAATATGTAGAAGGATATATAGCAAACATTATTTCCTTTGGGGAACAGATTAGAAAGGTTTAATATTATTATTAAGTTTCTATTTGGTTTTTTGTTTTTGTTTTTAAGATTTTATTTATTTATTTGACAGAGAGAGAGAGACATCGAGAGATGGAACACAAGTAGGGGGACTGGGAGAGGGAGAAGCAGGCTCCCCACTGAGCAGGGCACGAAGCACAGAGCTCGATCCCAAGACCCTGGGATCATGACCTGAGCTGAAGGCAGAGGCTTAATGACTGAACCACCCAGGCACCCCAAGTTTCTATTTGTATATGGATGAAATGAACATATATGACACCTATAATTTAAGTATATTTAATCAAGTTTTAATTTTTAAATAACATTTGTGAACCACCAGAGTGCCACAAATATTATTGCAAATAATCACTCTTAAAGTGGGCTTTGTTTAAAAAAATTTTGTTTTACATTTATTTACATTTTTTCCATTTCCAGTACTTCACCATTTTTCGTAAATCCAACTTTCCACCTGAAGTCATTTTCTTTCTACTTGAAGAAATTTCTGGGGTGCCTGGGTGACTCAGTTGATTAAGCATCTGCCTTTGGCTCAGGTCATGATCTCAGGATCCTGGGATTGAGCCCTACATTGGGATCTCTGCTCAGTGGGGAGACTGATCCCCCTCTCCCACTGCCCCTCCCCCTGCTCATGTTCATGCTCTCTCTCTCTCTCTCTCTCTCTCTCTATATATATATATATATATCAAATAAATAAATAAAATCTTTTTTTTTTAAGAAACTTAACATTTCTTGCAGTGTCAGTCTGCTTGTGTCTTTAAAACTCTTCATTTTGCCTTCATTTTTAAAGATATTTTTATGGAGTGTAGAATACTAGATTCAATTTCTTTCATTATTTTAAAGATGTCACCTCATTGACTACTGGCTTGCATTATTTCCAAAAAGAAAACATTTTTATATGGTTCTCTCTGTGTGTCTCTTTCTTCTCTGGTTGCTTTTGGGATTTTTCTCTCTAACTCTGGTTTCGGAAAATTCAGTGTGATGTGTCTTGGTGTGGTTCTCTTTGTATTTATCCTCCTTGGGATCTGTCACACTTGTTGGATTTGTAGAATACAATGCTGCTCAAATTGGGATGTGGTGTTTCAGCTGGGCCTCCTGGAAAGTGTTTTTCTGTCTTTGAGTGGAAGGGCCAACCGATGTGTTATTAGAGACCTGGGTAACCACACTCCTTAGAATGCTGTCCGGGAGCCTAAACAAATGGTTAGAGCTGAGTGTTAATGGTCCTGTGGTATGCAGTGGAGTCTGGTGAGAATCTCAGTTACTTAGAGAATTAGGACAGCATTGCCACCGCCTTTGGGCACAGCTGTGGTGATGGATACACCACACACTGCCCTGGATGTGGGAAGAAACATGAGTCCTTTGGAAGAGAGGTGCAGTTAGCTTGGGGAGGAGGCCTCTCAAGCAGACCCATCTTCCCTGGCTGCTGGGGACACACCATGGCCACACAGGCATGGAAAAGCCCAGCGGGTAAAAAGATACGTCTGCGTTGCCTTTGGGATCTCCCTCCCCAGAAGAGCTAGATCTGTTGGCACACATCCAAGTGCCTCCCTGAGAAGCTAGCGTTGCTGAGCACTTGACTTCTCCTGGTCACCTCTGTGTCCCCGTTCCCTGCCCCACATTTGCAGCTGTTCCTTTACCTCTCCCGGCTGTTGGCCCAAATAGGGAACTCAGCTCTTTGTCCTTCCTTCCCATAAGAAACCGCCTGTGGAAGGCCCACATCTGAGCACAGACTCTACTGAAGGTTAGAAGGGAGGAGCTGCTACGTCACAGCCATGAGGACACCAGATATCAGATCTTCCTCGGTCCTCACACCTCTTTCCTGCCAGGCCCCCACACTCCCCTCCTTGCCTGCTGTCCCCCACATTGAGGGTCACCCTCCCCTCCAAGGGGCTTATCTAGGAATTTTCCTCCCTGAAAGACACAGGACTGGAACTAAGGTGGCGAAGGAGGTCCTTACCTCTGGGTCAAAAGTGAAGGAGGCACAAAAAACTCCATGATAAGGATGAGCCACATTTCATGCAATATATTTAAAGTCAAAAGTAACGTAAATACAACACAACTGCAAAACAATAAGCAGCCCAATTCAAAAATGGGCAAAGGACTTGAACAGGCATTGCTCCAAAGAAGTTACAAAAATGGCCACCAACACATGAAAAGATGCCCCAAGGTATTAGTCAGCAGGGAAATGCAAAGCAAAGTCACAGTACGATGCCACTCCACACCCACGGGAATGGAAACAATAAAAACATCATATAAAAATGGAAAATAACAAATGTTGGCAATGATGCAGAGAAACTGGAACCCTCACGCACTGCTGGTAGAAATGCAATATGGCGCAGCCCTTGTGGAAGACTGTGGTGGTTCCTCAAAACATTAGCCATAGAATTACCATGTAACCCATGAGTTCCCCTTCTATGTACATACTCAAAATCATTGAGGGGGGTGGAAAAAACGACCTTGCACACCAATGTTCATAGCAGCACTATTCACAGTAGCCCAAAGTGGAAACAAACCCAAACTTCAATCAGCAGATGAATGGATACGTGAGATGGGGCATCTGCGTGCAGGAAGTATTATCCATTCATTAAAAGGAAGGAAATTCTGACAGCCGATACGACATGGATGAACTTGGAGGACACTGCGCTAAGCGAAATCGGCAGCCACAAGAGAACAAAGATCTTATGACTCCTCTTACCGGAGTTCCCTGGAGGACAGAAATCCATGGAGGCCAAAAGTAGAAATGGGGGCGCCAGGGGCTAGGAAGGTGGCCATGAGGAATTTAGGGTTTGATAGGGACAGAGCTTCTGTTCTGCCAAATGTGAAAGTTCCGGGGATGGATGGATGGTGTTGGTTGTCCAACAGTGTACCCTGAATTATACACCTAAAAGTGGTTAAAACGGTCAAGTTTGTGTAATGTACATCCTACCACAACTTAAGACAACACTAAGGCAAAGACTCCATGATAAAAAAAATAAAATTTTGAATAGAGACGAGATCCGTGCTATGACAAGCCACAGTGGAGGCCAAAATAAAAACAACCGCAAGGCCGGTCTTGCCTTTATGTAAAATTTGGGCATTTTGCTCATCATAGATTTTTTGTGTTACTTTTATTTACAATAATACCACAGTAAAATGTTATTTCTCTGGAGCACTGAGACCAACGGCGCCCCTTACCTTCTGCACCTGGTGCCAGTACCCCACTTTCACGGCCCCAGCTCTAGCCGGAGGAGCGCTGAGTCCGTCCCCGAAATCATCAGTCTCCCGCAGTCCTCTAGCAGGGCCCACCCGAGGAACCCTGTCTCGCCTTGAGCAGGGGGCCTGGCCACTCCCTTCTGGGTCAGGGTCAAACCTTTTTCTCTCTTTGAATTCCCCACTGCCATCAGTCCACAGAGTAAAACCAAAGTCCTCTTGGATTATTCTTTAGCCTTAAAGAGGAAGAGAGCTCTGACATCTTCGACAGTGGCTGGACCTTGAGGACCCTGATGCTAAGTGACACAGGCCAGCTAGACAAACACAGACATTGCAGGGTCACGCGCACACAAGCCATCTAGAGAAGTCAAGTTCATACCGAGAGTAGAAGGGGGACTCCAGGGGCTGGGGAGGGCGGTGGGGGTCCGTGTCTCCTGAGGGCCGAGTTCCAGTTTGGGGAGAGGAAAACGTTCTGGGGACAGAAGGTGGCGAGGGCTCCATGTGAATGGGAATGTACTCAGTGCCCCCGAGCTGTACCCTTAAATATTATTTAGAAAGTCATTATAAATATTATTTTACCACGATACAAAATAAAAGCACCAAGCAAACACACACACAGCCTCCGCTCCAGGCCCCAGTGTCTCCACGGCAGCCGGGCACAAGGAGCTTGCAGGCTGGGCTCCGGGCTTCAGCCACCCTTTGCCCTCTGAGCTCTGTGGACCAACATCCCCTTTCCATCGTGCCTGGGACCACCGCTTATAAAACAACAAAGATAAATATTTTCTAACTTGACTTGGTAGAATAGAAACAGAAAATCCAGTTTGATTTCGGGAGTGACTAGGTTTTGTTCCCCAAACGCTTTTTCGGACCTTTAGGTTGTCAATCCTCCTTAATTCGGGAAGTCCACGGGGACCGCTCCTCAGGCCTTGGCCCTGTCAGGGGATTCACACACGAGTCCCCGCGCCACCGGGGACTGCAAACCGTCCTCACACCCGATGTGGCCCAGAGGCTGAAACCGAGAGCTGCCACCCTCTTCACCCCAACAAGGCAGCGAGTGGGCGTCATCTACACCGCTGAGGAGTGATCCACCAGCCCAGGGTGTCCAAGTGACTGGCCCAAGGTCACACAGCTGCCCAAAACTTTGGCTTTGGGCTCTGGCCTCTCCCCTGTCCCAACACCCCTCCCACCCGCCCCCCCACCGGACGTGTCCTCTTGCATCTTAACCACAGCCCGTGACCTGGTTCAAGTCCACCTCCCTGCACAGCTCCTCAGCCCCACGACAATTAATGCAGGAAAATGGGAAGCCAAGGCCTCAGCCTGGTGCAGCCAAGGCCCAAGCTTGGCGGGGGCGGTGGGGGGGGCGCGCTGTTTCCTCATGCAAATGAGGCTGGGGACTTTCCGGGCAGGGGCCGAGGCCCCTGAGAACGAGGCTCGATGGGCCCTTGGTGCCGAGGCTGGGACGGTGCGGCGGCCGGCACACATTCCTGGGCCCGGCCTCCTCCGCAGGGTCGGCTGTCCTTTCCCACAAGGCCCCACATCTCTGCTTGGTATGCGCCAGGGGTCCCCGCCAGGGTCCAGCTGCCTTCCCAGGCCATTCAAGTCAACTCCAGCAAAGGCTTTCTGTTGTTATTACCACCCTCCACCATTAGCAGGGCCGGCTTTTGTCTTCCCAAATGGGAAAGTATCTTTTACTTTTCTCTTTTGACACTGACTATTTGGCCCAAAGCAGGGACCAATTAAACTAATTAATCCCTAGGCATTTTGCCGATGGAGAGACCAGGCTCTTACCCTTTCAGTCACTCCAGAGGGAGCAAGCGGACTCTCACATCCTGCACGGCCCTGACCTCTGGGCCAGTCCGCGACCCCGAAGCCCCGGGCTTGGGCACGGGGCCCTCAGCAGGCCTCCGGCGGTTCGGCAAGTCGGGTCCTGAGGCTTCCTGCCACCCCCCATCCCACCAGCCGCACAGGGGACCTCAGCCCCTCCAATACGCCGGCCGCTTGGATACAAGCCAGCCTGCAGCTCCGAGGGGGACCGCTTCCCCCTTCCGTGTGCAATCAGCACTTTCTCTTAGAAGGGGGGGATACGGGACCCCAAATTCAGAAAGAGCTCGGTGCGCTGGAAGGAGGTGCACAAGGTGGAGCTTGGAGGCTCTTGGAGCCCCGGAGAGGGCCGGGGTGGGGAGGGGAGGTGGCGGGGACAGCGGGGGTGGGGGGCTGTTCTTTGGGGCCCCTCCACGCCTGCAGAACAGGTCCCGCGTCAAATGCGTTTCCTTCGTGGACAACAGCAGACTGTCCGGGGCTGCGGGAGGGAGGAGCAGCTGTCCACGCCGTTGCTTCAGATACCATTCTGGCAATATTCAGAAGCTGTTTTTCTCTCTTCCCTGCCGGCTCTGAGACCATCCACGGGGCAGTTGGACGCACATGTCTACACATGGCTTCCCAGAGCAGCGTCTTAGAAGAGCGCGAATGTCCTCCTCCAAGAGCCCTTTGCCGCGAGCTCCTCCCGGCCCCCCTCCCGCCGCCTCCCACCCCCGCTAACAGGCATGTTTCTGCGAAAGCTCAAGACAGAAAACACGGGGTTTGGGAAGCGTCTCTTTCATGGTCTCTTTCACATGTTTTCCGTTGTGCATCTTGGCTGATCCGGGATTTTAAATTCCCAGCAGCTGTTCCCAGGTTGGTTTTCAAAGTGTTTTGCACCTTGGACCCACCCACTGCCCATCCCCTCCCCACCCCCGCCCCAAAAGGAAGAAAACCAGAGGGTACCGGCCAGGGACTTGGAGGCTGTCTCTGAAAACATTCTTCAGTCCAAGTTGCATGGTTTTGCCTCTGGTCTCCCCTTGCTGCTTGGAGCCTGGGCTCGCAGACCCAAGATTGGTTCCACGCCTTGTACCCATGGTACATCTTGACAGGCATCAGCTTCCAGAACTTTCCACACACTGTGACCACAAGCACTCGGGATATGTGAGGCCGTGTCTCCCCATTGTCTTCCGACACCCAGTCATTTCCTGGCCCAGAGGCCCCACCAGGGTCCTGCCCGCTGGCTGCCCCACCCCCTTTGGGTGTCTCTTGCTCCAAAACAAGTGTAGACCTGGGACGGGGTGCTCAGGGCCCCAGCCCTCCCAGCCAGCCTCACCCTCAGCCCCTCCCTGGCCCCGCAGACTGGTCCGAGAAGCTGCTTCCCATCCAGCAAATAGCCTACACTCCACTTCTGGGCCTTTCCACACGCGAGTTTGCTTGCAGCCGGCGGAGGCTCGGCTGCAGTCCCCCCACCACCCTGGTGGGGGAGTCTCCTGGCGCTTTGAAACCAGGAGACGACAGCACCATAAACTTCAGGGCTCAAAACAACACCAATTTATGATCACTTGGTGCTGGAAGTCAGGTGTCCAAGTGGCCTCACTGAGCTAAAATCCAAGTCTCAGGGCTGGTTCCTTCTGGGGGCCCTGGGGGGCATCTATCTCCCAGCCGTCTCCAACTTCCAGAGGCAGCCGCGTTCCTCGCTCATGCACCTGTCTCTGCCTTCAAAGTGCCTCGTTACCTCAGCTTCCCCCATCATGTCACCTCTCCTCTGACTCTGACCCTTTTGTAAGGACCCTCGAGATTCCACTGGGTCCGCTGGGGTCATCCACCACCCCATCTCACAATCCTTAACCTCATCACAGGAGCACATTCCCTCAGGGCCTCTACCCAGTCAAGCACGGGGCACAGTGCCTGCCGCAGTCCCACTCACAGCGGACCCACGTCCTGATCCTGCTTGATGGCCCAAAGCGATGTGAGAAGTAACCAGACGGAAGTGCCAACCCCATGTCGCAGGTGGAAAGCAGAGATACATAGCCCAGGTCACATCAGAGCCAGATGGGCAGGAAGGCATTGCTCAGGGACCTCGCCAGGACCGTGGCCCATCGCTGTTCAGACACCAGGCATCCGGGCCTCGAGGTAAATGGCCACAAGTGTGCAAGGTGGGTCGCAATTCATTCCATGGCGTGGGGGCACAGCTCAGCGCGCAGGTGGTTCATGGGTGGAACGGAGGATCTCACTTCTCTCCCTAGACCCACCTCTCACCCATGGAGCTGCTTGAGGAAAGAGCCCTGGACAAAGGGGCAGACTGACCTGGGCAATGCAACGGCTCACATGCACACATGCACACACAGAAACACATGCACGTGAGCAACTGGGCGTCCCCAGCCTCAGATTCTACCTCACGGCGGGCTGTGAGCAGATCAATGTGTGCACATTCCAAGCCCTGGACCTCAGAGGAAGGGGCAGAGCATGTCCTCTGCTTCCTCTTCTCTGCTTGGCCCTGACCGGAATGCAGACGGGATGGAGGGAGCTGCTGCAGCCTTCTGAGACCATGAGGTCAGAGTTTCTTGTTGAGGACAACAGAGCAACAGGTGCCCTAGCATCTAGGCTTCTGACATCCTGTTGTCTCATATGATCCTGAACCACATGCGTTTGGACCATAATGTGAGAAAGAAATAAACTTCCATCATGTTTAAGCCACTCTTGGTTGGGGAGAAGGATCCTTGTTCTAGCAGCAAGCCCTGACAGTATCCTCACTGATATAGATTAGGGAGCACAGAAGGGCTGGGTGCTGCTCCCAGGGCTAACCCTCCCCAGTCTGGCCTTCATGGTCCAAGACACAGATTTTGTGAGCTGGAAAGCTATTGACCCTTGGACTGTGGAAATCGTCATCAAATCTTTCATAAAAGCACTCCCGTGGATGCTTAGAAGGCAGACCACATCCTGATGGCCCTGGGACTTTAGGACTGGGTTGAAAAACTCAGAATGTAGGCGTGTGGGAGCTGCTGCTCCCTGCCTTCGGGCAGTGATCTGGGAGAGTCAGCAGATGGCTTTGAAGACACAGTCTCTGGTGGAAGCGGAGGCCGGTTTCAGGAGTTCTCAGCAGGACACGAGGGCCAGCCCCAGGGCCGTGATCTGAACAAGGTATTACCTCCCTGCCCAAGCCCCTTGGGGTTCAGGCGACAGACAGCAAGGCAGTCGCTCCTGAATGAGCAAGATGGGCTGAGAACAGAGGTTTGGAAACAAGAGAGACCATCCTTATAAGAATAAAAAGCCAGGTCTGCCCAAGATCTTTAGGTGGGGTTCCTGCACCATGGAAATAACCGGTTGTCAATAGACCAGAAATTTACTAGTGTTAGAAGGAATTGTATTCCCAAATAAACCACAAGCCAGGCTTTCAAAATCATACTGTGTTTTGAAACTTACCCCCCAAAGAAATCCCTGGTCACCCCAGGAATGTGGACATGAAGATGAGCGCATGCCTACTTCGAGTGGGGCCTAGGGAGGACGGGGGGCAGGTGTGCACTCCCAGAGGACAGAGCCAGGATGGTGGAGAACAGCCGACAAGGTGTTCAGAGCAGGCAGATGCAGGGGTGCCAAGAGGGCTGGCCAATGCAGGGTGGTGGATGTGCTGGCCCCGCTGGGTGCGGCCGTGGTCCCTCCCGAGTGACTGCCCCTCGGTCGAAGGCACGATGTTACAGCAGTCTGACTTCTCCTGCATGGTCCGGGCTGCCAAGGGGGTGGCAGACCACCTGCACTTTCCATCTGTAGTTCACAGCTCCCCGCTTGGGAGGGCTCCCATCAGCCTTGCTGAGCGTCACACACGGGTCCTGGATGCGGCCGGACCCAGTGCCTGGAAGGGACCTCAGGGCTGTGTCCTCTGCAAGGGGCTGAGTGTGCTCAGAGCACAGGAGGGAGGGTTTGCATGGCGATCACATGGCCCAGAGGGCTGGGCTGTGGCCTAGACAGCTGGTGGCTCCCAAGGCCATTTGCCCTTCCTTTCCCTCAGAGCACCAGCGTCCTTTAAGTTCAAGCCTGGGGCAAAGCTGTGGCCTGAAGGAATGCTTCACGGGGACCTGCGACCATGCAACCAACTTCCCACTAATGGGGAGTGAGCAAAGGCACACGTGTGGCTTCCTAGGGATACGGTCATGCACCCGACTCTCTTCTCTCATCTCTCCCTGGCTGCACTGCAGGGCTTGGACACAGGGTCATACACAAGCTGCTGCAGGTCCCCAGCCCTCGGCAGGGTAAAGGGGAGGACCCGGGAGATGCCGCGCTCACCACGGGTCCTCAGGGAACTGGTCATCTGTGTCTCCGTGCAGTCGTCTCTAGAAGTGGAGATGGCAATCCATGCGGCCTGCCTCGGCTGTCAAGAGTTCGGCGAAGCGATGCACGTGAAGCCCGGCCCTCAGCCAGCTCACAGTGATGTCACCTCCTGCCTTCCAACCCCGGCGCTCGGAGTCCCGGGACCCCGAGCAGAAGGCAGGTGGGACACGGCCCATCCAGGAGACCCGAGGGCAACCCACATGGCTCAGGAGGCACGGGAGGGAGAGACAGTGTGACATGTCTGTAGGGGCTCACAGAGGCCACAGGAGAGGGGCTAAAGGCACGTGGCATCCATGGCAGGGACAACACAGGTGGCTTAAGGTCACTAGAGGGGGTCCACTTCCTTTGGTGGGAGAAGGGAAGGTCTCTGGCCCAGCCCTTGAGAGCTGTGACCTTGGGAAGAGAAGGATTTTGCAGACAGGTCATGGGGGCAGTACAGAGGCTGGTGACGTCCAGCCCCCTGGGGGCACCAAGATCCTCTCGTCCTGGGCTGCACCCCAGCAGGGTCTCGGCTGGACTGCGGGTTATGGAGGAGCACGGATGCGTCTGAGGCCTCTGTCCCTTCTCCAGGGTCACTGCCCCTTCAGTGACCTCCTGACCTACCTCCCTGCCACCATGCATGGCAAGAGGACATGGGCAGACCCGTGCCAAGAGCCCTCCAATGTCTCTGCACCACATGGAAGGTGCCCAGTGAATGTTTGGTGTGTGAGGGCCTGGCACACAGTAGGTGCCCTTTTGATGTTTGAGAAATGAACTCAGTGGGCACTCAGCAGTGTGGGTGCTTTCACTTTGGCCAAATCGGCCCTCGGTCTCCTGCTCAGAGTGGGTCTGGGGGCTCCCCGGCCTGACCCTGTGCACTCACCGTGGGGAGACCTCGGTCGCCTGGCTTCTCCTTGCCCACCTCTGCCAGGATCGGGGTGTCCTCAGGGGACCCTGAGACGCGGGTGCCACAGAACTGGGAGGCAGTGTTCCTTTCTGTCTTCACATCGGGCTAAGACTCAAAACAAAACTGTCAGATTTCAGAACATTTCACAGCGGCAAAAATAACTGCACTTGGGGAAAAAACACGCAGACACTTCTCAAAGTCATCTAGTCGCTTCAACAATGTGCCAAAAGCTTCTGGAATTGACAGGTTCGGTTTGCCACGCACCAACTGTGCCTACCCTGCCAGCCTCATCTCCTGAGGCCCCCCGAGGCCCCCGAGGCCCCCCGCGAACCAAAACCTCAGCAAACAAGAGGCAGTGAGGGGAGATGCACAGAGCCACCTTTGGCGGCCCCCACTAAGTGCCGGTTCAAATGCTGTCCCTGAAGTCCCAAACTGTGGATGCCACATCAGAGGGGACAGAGGCAGAGCAGGGAGGAGAGAGGCCTCGCTGGAAAGGTCCCTGACAGCGTGTGGCAATCGTGCCATTGACGATCTCACTGACTCCTCACGAGCACCCTGCAGAGAGGTGACCCCATTTTAGACATGGGCACTGATGCACAGGGACGTCCCTCGGGTCAGGGGCAAGCCATCCTCTCCTGGGAAGGAGTTCCAGCTGTCCTCCCAGTCCTCTCACCCCTCTTCCATAGTAACATAAGAGGTAGCCTGGCACACATAGCCCAGACAAAAACAATGTTTTCAGCCTCCTTGGCAGACAGGTGGGACCACACAAGGAAGCCTGGTTGATTGGTACAAACAGGAGGACTGTGTCCAACTTCCTGGTTGTGCTCTCCCCTCCGTCTGGGATGGCAGGAGCTCAGGCAGCCACCTTAGACCCATGAGGACAGCAGAGCCACAAGAAGGAAGGAGCCTGGGATGCCAACACCGTGGAGCTGCCGTGGGCACCTAGACCACGTCCATGGGCTTATGAGGCAAAAGAGGAGGAACACCTGCCCTAAGAGAAGTACCTGGAGACAGGTTTGCTGAGCCAGCCCCTACCCCGTGGTTCTGCATCAGGAGACCAAGCCAGGGTGGGGGAGAGGGGGCTTATAGATGTGGAGAAGCCTGGGTCTTATCCCGGGGTGGGGAGCCAGCGGAGAGGAGGGTTCTAAGCAGGGCAGTGATCTGATCCCACTCGTGTCTTTCCATCTTTCAAACATCCACACAGGTTACAGCAGGTGATTTGGCCTCGGAAGTCTGGGAGGTGATGGGGCTCAGGCCAGGGCGGTGGCAGAGAGAGGGAGGAGGGTGGCTAGATCCAGGACACATCCCAGAAGAGGAAGGGCACACTGGAGAGGAGACAGGGGCACCCACGCTTACCCTGAGCAGCTGGGGTGACAGAGGCCTGCTCAGAAGCAGGGGTGCGCTCCAGGTCCCAGTTCAGGGGGTGAAGAAGTCTGAGACACCTGTGAGGTGTCCAAGGGGAGAGGTCTGGCAGGCAGGCCGGGATTTTGGAAGGTGGCGTGGAGCCATAAGCAGGGAACTTCCCAGCGTGAAGTTAGTAGTAAATGCCAGGGAGGACATAAGGTCAGCAAAGAAGGGGGTCAGGAGCTCTCACGATGAGGGTCTGAGGGGCGCCAGCATGGGGTGGGGGAGGGGGTCCTCAGAGGAGCCTGGGGAGAAGCAGTCACGGAAGTGAGGGGAAGCCGGGCAGGGCGGGCTCCAGGAGCCCCGAGAGAGAGCGGCCACCCATGTCAGCGCTGCCCACGAGGCCACGCACCTGCAGTCAGACTGCAGAGGATCTGGGAGAGGGGCTCCAGCGGGGGTCCTGCTCTGCAGAAGCTTTTCCTGAGACGGAGGGGGTGTGGGCAGCTGGGGGGAGTGGGACCCGGGGTGGGGGGTTAGGGAGGTCCGTAGAGCCCACAGAGCCTGGGGTGCAGGGCGCGGGGGCCGGCACAATGCTCGGTGTTTCTCCAGATCCCTGGGTCTGTTCTTGTTGCTGTCGTTTTGCCAAACTCTGATCCAGACCATTTTTACCAAACGTCACTCTTAAATGTAGCCTTGCTTTTTAAAACTTGCTTCCCCCGCCCCCCTCGGCAATATTCTCAGTGAAGTTTTGGTGGGTTAACTTTTTTGTTAATACACATGACACGAAATACACGTAAGAGGTCTGTCTGGGCATCTCTAAGAGCCTAGGGACCCACCCGGCCTACCCCACTTTTGACGTGGAGATGGGAGGAGCACCCCAGGGTTGTCCCTGGTGTCAGGTGACCCGAGGCCAATGGCGCCTCCCCTCTCACTGGCAGGGTGACCTCAGGCAAGTTACGAAAGCCCTCCAGGCTCCAACTCCATAAACCGGTGACAATACTCAGGAGTGGGCGTGAGGAGGGAGCGAGATCATCCACCCTGAACCCTTAGCAGAGAGCTGGCGCTCTGGCCGGAGGCACTGAGCACGGATGCTCACCAGGACTGTTTATGAAGGTGCAGTCGAGCAAGATCCTGCGGGACCTCCCAATGCCTGAGCCCAGCCCGCCTCACCCCAGCCCGGCCTTGCAAGGCCTGTAACATACTCGAGCGAGGCTCTGGAACACATTACACCCCAGGAGCCAAACAGGAGCAGGGGAGGGGCCCACATGCGCCCGTCTGGGCCACCCCCGCCCCCAGGGACATGGGCCTGTCCGAGGACTCCCCCACCCCCAGGGAAAGATGCTCACGACCGTGGACGGGCCCAGCCTGGGAGGGTCTTGGGTAAACAGCTCAGCACACTGGCGGGAAACACACCATCCCGTCCATTTTTCACCATTTCTCAATGTGGTTCTCTCTGAGCCACCAGGAGCTGCAAACAAAACCTCGCTCTTCCTAAATCCTGCCCTTTTACGGGTGGGACACCGAGGCAGTGAGAGTGATGAAATTTCAGAACTGGGCATAGCTCAGAAGAGCAACCAGTCCAGGGGCACCTGGGGGGCTCAGTGGGTAAAGCCTCTGCCTTCGGCTCAGGTCATGATCTCGGGGTCCTGGGATCGAGCCCCGCATCAGGCTCTCTGCTCTGCGGGGAATCTACTTCTCCCTCCCACCTCCCCCTGCTTGTGCTCTCTCTCTCTCTCTCTCAAATAAGTAAATAAATTCTTTAAAAACAAAAAGAACAGCCTGTCTGACCTGCCCAGCCTATGGAAAGGGAAGTCCTGCGGGCCAGGGACTCTGTGCCATCCCCCAGCAGTGAGGAGGTCGGGGGCCTGTCTCCCGCAGCCACAAGCTCAGGGAACCACTCTCTTGGGGACTTTTCTCCCCAGGTAATACCCTGTCACCATGTAAAGGGGCACCACAGGCCTCACCTCTCTCTCTCTTCTCCACCAAGTTGACAACTCATCCCACGGAAGCCGGGCACTCGAGCTGGGAGGCAGCCGTCCGCGCAGAGGGGAGTTCAGCTGAGCTCGGTGGGGGCAGAGCCAGGACCGAGCTGGGCCAACATGTCCCTTCCGACAGCAGCCGAGCCCTCGGCAAAGGGTGCCCCATCCTGCCCGTGTCCTCCACCCTCCGCCCTGAGCCCACGGCTCCCCAGGGGCCAGCTATCTACACAGATAAGGAGTGTCTGTGATTAGCCTGCGGTCATTTGCCCCGGGACACTGAGCTCTCCAGAGTCCAGGACGTCCCTCTGCCCTCTAGGGCCTCTCTTGGCCTGTGGGGCAAAGGTGGGCCACCGCCCAGCCCTGCGTCAGCTCCTTCAAATTCTAAACTCACAGGGTCCAAAGAGCAGACCCAAACATACCTCTATAAAAATGCGTTTGAAAGGAGTAGAGAACATTCTCTACTCCTGCTGGCCCTCTGCCAGCTCCCACTTTGGGGTTCTGGGCAGACCTTTGGAAGCAAACCTGTCACCAATTACCAAGCGCAGAACAGCTCCCGCAAGACCTCGGCGGGGGCCAAGCAGGGCAGGAGCCACAAGTCCCTTTTGCAGAGAGTTTCCGCTCAGCCTCTAGAAATCCCAGGAGATGAGCCTCATGTTTGTTGACCTGGCCATGTCCAGAGCTGACCCGGTCCCCTCAAGCCTGGGCCCCCGCCTGATCCCGGCCCCAGCCGTCTCTTGCCTTCCCCCCTCAGCTCCTGGACAAGAGGGAGCCTCTCAGCTGTCAGCAGCCAAGCCAGAGAACCCTGGGCCACCAGCACGTGGGTCCCGAGTCTCCAGACAGAAAAGGGCACCATGGCGAGCTCGGGCTCCCGGGACCCACCCTCTAAGAGGCAATGACCGCCCCCTCCCCTCACCATCACTGCAGACCCTCGGGTTCCGAGCAACAGAGGCCAGAACTCATTTCTAGGCCACACAGAGATGCTGAGCATTCTGGGGCGAGGTCTTGTACCTTGGTGGCCGGACGCTGCCAAGGAGCAGGGGCTCTGGGAGGTCGGTCTCTGCTTCTCCTCTCCCGCTGGCCTGTTGCGGATCACTAAACGGAAAAGCAGAAGGAAGGACCTTCAGATGGGCTCTGCTCATAGCCAGGGCCGGGGAAGTGGGCCTCGCCGTGTCCCGGAATGATCCCAGTACACTCCGAGCTGGGCCTTTCAGGAGCAGATTGGAAAATCCCCCGGAGCGGGTGGGGCCTTACCAGCTGCTTGGGAAAATGTCTTTTCAGAGCTTAAGGGCGGCATCTCCTTGCTTCCCTCTCATTCAGGCTGCAGGCTTTATAGCCCTGGGCTACAGGCCGGGGACCCCAGCCCCCTGTCTTGCCAGAGGAGTTTCCACCCAGAGCAGGAGGCAGTCCTGATGGGCGACAGCAGCAATCACGCAGGATAACTAGGGGCCGTGCAAAGGGTGCAAGACTGAAGGAGGGAAGGGGTCAAGGAAGGCTTCCTGGAGGAGGCAGCTCCTGAGGACCAAGTGGGAGTTAACCAGAAAACAAGTGGGGAAGGGCATCCCAAAGGGTGAAAGCAGAGGTGCAAAGACCCTGGGTGGAAGCAGAAGCAGGCCGTGAGCAAAGCTACGACAGAGCCCATGCAATGGTGAGCACAAGAGCCGATGGGCGCCCAGGGAGAGGTGCATTGGGGGGACACTCAGGGGCCAGTCCAGAGGGGGCCTCTGCACCACACGAAGGAGTATGGGCTTCATCTGGAGAGCAGTGGGGAGCCATGGAGGGCTTTAAGCTGGCAATGACCCAGCCTGGGTTTCCACTCTGTGGCTGCCTGGCATAGGGCAGCATGAAGGGAGGCAAGTCAGGGAGATGGGGGTGGGGGGACAGGGACTGTCCTTTCTGGGTCCACAACAGTATATTCCCAACCCTCTCCCTTCCCCCGAACCCCTTCTCCAGCCTCACAGTCCTTCAAACTTGTCATGATCTCCCTACCTCTGAGCCTTTGCATATGCTGTTCCCTCTACCTGCAGAACACATGCTCAGGAGCTCCCAGAATCCCCATCCTGGTGTGTTTCCCTGTCCCCCACTGCCTGTCCCCCCCGCCCTTCTGGGAAGAATCTGCTGCTCCTTTAGACAGTTCCCACAGAGACCTGGCCATGTACCAGCTGTGATCTTCCTCTGGTCAAAAGGCGACCTCCCCACCAGACTAGAAGCCCACTGAAGGCAAGGATGGGCCTTAGGTCCCTCTGGATCCTAAGCCCTCAAGCAGGGCAGGGGGTGGGCTCTTGGGAAGGGCCTGGAGGGCTGGCAGGGTGTCCTGGGAGACCTGGTTCTGAGGTCACCTCGAGGCCTGTGACCTCAGCTCTTGCTCAGCCTTGAGCAGTTCATCCTCACGCTGGTGAGCTCAAGTTTGCGTGCCCTGCGTTTCTCGGAGCGGGGTGGCAGAGACCAGCTGGGTTGTTGTCAAGCCATTTCCCTTCCCCCTGGCAACCCAAAGCCAAGCACTGTGCTGAGTTCTGGCCAATGCAACGCGAGAACCCACCCCTTCCAGCCTGGCCCCCAGCAGTCGCCCGATCTGTCTTGCTCTTGCTGTCCCTTGCTTGCTGGCTGGGTGGAGACGTTTCAGTGGGAGGCCACAGGGCCCTGGGAACGGTAAGAATCGGTGCCATGAAGGGCCCCCCACCTTCCCCGCGGGAAGGAGAACGCCTTCCCCAGACTCTGGACGTGCCCCAAGTGCCAGTTCCTACTGCCAGCCCTCTGGAAGGTGGCTCAGTTGATAAGATCCCTCACCAGGACCATGCCCCCACCCCAGGGTGGCCCATATCCAGCAACCCATCACCATGGGTGATATACAGGGTCAAACCATGCACCCCAACCTGAGACAGCTCTGACGGCCATTCCAGCCTTAGTCCTCCTTGGAGCTCCTCTGAGGCCCCCACAGAGATAGCAGCTCCCTCTGCCCGGTGGGCTTCCTGTCCTTCCTGTCCCCGATCACTGACCCAGAGCACCCCCATACACCCTCCTCCACCTCGACGTCTGCACCCTGGGAAACAGCCTCGGTTCTCACATGAGAATGGGACCTGGGAGTGGGCTCATGCACTGGCTGGCTGCCTTCAAGCACCCAGGGCTGTTGCCAGGAGGTCAAGTCAGGAGAATTACAATGCCCAGACGTTCACGGGGGCGGACGCGTGTGGCGGATGTGGTGCCTCGGGCTCCCAAGGAAAATGGGGAGACAGCGGCTGTAGGGGGAGTGGAACCGCATGCTGTTGCAAAGTTCAGCCGGTGCTTGGGGGAAATATAACACTATATGTGGGGGATATAATATATAATACATATGGGGAATATAACACCACATGTGGGGAAACCGTGAGGCCCCCTCGACAGGGTATAATACCCGGGACTTAGTGATAGGAACACACAGGCTCCAGCACAGGCGGGTCTGCTCTGACAAGGTCGAGGCTGTGACCGGAAAAGACTAAGATCTTGACAAATGGTATAGCAACTTCTGAGTTGGTGTACCCAAAGCCTTGAGCCCTGGAGTCGCCTAAGCTTTCCAAGCCGGCAAAAGTGATCCATTTGTTCCTACAAAGGGCAAGTGATCCCACTTCCTTGAAGATGTCAGAAACCTCACTAGAGGACAGCAGGCCCCTCCCCCCCAAAATTCACCCCATCTCCCTTCCAGGCCAATGACTCAGGCTAGATCACAACATAAGTCATCCAGGGTCATGAGAGAAAGAGGAAGGGACGGAGGGGCTGGCCAGCGCAGGACTGGGGTCTGAAAGTCCCGGACCGATGGGTGGAACACCAGGTTGGATCAGGGACAGCTTGTCTCTCTGGGAGTGCATTTACAGGATGCAGCCTGTCACGTTCTGGCAAGGAGCATGGGGGATGGAGCCAACCCAGCGACCCAGCAGCACCCGGCAGCCCGGGGGGGTGGGATGGCCTCCGGTAAGGGATACCAGAGTTGCTGTGCAGATGACAGGAGGACCGAGCGAAGGTTCGGAGGTGTAGACACAGTACGACGGATATAACATGGACGGCCAGAACACCCACCAGATGACTACACCCCGTGGGAGGACCCAGATGATTGACCATTTACCAAAGCAGTAAGCAATGCACCAGCGCCGTCGAGAAGCTCCGTGGTAGCTGTTGTCCGTAAGCCGGGGCTGATGGTTGGAGGCGATGCTTCAGAACCAGGGTCACTGATGCCAATGAGGGTCACAGGGTCCTAAAACCACAGAGACGCGGTGGCAGTGAGTAACCCTCGGAAGCCAGATGGAGACAATTACTGTAATGAGCATCGGAATCCGAGTGGGAGCCAGTGGGCTTTGGAAATGGCCGACCTCGCTGCTGGAACGCAGGGGCAAGAGCCGGAGAGCCTCTAAGGGCAAAGTCCCACCTGTACAACCAAACAAAATCCAGAATGAGAGATCGAGACGCTGAAGGCACTGCCCCAGTGAAAAGCCGTGATTCCTTGCTTGGTTTCCAGTCTGGAACCAGTGTTCAAACCGGGAATCCATTGACAGAAGGGGAGCCAGCCTCCAGGAAGAAGGACCTTGGGCCACCACAAGAGATGACACGACACCCGTCTGTCCACAGGGGAGTGCAAGGGTATCGATGGAGTGTCCTTGTGCGGGAAAAGGGGAATCCCCTGTCGTGCAGGAGGCCAGACACAAGATTCCAGTGGACACACTAAGGACTGAATGACTCCAGTGGGGGCCAGGTTGTAAGTGGCGTCCAGACCCAAGTGGGGCTCCCGGGTCTGTGGGCCTCCCCCATGGTCCCAGTGGTTATTTCCCTGGTTCTTCAATGAATAATTCAAATAGACTGATTTGGTAGTTGGTATAAGCCCCACGGGGCCAAAAAAAGTAAACCAAAACCAGTATCGCACACGGGAGAATGGCACATGTGAACCACCTTTAAAGGCCTCAAGGATGTGGGAGTGGCGGTCCCCAATATAGTGCCATTCGGTTCCCCTGTCTGCCCCCAGGAGAGTCTGATGATGGCTCGTGGATGGTGGCAGTGGGTCAGTACTAGCTCAGCAAGGTCGTTGGCCCGCTTGCGAGGACTGTGCCAAATGCGGTCTTTGTTGAACGTGGCCTCGGGGACTTGGTACAGAGCTGTTGCTCTCCTCATCCCCGTAAGAAAAGAAGATCCAAAACAGTCTGCAGTGACCTGAAGTGAACAATGACACGTAGCTGGTCCTGAACCTGGGCTCCACCCTCCCTCTCTTCTCTGTCCCTTTCTGGCCACAAGTCTCCGTCGCATTCCTGGAGGGACATCCCCTAGAACAAGACATCGGTCCACATAACACCAAGCAAATCAAATCACACGGATACACCAGGGTCCTTCCATCCAGAGCGGGAGAAACAAGCCCTTTGAAAACTCCCCGGCCTGCTGCATTGGTGGTATGGGCGGTTGCTCCCAGGGGACCCCGGCTTCCTGCTCCTCCCTCGTGGTGTGGGAACAGGAGCATCCTGGAGACATCCTTGCCAGGGAGAGGTTGAAGTCATGGTGGCCAGGCCTCTACCCGGAAGCCCACACCGAGCACCCACGGTCTGCCAGGCCCCAGGCCGGGGGCAGGGGTGACAGGCCGGGAAACACAGGCTTGGAGTGGGGGCGACACGTGCCGAGTCACAGAGCTCGGGGAACGCGGCGGTGAAGCTCAGACTCAAGCCTGGCTGGAGTCCATGTTCCCTCCCTGCAAGAGACCCTGCCGGCCATGACCTTGGAATGAAGCAAAGGACCGATGCCCCATCTCTGTCTGCAGCTTTGATCCTTCTGGGGAAAAAAACCTAAGCCCTGAGTTTCCTTCATCTGCCTCAGGATCCCAGCCTGGCAGATGGTGTGGGGGCCCCGGCCATGTCACACACAGCTTCAGGGGTCCCAGGCAAGGGCCTTTGGCTCTCTGAGCCTTGTACCCCATCCTTGGGGGGGTCATCCAGGCCCCAGCACACTGAAGCATCACTAGGCACCCCACGTAGACAGAATCTCCCCCCAAAGGGAGCCCTGTTCACCGAGTGCATTGGGAGGGCCTGGAGAGGAGGCAAGGGGGCAAGTCTGGGGTAGCAGCTGGGACTCAGCCCATGGAGGGAGGTGCCCCTCCGTCTGAACACACCCTCTGAAAAATGTAAGTTCTCCAGCTCTGAGCTGGGAGCACCGGGCGAGGAGGCGGGGTGGTCGCCCAGCCCCGGGGAGAACACTACTAAGCCCCGGGCCCAGGCAGGGAACGTTTGCTCCGGCCGCCAGAGCCGACACTCTGCACCCAGCGGCCGGCGTCTATTGACGGAGACACCCCTTCCTGGCCTCCAACCCTTTCTGTGTCCAAATACCGCTTCCCATGCGGGATGACGGTAACAGGAGACAGTAGCTGCTCTTCTGTTTGTTTTTTTTTTTTTTTTAATTTATTTATTTGTCAGAGAGAGAGGGAGAGCGAACGAGCGAGCACAGGCAGACAGAGTGGCAGGCAGAGGCAGAGGGAGAAGCAGGCTCCCTGCCGAGCAAGGAGCCCGATGTGGGACTCGATCCCAGGACGCTGGGATCATGACCTGAGCCGAAGGCAGCCGCTTAACCAACTGAGCCACCCAGGCGTCCCTGCTCTTCTGGTTTTGTTTTCAGTGCTCTTACTTGGCAGATCTCAAGTTGGCACCCTATGACAGGAACTAAAGTTGAGTTTTTGAAATTTTAATTGTTTGCGAAATCCACAGGCCCAGGACTTTGAAGGAATCTCTTGTTTAATTCTCCCAACACCACCCCCTGCCCCGGGACAGGACTCACTGTACCCATTTTACAGATGAGGGATAGGTGGGAGAGGACTTGCCCAAAATCTCAGACTGTAGGCTGGTCGGGGGGTAGGGGGGGAGCTTGAATCCTGCTGACCGGCCCACACCCCCCTCCCTGACTCAGGCCCCCCACTCCATGGCTGGAGGCCTCCCTGCTCCTGCTCCACCAGTCACGGAAGAAAGGGTCCATCTCCAGTCCTGGCATTATCCATACCCGGGGCTCCTTCTTCCCTGGGCCCCTTAGCCTGGGGCCACCCCAGGAAGCCCACTCCCACCTTTTCCCAGCCAACTAAACAACCAGGGCTCACGGGAATAGCCTCACTGTCCAGATTCACCCCTCCTGGCCCCGCCGGCCCATGAGCCTTCCCCCCACCCCCGGCCCCAGAACCAGGCTCGGGCCCACAGCCATGGGGGCTTGGCCTGGGCCAGGACAGCGGGGGGTCCCAGGCCACCCCGCCTGGGCTGCCGGCAGCCCGCTGTCCTGAAATGGCTCGGACCAAAGACCCAACTGCAGTTTCTCAATGACAATGAGGACACGTTGTTTTCGGTGGCCACAGGCCAAGGGCTCTGACTGTGGTCTTGCCTCGCCTGCCTGGAGAGACATCTGGGAAGGGGGCGTGGCTGCACCAGCCCCTCCTGGGCAGCTGCGTCCTCAGTGCTCACTGCCCTCAGGTTGAGCCGGCCCCAGACACACCGTCCTCCCTCCAGGTTCCTCCAAAAAACACCAAACTCCGCAGGCTGGCATCCGCGGCCCTGGCACGGGTCTCCTACCTGATTTGCCACGTCTCCATGCCATGCAAGTCAGCCGGGTCCCATCCTTTCCCTTGTTCGTGCTGTTCCCAGAGCCTGTGCGCCTCCCTTCCTGCCCAGCCCATCAGATCTGCAAACTCCCGCCCAGACCCGGCGCCCACTGCAGCGGCACCACCTCCTCCCTGAGGCCCTCCAGCTGCCCCCTGGGACTTCTCTTAGTGTGCTGGGTCCCCATGGCCCTTTCTCAGAGCCCTGGTGTTTTCACCTGTAAAATAGGCACAGTAATAGTACCTAGCTCAGCAGGTGGGGTGAGGATGAGTAAATGGGACCATGTAAATCCCAGTCACTCAACCCCCAACAGCTGCTCCGGAAGTGGAGGACTGATTCCTATCCTTGTTACTGTGCTTCCCCATCACTGTGGACAACTCCTCAGACTTTTCCACCTGCCCCACGAGGGCTGGTCTTCCCCGGAGCTCTCTCGGCACCTGCCAGGCTCCCCCTGCCCACCCTCCCTGAGCAATGCCACCCATTCCCACAGCCTTAGCTACGGGGACCCACAGCCATCCCCAGGAGCCACCCTCCTCGGCTCTGCACTGGCGTGTCCTCCTGGAGACCCTCGGGGCCTCAGAGCCGGCATTTCCAACACAGCCACATCCCCACCTCCTCCTGTCCCAGTGGACTCTGCTGGTTAGGGGCTGGAAAATCATTTCCAGCTCCACTCTTGGCATGAAATCCTGTACTATTTAGGAATGCCTTTGGTTGCGAGTAATAGAAGGCACAGTGAACGGTGACTTAACCAAAGAAGGGGCTCGTTTTTCTGGCATAACGAGGGGTCTGCCGTGACTGGCTGCCGGCTGTGGTTCAACAGCCCCCAGCTGGCCCCATGTCACGTGGACTTCATTGTTGCAAAATGGCTGCCCTTGCTCCAACCCCTCGAACAATGTCCAAAGGCAAGAAGCAGGAGGAGGTCCAGGGAGGGCCTTCCTCTTCACATACCTTCTCTTATCAGGGAGGACAAAACCATCCCCAGACGTTTCCAGTAAACGTCCTCTTGCATCTCCCCGGACAGACCTGTCTCCTTGGAGTGGCCACCTCTGCTGCAAGGGAGCCTGGGAGGGCTGTTTGCTACCACCACCAAGCACCCAGGCACTGGGCAGAAACCCGGAGTCCTCTCTCTGCTACCCCAGCCTCCCGCCAGCCCTCCTCCCACCCATCGCCCCTGCTCAGCACTGGGCTCCCTCGTCTGCCCTGTTCCGGCCCCAGTGAACAAGCAGAGTGATATTTTAAAATCCAAACCTTTCCGTGACTCCTGACATCTCTAGGAAACACTCTAGCTCCTTCACGTGTCCCCCAAGGCCTCCCGACCTGGGCCCTGGCTACCTTTCTAAATGTTTCCCCCACCATTTGCCAATAACCTGCAGGCTCGCTGAGGATTCCCCAGATGGACCCTGGCCTGGCAGGAACACAAAGGATCACACATGGTTTTGGTGGGCGGGGATCCCAGGACAGCAGGAGGGGTGGGGAGGTAGGGCAGGGAAGGAGCCCATGGAGGGTGACCGCTGGGGGAAATACGCCCAGACTCTGGTGTCCCGTCTGAAGGGGAAGGAATTGGTGCTGAGGTCTGCTTCTGCGCTGGACAGGGTGGGCCTCAATTCTCCAGAACTTCTGGGCTGAACTCCTCCCTTGGCAAAGTGATACAGGCTCTGGGAGCGGACGTGGGGGCTGTTCCACACAAAGAGGCAGGAGGACGAGTGGGCTCAGGTCAGTGGGCTCCCTCCACATGGCCTGGCACACTCGCCTCCTTACTGGAATCCCATCCCCACGGTTCCTGCCCCAGGCCTCCCCACAAGCCTTTCTGGGGACTCCCCTCCCACCCACACACCCCCCACCTTAGCACCCAGCCTGGCCCAGCCAGCCTCACTTGGCTCTGGGACTAAGAACTCGATACTTTCCCAGGTGGAACCCATTCTACCCCCGGCCTTGCCCCAGTTCTGGCTTGAACGCAGGTCTGTCTGCGCGCCCACCCTTGCTGGGGCTCCAGGCCTCAGGCCCTTCCCCGCCCCCTGAAAGCAGAGGTAGGAGGGTGGAGGGAAAACACTGCTTCCTCCCCACACCCTCACAGACATCAGAGCTATGTCACCAGGCTTGTCCCCTTGCTGCTGCTGGGGTTGGAGATGGGTAGAGGGAGGCTGCAGCCAAGCAGGGAGGAAGGAAGAGAGCCCAGACCGACCCCCCAGCCCTCCTCGGCAGGGTGCCACAGTGCAAGCGAGGAAGGAGCCAGGTCTCCAGAGCTCCCAGGGCTGAGACCAAATCCTCCATCGCCATAGAACGCAGCTGCAGTGTGGCTAAGCCGGGTCACCTCTGGAGCCTCAGTCTTCCCATCAGGAGAATGGGCACTCGCATCACAGTGGTCCGAGGAAGGCACATGGTATGTGCACACTCGGGAGGCTGTGGCAGACCTGGTCCCAGGTCTCAGAGCAGGTTAATAGGGGAGAGGCCGCCCAGCCTCCCCTGCATTTTTTAGCCACCCCGAGCTGCTCTGTCTCCCTTCTCATCCCAGGAGGGCCAGCCCAAATGCCATCTCAACCAAGCGCCTGACAGGGAGGGCTACACAGCTCTGTGTCCTCACCAGTCACCCTCCCCAGACCGCCAGTTCCACTGGGCAGGCCCGAGCCTCCCCCAGGCCCGCAGGGGCTCATCCTGGCTGTCCCCACACTTCATCCAGGCCTCGGGAGCTCCCCTCTCTGGTCTCACCCTGCAGGCAGCCCCAGATCATGGTCAAGGCATGGGACAGGGTCAGGCAGCAGGGCCAGGGGGTGTGGTAGGGGTGTGTCTGTGATCCCACAGGCTGGAGCTTTGCAATCCGTCCTTTGGGAACATTCCTCAAATTCCCCCTAATCTTGCTGCTGTAGAGTGGAATCCAAGACAGGACATCCCTTAGAGGCCATCTGGAGGCCCAAAGGTGGAAGCCCAGAGACAGCACGGAGGCGGCCCAGCGAGCGCATGCCAGAGCCCAGCACAGAGCCTGGGCCTTGTCCTCTCAGCCCAGGAGGCCCCCACTTCACCTGGAGACCCCCATGAGCAGAAGCTGGGCTGTGGGAAGGAGCCCGGAGCTAGGGGCTGAGCCTCGAAGCCACTTCCCTTCACCAAGCCTTGGTTTTCCCTTCAGAAAGTGGCCTTGGGGGCTCCTGGGAGACCTGCAATCTTCCGCAGGGCCCACAGCAGAGGAGGGTCAGTTGGAAAGGGTATCTGTGGCCTGAGTGCCCTATGATGGGAGAGAAGACCCCCACCTGCCCCACCCGGTTGGCTCCAGGCTGCCTAACTGGCCTCTGAACTCGGGTGATGGGCAGGCGGGTGGGGCCCACCCTAGAAGCAGAGAAAGGGCAGCAGGCATGAGCTGCCGAGACTCTCACCACCCCCTGAGGCCCTCCTCCCCCAGGCCCAGCCCCATCTGCTGGGGTCCAAGGGCCGGTGGGGGGGTCCAGTCCTAGGGCGATATCCCTGGCCGGGTGGTGCCCGTGTGTGGGTGTGGGGCGGCTGCCAGCTCTCCGGGTGTCCCACTACTTGTACCCTGGGGTGTGGTCCACTGCGGGCACCAGAGTGCACGAAGCAGATGGCGGGGGCAGGGACTTGGGCGGAGGCGAGGCTGGGAAAGCCCCAGGCGCAGGGCTGGGTCGGCGACAGGCGGCCCCGCGCCCAGGCCGAGGACAGGACACTGTGTTTTGATTATTTCCAGTTTCCTGACCCCCAAGTAGTGATTTAATGTTCCTGTTTACTCCAAGGGTTAGAACAGAAGGCGGGACAGCTAAGCTGGCCTCCTTGGCCTCCCCTGGCGTCACCCCTAAACTCCCAGCAAAGCGGCAGTCGGAGGGAGCAAAGGGTCTTGGGGGATAGTGTGAGAGCTCTGGGCGCATCAGGGACGTCAGATGGGCTCGGGGCCGGACCTTGCACAAAGCAGGTCCTGCTGGGGTCTGAAGGGTACGACCTGCCCCCGGGAAGCAGGGCTGGGTGACCCCCAGAGCTGGCCCGAGAGGCTGCCCGACTGGGGGAGGGGGGGGCTAGGGCTCACTCGCCCATCTCCACCTGGTTCAAGGCCGGGGCATCCACATTCCTGGACCTCCCTGGCTTGACCCAGGGCTCGGACTTTGGCTGGGACCCCGTCCCCACTCAGAGTCTGAGTACATTTCAGGGACTGCTTGGTAGGCAGAGCCAGGAGCCTGTGGCTGGCTGGGAGGGGCTCCAGGAGGTCTTAAGCCCAGCTCCTTGCTCCGGAAATCTTGGCGCAGAGGGGCCGGCTTGTAAAAGCACTCCTATTGTAGCCTTCCCTAAGCACCCCTGAGGTCACGGCTGCGCATGGCAATGTGAGGGGTGGTGTTTTTTTACAATTACACGTCATCCCGGGTTTTTTTGTTTAAATCAACACCGGTTCATGTCACTGTTGGCAAAAAGTTTAAAGGCTGGTATAGTTTCTGCCCAGGGACGTCCTATCTTCGAGGGTCTGTTCCTTTATTCAAGTAGCATCCACCAGCACTGGGCGAAGCTGGGCCCGAAGACAAGTGGCCACAGGGAAGACACAGGTGGGGGAAGGGCTGCAGCTGGGGCAAGCCTGGGAGAGCCCCTCAAGAGAGGACCACGGAGGGGATGGTGGGGGGAACCACTCCCAAGCAACAGGGCCAGCCCCACCGAGACTCAGGAGGGCTCAGCACGAGACGCTCCCCAGACAGAGCCTTGGAGGTCTCGAGACCCCAGATACACAGAGCCCGGAGAGGTCCTCAGAGGACTCACGTGCACCCAAAGTCACCACGACGCCTCCTCCCCATAAGCAACTGAGGGGACAGCAGAGTCACAGAGGATAGACGTGGGACTCAAAGATACTCACAGCTCAGGGTCCCCCACAGGGTAACAGAGACCAACCTCCTGATGCCACTGGGAGTCTTCACTGGCCTTGAGCAGAGACCGGGATGCCAAGGGCAGGGTCTCTGCCGGGTGCTGTTGCCCTGCCTATCACTAAGATCCTGGGGCACAGAGCCAGGCCCTGTCTCCACCTCTGAAGTCCTATTCAACCATGGACTCATGGTTGACCCCTCTGCTAAAACCAGAGTTGACCCCAAGGCCCCCTTGAGTGCTCCATCACGCGCCACGGAGTGGGGATGGGTGACGGAGGAGCTCATCTCTGGAACCGGGCCCTTTGTGTCCAAAAATGTGACTCCTGAACCCCAGTCCACAGACATGCGATAAAACCAAGGTCCTTTGGTTTACGCAGCTCTAGTGTCCAGTCCCTGCCCCACCACTTAACGGCTGTGTGGCTTCAGGCAATTTTCCTGACCTCTCTGAGCAGGAGTCCCTGAGAGTCAGTACTGACAGGCTTGAGAAGTCTGAAGGATTTTGAAACCATAAGGAACGGTGCCCTTGGGAGGCAACTTGAGAATTACCAGTAAGACTCCCCTTCAAGTGCTCAGCGACAAGAGGGCAGGTTTGGGGGAACACATAAACTCCACTTTGAAGCCCCGTTCTGCCATTTGCCAACTGTCTCCTCCTCGAAGACCTCCCATGTGGGGCCGGTGAGAGGACAGAGGGAGACGGAGGGGCGTCCTGCCCATAGGAGGTGCTCAGGAAGTGTCCCTCATGAGCCTGAATGCAGGTGGTGAGGGGTCTGGACTGACCGGACAACGTGGCCCTAGAGGCGGAGACCCTACCCCAGAGGTGAGCAGTCACTGTCCCCACTACTGCCCATGACCCCACTTCAGGGTGCCCCCCCCCCCCGCTGCCATTTGGGGGAAGCACTTGGATGGCGCAGCGGGGGGTGGGGGTGGGGCACAGTGGGGAGAGGGTGCTGTTTGGGGAAAGAAGCAGAACAAGTGAAGCCAGCTCGTTCACAGTTAGAGTCCCTTTTTCCAGAGCGGTTGTTTAGAAGGAAAAAAACATCATCCAAATCACAGCCGAGAAAACCTGCAATTGCCAGAGGAACGGGGGTCGGTGGCCAAAAAGGATTGCAAAACAACGGCCCTGGGGAACTGCATGCTTGTGCCAAGCCCGGCAGAGCCTCGGCTCAGGGCACCTTCCCGGGTGCCCATCCGACCTTGAGGCCGGGAACCCAGCCCCCTCACCCTGGACGTCCGTGCCTGACTCTGGGGCGGAAAGAGACACAACCCAAAAGGTCACAGGATTTCATGGTTTGTAAAGTGAGCCTTTGCGGGGAGGGTCCACAAATCAGGAAGTGGGGAGAGGCACCTTGTGGAGAGAAGTTGGGGGCGGCTCTCGCCTCAGCATTGGGTCCAAAGGTCCAGGAGTGGGACAGTGGCAGGGGTGGGAGTCCTGTTCCAGCCACAGGGGAAGGAAGGGAGCCAGTCACTCTGTGCCTGAGAAAGGGACCTATGTCTCCCCGCCCGCTCCACCCCTGCACCATACCCTGCTCCAGCAGCTCCCCCCACTCCCGCTGCCGCAGGACATCCCTGCCATCCCTGGGCTGTGCAGGCCACGCTGCCAGGCCAGCCCCATTCCCTGGATCCATGAATCCAGAGGCTCACGTCCCTCTTCCCCAACCACAGCTCAACCCCGGGGCAATCTGGCTCCAAGAGCCCCAGCAGCTCCCCCGACCCTGCTGCCCCACCAGCTACCCGGGCTCTCCGGGGGTTGCGGGATTTCTGAGTGGCCCTCACAACCGTGTGCTGGGCTGGGAGCACTCAGGGGAGAGCAAGGTGAGTGCCCAGTGAGGACCCACGACTCGTGGGAAGGCTGGTGCCTGTGGGTCCCGCTCTGACACAACCTCCTTCCCCAGCCCCGTGTGTCAGATGTCCACAGCCCTCCACGGGGATGATTCGGGAGAGGAAGTGAAGGAAGAGGCCCTGTGCTGGTTTGCTGGTCTCCACCAGCTCCCATCAGGACGCACCGGTGGGTATGGCCCAAGTCCGTGGCGGCTGAGCTCACAACTGGGTGTCAGGGACCAAGAACGGAGTCTCAAGTGCCACACACCCCATGCCCAGCCTTCCACAGCCCCTGCAGCGTGGCCTGAACAAGTAAGCTCCACGCTGAGCCTCCCCGTGGGGACCCGTGTGTCCTGGATTCAGCTTGCCCTGAGTGGGGCTTCCCCACTGCCCACGTGGGGCATCCACGTGTGTGCTGCAGACACAGTGGCAGGTCCTCCAGTGTGTCCTGCCATCTTCATGTGTGTCCCCAGGCCACCATCAGCCTCGGGAGGGGAAGCCCAGCTTCCTGACCTCGTGGCATTTGTGCCAGTCCTCAAGGGCACCGAGGTCAAGGGCTGGGGCTTTTCTTTCCGTTGGAAACAGCGAGGGACTGGTGTGCTGGCGTGTGGTGGATGATGACGTGACAGGGCCCTCTTGATGACGTGACAGGGGCTGGCACGAGGCGTGGACGAAGGTCACACGGTGGCCTCGCGAGACAAACATCTCCCCAATGGTACCAAGGGACCCGGCCGCAGAGCCGGCCACGGCGCCTCCGTGGGACAAGAAGAGTGTCCTCCGGCTGGGGTGTAGACTGCCTCCCAGCAGCCTGGCCCTCACCCCAGACTCCTGTTTGGCACAACCCCCGGGACAGCACCGGCCACGGCGGCTGCGCGTCTTACTGTTCATGTGGGACGAGACCTCGACCTTGTCCCTGCAGGGCCCACCTATGCATTCGATTCCAGCCTCTCAGGGGTGACAAATGGAGCACAGTTTGTCTCCGCAGCAGAACAGTAAGCGGCGCGGCAGTGGGCCTGTGTCTGCGTCGCGCACCAGCCCCAGACCCGCTTCGTCAGAAGTGCTGAGCAGATCTTTGTAGAAGCAAGGTTCCCTTCGACCCTAAAACAGCTTGATGGACTGCATCTGACAGATGAGGTTGGAGAGGCGGAGTGGCCCACTTTAGCGGGCACCCCCAGAGCCTTTACTTCCCCCTCCACAGCCCCACCTCCTCCCACCCCTGTGGGCCTTTCCTCACACGTCACGTGCAACGACCCAGCCTGAGATCCCTCTCCTGACTGGGGCAACGTCCCAGCCAGCAGGAAAGCGACACAGCCCAGACCAGGAAAGAGCCTCACCGACGGGGGCTCAAACCTCGCTCGCCCATTGCCTCGCGAAGTCCCTGTGCCCCAAGTCTCCGTCTCCATGATGTCCAAGACCCTTTCTGTCTGACAGTCTGTGACCGGTGGTCCGGAGCAGGAATCGGCCACACGGCTGCCCCAGCGTGGGACTTTGGCGCTCATGGCAGACTTCGCTACTCAATTACTAATCAATCTTCCCCGCTGAGTTCACGTTGAACGTCAGAAACCTCAACACAGGACACAAGGAAACATTTGAATCAAAACTGACAAGGGAGGGGCGCCTGGGTGGCTCAGTGGGTTGAGCCTCTGCCTTCGGCTCAGGTCATGATCTCAGGGTCCTGGGATCGAGCCCCACATCGGGCTCTCTGCTCGGCAGGGAGCCTGCTTCCTCCTCTCTCTCTGCCTGCCTCTCTGCCTCCTCGTGATCTCTGTCTGTCAAATTAAAAAAAAAAAAAAAAACAAAACCTGACAAGGAAGAGCAAACCTCTTTACCCTCTCCCTGGCCTAAGGGGAAGCTGGGCTGGGAGCAGGCCTGGGGGAACAAGCCTCATGCTGCTAGCTAACAGCCCCTGCCTTTCCAGAGGATGCCGCCAGGAGTGAAGGTCTCTGAGCCCACTGGTGGGGAAGCGTCAGGAGGCCTTGTGTGCACAACGGCCCCCCCCACCCAGGCCAGGGTGGCCAGTCTCGTCAGAAGGGTGTGCCCAGTGGTGGTCTCTCTCTCTGTGTTTCTCTCTCATGCCAACTGCTTAAATCCCAGCCCAGAGCTCACCACCTCCAAGAAGCCCCCTTCTAACTTTTCCTCCCACTCAAAGCAAAGGTCCCAGCGGTCCCTCTGCCGGCTGCGCACTCGCCCTTAGCCCATCGGCAATGCCCACGTCGGAGTATGTGAGCACGCGGGGCGGAGCACAGGGAGCCCGCGTGAGCCCCGCCCACGGACTCTCGACAAGCCCGCGTCACCCGTTCGATGGTCCATCAGGGCCCCGCCCAGGGGCGCAGTGCGGGCGCCATCCGTGCTCTTGGGAACCCGCATTCCGGTGACAAAGACAGACACACGACAGTCACACATACAATTAAATGGCCAGAAGCAAAGGATGATCTAAGAGGGAGGAGGGCTTGCAGGCAGGGCTCTGGGTGCTCAAGAGGGTCTCCCTGAAGGTCTGACCTGTGAACAAAGCCTGGGGGTGGGGGGGGAGGGGGTGGGCACGAAGACCCCAGGCTGCTCTGCCTGCCTCTTCTCGTCCATCCTCCCAGCCCCTGGCTTGCAGAGGTCAGCTGGAGCCCCAGGAGCAGCGAGGTCAGGCCTGGCTGGGGAGGAAGAATAGGGCTGATGCCCTGCACCCGCTGTTCCCATGGCCGGTTCCCACGTACCCCAAGGAGGAAGCAGCTGGCCTTGAGCCAGCCCATCGGGGTCTGCCTCCAGCCCATCCAGGGCCAGGAGGCCACCCGTGGGAAGCTGGCCGCCTTGGGGGCTGCAGCCAGCCCCAGGCTGCCTCGGCCGGTGGCTGGGCTGGTCTCCTGGCGGAGGGGTGACTTCAGCCCGGCCGGGAAGAGAGTGCCAGGCGGCGGAGTGGGAGCCTGGATGCCGGGTCCACTCGGGCCACATGTCACCAGCCCACGGAGGGAGGCGGGACGTCATCGGTCCCTTTCCACCTGGGCCGCTGGGGCTCTCTCTAACGGCGCTGACTGTCAGCTCCCCCACCCATCCCCCTGCCAAATTGCACTTAATTATGATGATAAATGATGGCAGACGTCCACAGCCACATCGCAGAACATGACAAACACTCCGCGTCGCGGAGCCAGCAAGCTCCCTCCCCCCACCCGCCACGCTCCTCACAGGAGGCTGACGGGGTTATCTCGGGGCACAGGCAGCCCCCACGACAGGCTCAGGCTGGACCCCGAGGCCCGCTCAGGGTGGGCTTTACTGGGCGGGGCCCAGGCCCCCGTAGTCGCCAGAGATCCGGACCGAGCCCAAGCCCCTCCCTGGTGTCCCTCTGTGTCACCTGCTCGTTCTAGCAAAGCATGAAAACAACAACCCCCCACGCTGGGGGGAGGGGCAGGAGAACAGCAGCCACCCTCTTTCTGGAACGGCTTCTAGAATCAAGACTGCAATCTCGCCGGCCCTGCAGAAAACAAGCGGCCACCAGGGGCGTCTGCAAGGACTGGAGAGGCCCCACAGCTGAAGGCCGGGAGGGGGTCCGGCAGGGCCAGCCCGCCCGAGAGCCCGAAGGGAAGGCGTGGGCTCCGGCTATAGGCCTTCCTCGCTGGAGTGGGGGCATGGGCCTTCTTGGTGTCACGGAGGGAGGGCGTCGACGTCCCCAACAGGAGCCCCAATCCCAAGTCCAACATCGCAGGGTGGCGAAGGGAAGGGGTCTGCATCATTCTCCATCGCCATGAGGGCAGGGCTTGGAGACAGCACGTCAGAGTCCCAGCCCCAACGCCTGGCCTCCCGATGAACCGTGGGGCAAGGGCTCTGTTCAGGCTGTGCCACTTGAGTGCCCCACTCCCTCTGCTCGGCTGCCCAGTGATGACAGTGACATCGCCGCTGTGGAAGCGTCAGCCAGGGGAGGGGCTTGGCAGTAGACCCAGCAACGGGAGGGGAAGGGCGACACAGACAGAGGGAACCACGTGTTAAAGGTCTCAGAGACACCCTTGAATTTGGATAGAAGGGAAGCAGTCCGGAGCCGCAGGGCAGGGAGGGGAATGTGGGAAGGGGAGGGGAAGGGGCAGGAAGTGCCTCTGCATGAGGGAAGGGTGGGAGTGGGGGGCCTGGACTTTGGCAGCGAGAGGAGAGATGGGGATGTGGGCAGCGGGACTTGGCTACAATGGAAGTTGTGGAGAGAAGCGTGGCTGCAGGCGGGTGGTGGTTCCAGCCCTGAGACGGGACAAGCACATCAGCAGGTGTTTTGGGCGTGTCTCCCCGAGGCCTCCCAGCACATGTGTCCAAGGGCAGCTGGGTCCGGAGAGCTGGAGCACAGAGGGCTCAGATCGAGGTGTTGGTGCCCAGCAGCGTTCAGCATCCCTTGAACTTAGCTGTGGGTACGATGACCAGGCAAGGTGAGGGACGGCCCCTGGAGGAGCACAGGGAGTGACTCAGTGACTAGAGCCCAGAGCCAGAGGGGAGAGCCAGGGGCAGAGGGCCTCAGGCCACCCACAGCAATCCTGCAAGGAGAAAACCAAAAGGACCAGTACACCGCTGTGCTGTCCACAGGCACTCCGCTGGCTGGTGGTACATTCCATGGGCCAGCCCAGGTGGAAGCCCGTGGGCTACCGAGCTCCCCCGTCCACGTGGCCCGTTCAGATTCACATCCCGGGACACAAAGCCAGCAGGGGGTGTGCGTGAGTGCCCAGTGCACCTAAGGAGGCAGCTGCAGAGAAGAAAGGGGGTAGAAGCCTGTTGTGCCCAGAAGCCCCGGGTGGGGGTCTGACGGCAATGCAGACACCCTTCCACGGACGGCTCTACAGAGAGGAGCTGGAAGAGAGGCTAGAGGAAGCCCAGCATTAAAGGGCAGGTTTGCTTTTGTTCTAAGAGCATCAAGTTGAGCCCTGGTTCCCCTAGTGCAGGCGGGAATGAGGATGCAGGAAAGAGGGGATCCAGGACAAAGGGGATGCGGGAGAGAGGACGCAGGGGGAGGGGCAGAAGGCAGTGTAACTGACAGGGTGGCAGTCAAGGGCAAGAGCTGATGGGTCTGACCCCAGCGTTGGGAGAGCCGGGGCCAGGTGGCAGGGCGGCGGCAGCAGAGGTGTGGCTTCCTCCCACCCCTTGCACAGAAGCTGGAGACACAGGCATAGTCTGGGTATGCAATGCATGACTTGCTCCTGTGTGAAGCGCCTTGGGCTCAGGGTTTGGGTGAGGCCAGGGGGGTCATGTGAGGAAGTTGAGGACTTGGGGGGAATATGGCTGGGGAGTACTTGTTCAGGCCCCGGGTTTTGGACACAGAGCCAGCTGGGTATTGGGTCAGCGTGCACCATGGCAAGGTAGGGAGGGACGTCCAGGAGGGTTGTCGATCCACGAGGGTCAGGGATGAGAGACCAAGACTCTGGGGCATCCCCAGGGATGTGGAAACTGACATGGGACGAGAAGGCAGACTGGTACAGGGTGGGGGGCGCCGGGGAGGTGGTCCATCATGGAACCCAGCAGGAGAGGAAGGCAGGGGTTGGCTGTGGAGTAGTGTTGAAGATTGGGGGAGGAACGAGCAGGTTGCCTGGGATGGGAGAGGAAGAGCCAGGTCAGCCGCAGCCAGAGGGGGGAGAGGAGCTGTGTGTTGGGCATATGTGGGCTCCCTGGGCATCAGCAGCCGATGGTAGATGGGGAGACGGGGACCCAGAGTGGCAGGAAATGGGGTGTCAAATCCCAAGGCCTGGACGGCGGGACTCAGACACACCTCTCTGAGTTCAAGTTCATGGCTCCCCATCCAGGCCAGCTATGCTCATTCTGGGGGTAGTGGAGGTGGGTGTAGGGGCAGATGGTCCCTCATAGCCCACGGGAAGCCCAGCACTGGCTCTGCCCAGCCCACAGGGACCCCGGCCACATACAGGGGCTGGGACATGGGGGGGCGTGTCTGGGCGGGGGCATCTTTCTGTGGAGGCGAGTGGATGCGCTCACCATGTGGGTAATTACGACCACAGGGGTGACAGGTGCCTACAGGGAGGAAACAATCCAACTGCATCTCCAGGCAGAGTGGGCGGACGTGCCGTGGGAGTTGTGGGGGCACAAGGGGTAGGCTGCAGAGGGGGTTGTCGGCAAAGGGCAGATATGGGGGTGCGGGGTGATATGGGGGTGCGCCGGCAGCGTGTGCGTGAGCCTGTGCGTGGGAGGAGGGGAGGATGTGGGCGGGTGGGAGCTAATTAGCTGGAGCCTGGTCTCCATGCAGAGCCTGGACGTGAGCCCATGTCTGGCAGCTTCATCTCAGCCCACACCGGCCCCCCTCAGTCTCACTGTGGCTCCCCATCTGCCCCAGAACCCCACTGTTGCCCACCAGGCATGGCCAGGTGGTGGCACCCAGAGTCCTGCAGCATTGTCCGCGAGGTCAGGGAGGGGGCTGAGCACAGAGGGCCCCCGCTCTGGAAGGAAAGAGCAGCTTCTGTTTCACATCTGAGGCTCCCACCCTGCCCCGGCTCGTCTGGGGTGCAGCCTGTGAAGGTCAGGGCAAGCTGCCTGGGTCCAGGGGTGGAGAAGCAGTATCCCAAGTCACAGAACAAGTGGGCAGCAGAGCCAATTCTCCAGCCCACCCCCTCCATACCCATCCAGGACTCTAGCCCAGGCTCCTTGGGGTTTCCAAGCTCCCAGGCCTGCCTGGGCCAGCAGCTGGGCTATCTGCCTCTGGATGATCCTGCCCTCTGCTCCCAGGGATGTACACGGTGGCAGCCCCTCCCTTCAACCCCAAAAGCCAGCCCCATGTCCCAACACTCAGGGCAAATAAGGAATTTTAAGGAAGGCAGGAAGGACTAACCCATTCTGCTAGGCAGAATGCCACTGAGCCCTGGGGAAAAGGACCCTAGCTCTAAGGGCTACAGGGAATGAGAGGGGGGCTTGTCCTGGCCCTGGTTCTGGCTGCCAATTGTCCTGGAGCAGAGGCTCCTTGGCCTGGAAAGACCCAGAAGTCATGCTGGGACCTGGAAAGGGCTACCCGTTGCCTCCATCACCTCCGTTCCTGTTTCCATCCTACGTGACCACTAGCAATCCCACAGCCAATGCAAGAAGCTCAGGGGCACCTCCGTCCATCCACCATCATCTTCCATCTGCCCACCCATCCCTACACGCCTCAGCCCATCAGTTCATTGACCCAGAAATCCATCCAGTAAACATCTGTGGACATAACCAATTGACTCTATCTGTCCATCTATCTGTCCTCCCACCCACCTGTTCATGGAACATTCAGTCCTTCATCAGTCCAGCCAGCCGGCTAAGCCGTAGTCCCTCCAGTCTTCTAGGGGTTCATCTCCCATTGATGGGCCATCCACACCATCCACCGTTCCCACACGGTCCACTCACCCAGCCCGCCAGCCGTCCGCGTGCCCCCATCTGACCGTCTGCCCTTCCAACCCTGACTGCTTCAGCTCTGATTCACCTGTTACTTAGCCATCCACCCACCCACTTGTTCGTTGTTAAAATCAAGTCTTTCATCCCTTTCCAAAGTCCCAGGAAGGCCAAACCCCCCTTCCCACCCCAGTCCTCCTCACTTGCTGCCAACCCCAGGCTGTGTGCCCTTTCCCTCGGCACCCAGGCCTGCTCCCTGTGTAGAGAGGCCACTCCAATGGGCAGCCCTGCCTTTTCCTGCCTGGCGGGACCACTTCCACTCAGGAACAGTGAGTGGCCCTACAACCACTTCCGAAAAGATGTTGATCCTGGCCTGCCCCGGCCCAAGAGCCCTAAGTGTGTGCATGAACAAAACACAGGCTGCCCTCTCCCCTCCCACAGTAGTAGTATCCCACCAACAATAATCACCCTCCCGTGTGTGCTGCTCTGGGCCAGGTCCTGTCCTAAGCACTCTGCATATAGCTACTCATATGAGCCTCGCCATCACCCACTCACCCCGTGAGGCAGTGGTGCTGCTGTACCCATTTTACAGATGAGGCACACAGAGGCCAGGGGATAATGATAGAAGCCAGCATTGATTGGTCCCTCCTATGGGCCCCATGGTGCTAGGTGCTTGACATGCCTGGAACATTTAAGCCTCATCATGGCGGGACTCCCTGCCACCATCCCCTTTTACAGCAGGACTAACTGAGGCCCAAAAAATTCATCCAAAGTTACAAAGCTGGAAAGTGGAGGCACTGGGATTTGAATGCAGCTTCCTGATTCCAAAGCCCGTGCTGTCAGCCACCCAGGATTCCGCTGGCGGTGCTGGGGCTGAGCTTTGCCCTAGATGAGTGCGGGCAAAGGGTGGCCAAGAGCCCAGGCACACAAGAGCTCCAACAACCCGGCCCTTTCGACCTGTAGGGGACAGAGTGGGTCCATCAGAGCCGGGACTGCAGAGTGTGGAGGAAAGGCTGAGGACTTTAGGCGTTAGGCATGGGCACGGAGGAGAGCCCCTCACAGGGTCAGTCTCAGAACTGATTCCGGTAACAGTCTAGGGCAGAGTGAGGAGAGGGGCGGGCGTGGATGTTTTTGAAAGGGGCTCCAAGCCTGAGCACCATTTGTAAAGTCACCCAACGGCCCGTCCTGAGGAGCTAAACCTGCCGGGTGCTTCCAGCTGCATTTAGTAGGTGCTCAGTGGAGGCTGGTCAGAGCAGGGGCCTGGATCCCCAGGGCCACAGGCATCAGGAGCTTGAACACTTACCTTTCTTCTGATTATTACATCAACGGCACGTTGGATCGTGGCAGGAAGTGTGGGGAAATGAAGAAAGAGGAGAGGCGACTCGAGTCCATGAATTGCTCCAGGAAAAGCACAGGGCTGCTAAGACTCTGCTGGGGGTGTGGGCATTGGCGTGAGCAGGTGCACAAGACCCCGCTGCCCTCGCCCAGCACAGATGCCCGGGCGGGGCGCAGAGGCTACCTGGAAGACGGACGATGCCTCTGGTTCTCGCTCGTGCACCCATTCCTAAGGAAGCCTTCATGAAGCCCGACTGAATCCAAGCCCAGGGCATGGGACCCAGAGAAGCTCCCGTGGCCAGGACAGGAAAGCCCATGGTGCTGAACCACGGCCCCCCAAAAACTAGGCCCCGACCCCCGGAACCTGAGCATGCTTTCTCCCTCACAGGCCAGGTGTTTGCAGATGGAAGGAATTCAGTCAATGGTCTTGAGACCAGGAGATGACCCTGGAGCATTCGGGTGGGGCCCCAATGTTGCTACAGGGTCCCTCTGAGAGGGACTTCTCTCAGTCTGCTGGGGCTGCTGTGACGGGGTACCGTGGACCCAGGCTCATCAACACAGGACTGGACGTCTCGCAGCTCCGGAGGCTGGAAGTCTGAGACCAGAGTGCGGGCACGGGCAGGTGGGGACTTCTGGCCGCGTCCCCTCATGGTAGAAGGGACGAGCGGCCTCCCTGAGGCATTTCTTCGGAGGCACCAAAGTCCCCACCTCCTTACAGCGTCACCTTGAGGGTTAAGTTTCACCGCAGGAATTTCGGGGACACACTTTCAGACCATGGCACGGACCTCCAAAGGCCTGAGGCCGAGGCGAGCCCGTGGCGCAAGGGGGAGGGATGGAGCAAGTCCAGCAGGAGGGAGAGGGCAGGGGACAGCAGCCGGGGAAAGGGTAGTGGAATCCCAGGCCCCGCCTAGCAAGGGGTGACCGGGGCATCACCTTGTTTGCCCCCTCTGCCTCGTCCACACTGACACCCAATGTCCAGGTGCTGGAGACGAGGTCCCGGCCCCACGAGGGGTACAGCCCTGCAGGAATGCCCCCTGGCCCAGCCAGACTCCTACCTCTGTGCCCACCCCCCAACCCGCCGGCCTTGATGTGAGGGGGGTGGGGGGAAAGCATCTTTTTTAACCGAAGGAAATGGAAGCCTCACCTCGCTTCAGCTGTACTTAGCTAACTTTCCCTGCTAAGTGGGGCATAATCAAATCCAGTCCCGGAGCCTCATTTCCAGGCAACTTTATTCATTGTTATTTTTATTCCAAGAATTCCTTGGCATTTTCTGGGAGCCACTGAAGTGTTTAGTAGCGGCCTAAGTAACAACGTATCCTGTTTGGAGAGAAACCCAGGAGCAAGTAGTGGCAGCCGGGGTTATCCTGGGAGGGCACGTGAGGTCAGCGGGCCCCGGCCCGGGGTGAGAGGCACCCGGAATGGCTCAGGGGGGGTGTCTGGCTCACGGCAGGGGGACTTCTAAAACAGTGGGGGGCCTTTGTGCGGACAGGGATGACATCAGGCAGAGGGTCACCCCGGGACGCTGGGGGGGTCCCCAAACCAGGGGGATTGGTTGTGACGGCAAGTTTCCTGGGACTTGAGGCACCTGTAGCCACAGCTCTGTCTCCCTATTAAACAGCAGTCCACGGTCCTCTGGCTTCCCCAGGGTGGCCCTGGGACCCAGCAAGGACGAAAGGAGCCCAGCCTCCACCGTATCTTCTCAGGGGCCAAACCAGAGGACATCTTGCAAGCAAGGGCAGCGAGAGCTGGGCGGGGTGTGCGTCTCCTCTGCGTCCAGCACGGGGACCCGAGGATGGCAGTGGAGGGCCAGGAATGAACAGACAGAAGAGAGAACAACTCGAAATCAGGGAGGAGGCCACAGCCGAGCCACAGCAGGACTGGAATCTGAGGACAAGGGATGTATAGAATGGACACACGGGCAGAGGCCAGGCTGAGGGCCACCGGGCACGAAGGCAGCCTAGACACAGGGAACGTGGCCTCCAGGTTGGAGGCCAGCTGTGAGCAGTGGAGCGGGATTAAGTCAATCCCGGGCAGTGTGGGGGCCCTGGAGGAGATTCAGGATGCTGGAGTCGAGAGTGAGCTCGGGGAGTGTTCTCAGACACACCAGGGGGCCGCCACAGGCACCCACGACAGCCCCTCCACCACCCAGGTCCCCTCAGCCCACGCCACACGTGGCCACCAAGCCCCTCCTGGCCTGGTTGAGAGTTGATGACTCTCAAGGAGGTCCGGCTGGTATGTTTCCTATTCTTGTTGCTTAAATCATTAAACGGCTCTTTTGTAAGAGTCACTGGATGCTCAGGAAGTCTTTTGATGCCTTCAAAGGGCTTTTTAATAAGCGTTTCTAATCCTTTTCTCTTAAAAACAGGAAGTTACACTTTGCCAACCGTAAACACCAGAAGGTCCGAGTTTGGTTGGCGAGGCACAAGCCGCAGACTCCCGATGGCTGCTAAACCCAGCCAGGCTTGGCCAGCGCTGAGGCAGAGGACAGCCCAGTGCCCCCCAGGGGGCCCAGAGCCCAGGTGGACGGTGCTCGGCCACAGGCCACGACACAGGTGACCCTCCCCAAGGAAGGATGCACCATGCCCATGACCTGCCGTGGTCCTTCCCATGGTCCCTCCCCTGAGCGCGTCCCTACCACTGCCCACATCAGAAACCCCAGTCACCCTCAGCGACCTTGCTTCCTCAGCCCTGTCCCCGTGCTGCCGTACTTCCTACTCTTTAGGGCTGGCCCCACAGCTCCCCTGCAGAGACCCTGCCCTGAAACCGTGCTCCAGAGTCTTCACCTGCTTGAGGGGGACAGGGGTGGGGAGGGCAGGAGTGGGGAGCTCAGTACCGGGGGGCTTGGGGGCAGTGCAGGATTGGGGTGAGGCCGGCCTGTGGAGGTTCTCATCATGCCCCCGGCTTGCCACTCCAACACCACCAAACAGACTGGGACTCCCCAGCTACTCCATACCTTTCCCTCTGTCTGGAAAACCCTCCTTCCACTTTCCCACACAGCGAACTCTTATCTGTCCCTCACCACCCCTCCTCTCTGAAGACTTTCCTGGCTCCCGAGGCAACCTTTTCCCTCGGATCCCAGAGCCTGTGTGCCCTCCTTTAAGGCTCTGTCATGCTCCCTGCACACACTGAATGTCATTGCAAAAGTATTGGTGCACTAAACAAAGAGCCTCTCAGAGGTGCAATTGTGTCTTTTTACCTCTCCCTCACAGCCCACAGAAACGCCTCAGCCAGCAGAGCCAATGGGCCATCATCCATCCAGGGAGCTGTCCCTGGGCTCAGGACTCAGGCTCTGACTCCAGCCAAGGGCCTAGGCCTCTCAAGGGAAGGCGCAGGGTCTGTACCCACCAGGCCAGTGAGCATGGTCCAGGCTTACCCTATCCTGGCCTCTTCCCTTCCACTCTCTGCAGGGTGAGGAGGAGAAAAGCTCCTTCCAGGTCCTTTGGCTGGTCTAATAATTGAGTTGACTTAAGACAGACTCAAAGGAGGAAAAAAAAATCAAATTCAACTTCATATGTATAGGAACTTCTAAGAAGCAAGGCTCAAAGAAGCAGCGGAAGGAAACAGCTTTGACACCTTTTAGGAAAAGAAGCAATACATTTGTAAATAAGTGACAGGACAAAGGGGTTTGGTAGCCAAATAGCGAAGACAAAGCCAGGGTTGTTCACAGCCTTCTCGGCCCCCAAGTCCCCGTCTCGGGTTGTAGGATGCCTCTCTTCCTCCCACTGCAAGGAGGGCACCTTTCCCATGGGAGACGGATTTCCTGCTGTCAGAAGAACAAAGGAGGTCAGAGTGTCCTTCTTGCACCAGCTGTCTCTTAAGTAACTATAATTCAAAATAATCAATTTGCCGAAGTGGCAGATTTTGGGGGTGACGGATTTTGTTTCCCCTCAGGAGGTGGGAGCAGCCGGCCCAGTTCCTGAAGTGCAGCAGGAAACAGTTTCTCAAAAGATTGGGCAGCAGATGATTTCACCAGAGCCTTCCTCCCCTGTGCCCCACCACGCCTGCCGCCAGGGACTGGGAGCTCTGGGCCACATTGCCCAGCCCGCTGTGGCACCTGCTGCATGGACAGCTCTGGCCCAGCCTCCTTCCTGGGGCAGCAGGGACACACCCTTGACCCAAACAAAGCAGTCCCTGCTGCCCACATGCAGGTGCTGGAGACTAGAATTGAGCTGGGCCAGAAGGGAGAGGGGCTGGGGGCCCCCCAGGAGCCCAAGAGGATGAAGGGGGGCCGTCCTGTCTCAAGATGTGTGCAACCCACCCCCTGTATCAGGAACACAGTGACTGCCAAACCCTAGCTAGGAGCGGGGTCTGGAGACTTCTCAGCTCCTCTTACAACTCGGTGTCCGTGTCTCAGTCATTCAGCAAGGGTTCTCCATCCACTCTCACGAGCAGGCAGGGGTATGTGAGAGGGGGCCTAGGGACATCCCTGTCCTCCGGGACCCCCAGCCCATGGGCAAACACATCCAGAAATAAAGGGCTTCTCTCCAGAGGACCAAAAGCCATCTTGTTCACCCCTGCAACCCCCAGTGCCCAGCAAAGGGCCTGGCACACATTCAGTGCCCAGCAAAGGTTTGTTGAATGACTAGGGGCTCTAGTAGAAGCCCCCAAGGAAATGAGGGCCCAGAGAGGCGGCCAGTGAGGAGCACAGCCCCATCCTAAAGGCACAGGCAAGCTAAGTAAAGTGACTGGGACCCCATCCAGGGTGCAGGGAGACCCCCACCTTGTGCAATGTGGGAGACGTACCAGGGCTGGGAAGAGGACCCCGCATGCAGCATCGTGGGCGAGACTGCCCGTGACAGACCCCAAATGACAGTGGCTTTACTTCTCACTTCGAACTGTGGGCTAAAACAGGAGCCCCACTCCACAAAGTCCTCGGGGTCTGGCCTCCTCCAAGCTGTGACTTCCCCGGGGCACGGCCCGTCCCTAGCCAGGCATGAGCCCAAAGGTGTGAACGGCACAGATGCTCACATGGCCACACCCAGCTATGAGGGATGCTGGGGCAACCCTGGCTTGAGGAGAGTGACCGTCGGGGGGGCAGCTAGCAGGCTCTGCAGTTTATGCTTCACTCTTGGTGACAACGAGCGAGAAGGTCCTTTGGAGGAGCAGCAGCAGCGGGAGGGTAACCTGCCTGGGGGATGTCCTGCTGGGGAAGTCTGGGGGGCGCTGCACGCAGGACAGAGCTGCCCAGCAAGGATAGCATTGCACGGTGACTAGGCCAGGAGGGGACACAGGAAGGGGGGCTCAGACAGGACCCCGGGGCCGAAGGGCAGCGTGCAGGGGGTAGGAGGGCAAACCTGAGGGACAGCGTCCTGTGGCCCAACTGGAGGGGGCCTGAGGATGAGCAGGCAGTGATGGTCCAGAAGACAAAAGGCCCAGGAGAGTGCAGACAGAAGAGGGGGAGGCCAGAGGTGTAGACCTGGGAGCAGGACCCGGCACTGAAGCTTGAGGGGTGGGGGGTGGTCTGGGGACACCTGGGAATACCCTTCTCCATGCCTCCCAGCTGCAGCCCCCACCCAGACCCCCTGAGCAGGGGGAGGACCTCCAGACCTGCCTTTTCTTTCTCAGCCCCCAGGTTCCTGCTGGGAAGGGGGACCCTAAACCCAAGCAGGATCCTGTACAAAAGATTCCATCTTTGCAATCTTACTGAACCCTGAAACAATCTGTCCTACAGAAGGGGAAACTGAGGCCCAGGGAGGTGGCTGCTTGAGAGTCTCGGAGAGGTGGGGAGCGCAGCACAAACTCTCTTATTTCTCCTTTAAAGACCAGAAAGCAGAGGCTCAGACAGGCCGGCTTCTCTGGAGGTCCCCCCAGCAACAGGTCACCTCGGTGCCAGTGTTGGGCCCGCCTCTCAGGAGGGCCCTATCCTTGTGCTCTATGGCGACCCTCAGTGACCATGAGAACAGAGCACCCTGAAAGGAAAGAGGAGGGACTGGGGGCTGCAGGAACCTCAGGGAGGCCCAGCTGCTTTGGAAACCCTGTGTGGGATTTATCCCCGGAACTGGGCAGGTGATAGCTGCCCATCTTCTCCCCTCCCCCTCCAGCCAAGGACTCCACAACCTTGGCTGCCCTGCAACCCTGGGGACCCGGCCAGCCACTGACTGCCAGTTCCTGGAAAGGCCACAGGAGCAGACCAGGCAGAGGTCAGACCAGCTGCCCTGGGTCCCTCTGGAATCCTTTACATTTCCAAGAAAATTGCAAAACATTTGAAGAACAAATGGCCAATTCCTCATAATCCTTCCCTATTGTCCTGAAAAGAGGCCTCGGGTAGGGGGAGCGGGAGGGGGGGCCTCCCAGTCCCCCAACCAAGCCCATCCCCAGGAAGCCTTGGAGGGACAAGAATGGCCAAAGTGGTCAGGGCGGGCCCAGGGAGATGGGTCCGGGAGGTAGGGCACCACCAAGGGTGGGGGTGGGGGGGCAGCTGCAGGACTGTGAGGTTCTGGAACCCCTTAGCAGCCGTTACCCAAAGCCTTTTCTGACTCTCTGCCTGCCACCCTCCCTCACTCCCCCCACCTCCCACACCCACCCCTTCACCAAGTCACAGCCCAGCCACAGCCGGGCCTCAAAGGACAGGAACCAGGACAATCAATTCCATGTGTCTGCATGGGATCGGGGGCAGCTCAAGGATGGCCCCCCCCCGGGGATCTGCCCCCTATGGAACCCCCTCCTCTTGAGTGTAGCTGGACCTGAGACTCACTTCTAAGAAGCGACGAGATGGCACTCCCAAGAACAGACTGCGGAAGGCTGGGCCTCCCGTCTCGCGGGATGGCTGAGGGGTGGCAAGCTTTGACTAAGTAGCGTCATGCTAGAGGGGCCAGGGTGGCCTCCGCCAGCTGCCAGCGGCCACCTGAGAGAGCTTGGAAGTTTATCCTTCCCTGGCTGGATCTCAAGACCAACGTCACCCTGGACGACACCTCAGTGGCAGCCAGGACCAGACCCTGAGCAAGCGACCCAGTTAAGAGACACCCAGAATCCCGACCAGCAGAAACTGAGATCCAGAAGGCTTCCCGCTCTGAGCTCAGGGGCTCTTTGTTACACAAAACTGAGCAACCAGGAGGGGTAACACGGGGATAAGGCAGGGTCAGACGAGAGCCTCATGGTCTTCGTGCTGTTCCCTGAACTCAGAATCACTGAGTCTCGCCCTCCCCTGTGAACTGGAGATGGCACGCCCCTCCCCCCAGAGCACCATGGGCGAGAGATAACAATGCAGCTCCAGCACCCCTACTCCTCCAGGAAGCCCTCCCCCAACCCCCCAGTGGGAATTCACCTTCCCTTTGGTCTGTGTCCCCATACCTAGTGCTTTTCCTCCTGCTGAGCTTCTCATCCTCCCTCCCCAGAGCCCCTCCTCCAGACCTGGCCCTGTGGGGGCACAGGGGGGGCCCAAGGCCCTGAGCATGAAGGTGGAAGGAGGTGAGGCCAGAGTGGCCAGCTGCAAACCCCAGACACAGCAGCACCCCAAGGCCACAGATGCCACCAAAGGGCTCAACGGAGCCCTCGGGGTGCAGGACAGACTGGCCGGTGCAGGCTGGGGACAGGAGAGCAGGGTATGTCCCCAGCGAGTCACTCTGCCCCTGAATTGCTCACCCAGGAGGCAGGATCGCAGCTTCCGGTGGCCACTGGGCAGCTGGGCCACTGACTCTTAGAAGCCTGAGGCCCATCACATCCCCTCCGGATCCTCAGTTTCCCCAAATAGGTAGTTCAGAGTTTCTCAAAGGGAGGGAATGAGTGATGTTAAAGAGCATCCAACATTTTTTTTCTATTTCGATACTCAGGTCTGTCCACATGTACTGAAAAAATATGTATAACATCAGCAGATCAAACCCTGAGTTCCAATTCCCATTGTTTAGGTCAGAAGCATTAAAGCTCAAAAAGCCAGTTGATTTAAATAAAAACGGTAAATAATAAACCTGAGGGTATAATGATATGACATAAATCAGGTTGTGCTGACTGGCATTTCTTGACCAAGGAATAAGCTCCCATGTCTAAGCTACTGGTATTTTTGTATCTTTCCATGGCAACTGACCCTACACCCTCACCCATACAAGTCACCACGCAGCTCAGGAAAGATGTTCGAGGCAGCCAGAATAGCAGGTGCAAAGGTCCAGGGGCAGGAACAAGATTGGTTCCTACCTCAAGGCTTCAGGGGCTTTGCACTTGCCAAAAGTGCTGTCCTGGGATCCAGTGAGTGGAACGCCTGGGAGCACAGCAGTCTGGCTGAGCAAGCCTGGGGCAGAAGGTCCATCTGGGCCACCTCCTGCCACTGGTGGCCCACTGAAGCAGTTATCCTTGTGAAAAACTGTCTTCAGAGGCAGAGATCCCCAGAGGGCAAAGCCTGTGTTATCTGTGTGTCTCTGCACCCAGCCCCCACCTGGCAGAAGAGAGGCCTTCACGGGTGTACGGAATAAATAAAGGAGGGGCTCTGATGACCTGTGACCTCCGGAAACCCAGTGGGCCGAAGAGCAGCCGCGTTCAGAGGGCGCCAGAGGACAGGCCAGGAGAAGGAGGCCAGGGACGTGCTGGGCTCTGCACTCTCAGAAGGGTTGAGCAGGGGCTGCCAGCGGGCAGGACTGGGAAACTGAGGGCCCTTCGTGCCAGCGTGGAGGGGGACAGAGGAAGGAGGCAGTGAGGGGAGGAGCCCCCGGGTGGGGGCGGGGCAAAGGTGCTCCAGTTTTTGCCCCAGTGGGAAGAGCCACCAGCCCCTGGCTAGAGTCCCCACAAGATCTCATAGTCTCTGCCTCCTCAGCTGCCAGGGACTCTGGGGCCACAGGCTGGTTCAGCTTGGAGCAAACTTCACAGCTGGGAATGAACGGAGCAAACTTCCTCTCCACGGGCAAGCCTGGACCCCAGCTCTCCGCATGGGACCCCACCGCCCCACCCAGACCTGTCCTGTCCACACTTTCTACTCTTGACCCTAGGAAAATTGCCATGCCCAGGCTTCAGGATGCCACCTGGGCTTCCCACCACCAGTGGATTCAGCAGACCCCTGAGGGGGCCCTCTGGGAGCCTCCCGCCCACCCCTGCCCTCCACGCTACTCTGACAATCCTATATGGTCCCTACGCGCTGGCCTCCGTAGGTGCTCAGGGCGGCATGAGGCCAGGCCCTGCTCCCAGGAGCTCACAGTACTGAGGATAGAGCCTAATGCTTTAAACCACACCACAGTGCTCACACTAGGGTCGGTGGGCCAAGGCCTTGAAGGAGGAGCCTCAGTTTTCCCAGAGAAATGGGGAAGGGAGAGGAAAGGAACCTCAAGAGATGCGCCGTGCTGTGGGGAAACTCCTAGCTCGTGGAGGCTAGGACGCACGGTCCCCAGTACAGAGGGTGGCACCACTGCTCTCCCCTGGGCTCCAGCACTCACCACCTCTCCGCTCTGCACGTTCCCTTCCACCTGCTGACACACGTGTCCCTGCTCCCAATCACACAGAGCTGTCGGACTGCCTTAGCTCTGTCCGAGGCCCTATCGGACAGAGCACTGAGGTCCAGCCCCCTGGGCTGAAATCCAGCCCATGGCTGCCCAGCCCTCGGGTCAGGTGCCCACCCTCATCCAATCGGAGGCCTCCCCTGGCTTGCAGCTTTGCCAGGCCGGGCGTGGGGGGCAGGGCAGGGCGCTGGGCAGGTGAGGGCTTGGGGGCTGTGGCCAGCTGGGCTGGCACTAACTGTGATATTTTAAATGTGACGCATCTGGCAGTGGTTTGGGGGTGCAGCGCTCAGGGAAGCCTGTGGGCCAACTTTCCATTCCTCTGCTCGGTTGTGGAGCCTTCCTGGGTCTTGGTGAACACAAGCCTGCGCCAGGCCCCTGGCTCCTCCTCCTTGGCAGCCCTTCCCCTCCTGCCCCTCGCCACCGCCTACCCCTCCCCATTCCAGTCCCCTCTTCTCAGCTGCATTCGGTTTCTTCATTCAGGCCCCTGTTATGTGCCAGGCGCTGCAAAGAGGCGAGGGGTTCAGCTATGAAGGGGATGGGCCCCCACACACCGTGGAGGGACGTCTGCAACTGCCCTTTGACCCCATAGGCTCCCAAAGGGATGTCTCTCAAACCCACGTCTGACAACGGCCTTCCTCTGCTTAACACCTTCGAGGTGTTGATCGCCTCCCGGAAAAGGCTGGAGGCTGTGTTTGAGAGAACGATGGCTCCCATAGGTGGCCCGTCATCATCCTCCGCTGGGAGCTGTGGACCTGTCATCTTCCGTGGCAGAAGGGGTTTTGCAGAGGTGAGTAAATTAGGGAGACAGGGAGATGAGCCCGGATTATCTGGGTGAGCCCGACGCCATCACGATGGGCCTTCTACCTTCTGGAAGGTAGAAAAGTCAAGGAAACAGATTGTACCTGGAAAGCCTCCAGAGGGAATACAGCCCTGTCCACCCATTTTAGACTCCTGACCTCCAGAGCTGTGAGGTGAGAAATGTGTGTTATTTTAAACAACTACATTTGTAGCAATTTGCTGTATGGCAAGAGGAAACCAATACAACCCCAACCCTTCCTTGGGTCCCTAAGGCCTGCCCACCTTCCAGCCTTGAAGGAGCCTCTCCCCTCCCCCACAACCTCGAGCTCCTTTGCTCCTGTGGCTTTCACTCATCTTGTCCCTTTGGCGTGACTTTATTCTCCTTCCAGAGCCTGGCCAGTGACTTTTCCCCAACCCCAACCTCATCCCAGTGTCCCTTCCTCAGTGGAGCCTTCTAGATCTTCAGGATTCTCTACCTTAAGCAAATAAGGATTTGTTGGAAGGTAAAGGAGTAGTCTGTGGCCTCCAGACCTTGAAAGGGACAGGCCTGGGGTTTCAAAATGTCCTGGGCGTCAAGACCGAAAGGACAGTTCCTGCAGGGCCCCACCAGGCGGCTGGGCAGTGATTAACCCCAGCCGTTGGGCTCTACCTCTCAAGACCCAAGTCCTGGCTTATCATGGGCTACACACCTACTCAGGGTCAAGATGAGGTGGGACACCTTAGCCCTGGTGGTGCTGCCCTGATCTGAGGGCCACAGAAAAGGCTGGAATTTCAGAAATGTAGAATCAACAGGTGTCCCCTGACCCTTCCGCTTCACATACCCCCCCCCAGGGGGTGCTAAATCACCCCTATCAAGCTACATCTCACCCTGGCAGCTCCATGGTCCTTAACCCCACCATGAGCCCCCTAAGGACAGACAGCTGAGTCTATCCCCCACTTGAGACCCCTTATTAGGCAGCCTGCCTGCTGGGGAAGCAACCAGATGTGCCAACTGGAGGAGGAGGCCCCCGCAGGAATCACCACCCCACCGGCAACTGCCAACTTCGGGAGCTCAGAGGCTCAGGGCTCTTGGGCCGGGCATCAGGCTCCCCCTCCCCACAGGAGGACTCAGCCGTGCATGGTGCCCAGAGGAGCCTGGAGACCTGCACACCCTGAGCATCAGCCTCCCAGAAGCAGTCAACACCAGACCTGGCTCTCAGTTCACCTCTAAAAAGGGTGGCTTAGGGCACCTGGGTGGCTCAGTTGGTTAAGCAACTGCCTTCAGCTCAGGTCATGATCCCGGAATCCTGGGATCGAGTCCCACATCAGGCTCCCAGCTTCTGGGAGTCTGCTTCTCCCTCTGAGTTTCTCCCCTCTCATGCTCTCACTGTCTCTCTCTCAAATAAATACATAAAATCTTTAAACACACACACACACACACACACACACACACACAACAATAAAAAGGGTGTCTTTGAGCTCCTCACACCCATTAAGACCACTATTGTAAAATAAAATAAAATTTGGGGAGGGGAAAAGGCAAGTGTTGGCGAGGCTGTGGAGAAACAGGAGCTCAATGAGATATTTGCACATGTGCATTCACAGCAGCACTAGTCACAACACTCGAAGGGCAGAAGCAACCCAAGTGTCCATGGAAGGGGGAATAGATTGACAAAACGGGGTCTGTCTGCATGGTTTTCCCCTTGCTCATGACACAGTGTGTGCATCAGTAATCTTGGCTCCTGGCTGGTGACCCAGGTTCTTTCTACCTTTGTCACTTGCTCTGTGATCCTCGAGACCCACCTTCCATCCTCCCATAGTCAGTGTGGCTGCTCCAGCTCCTGCCATCACAGCTGACATCCAGCAGTAGGTACAGGGAGAAGAGAAAAAGGAAGCCACTTCTCTTTTCTCTAGGGGCAAGACCCAGCTGTTACACAGGTCACTTCTTACATGTCCTTGGCAAGAATCTGGTTGAATAGTGGCACATCCTGCAAGGGGACTGCAAACTTGAACAGGCAGCCATGTGCCCAGCTTGAATTCAGAGTTCTCTTACTTTAGGAAAAGAGGAGAAAAGATATTGGGGGCAGCTAACAATCTCTGCCACTAGAACACAATCTCTCCTCCCACCCAGGACCATGGTGAACCAAGGTCATGGGTAAAAGGCAGCAGCAGACTTCAGGGAGAGGGAACAAGAGATTGAAGGAAAAATCCGAGGTGGCTGCCTGGGGGAGGCAACATCTGGGCCAAGACTTGAAAAACAACTATGGGTTGCGATGGAAAGGAGTTCCAGAAGGAGAAGATGGTAGAACTAGGGGATGAGCACATGTGGTGAAATTGTGGTTCAGTGTGACAAGCATGAACTTGGAGGCAGAAGTCCCGGGTTCAAGTGCAGATGCTGAGTCAGCATAGTGAGGCGCCCAGTCTCCCTGAGCCTTGGTTGGCTCCCCCTTCAAAGGCTGATGGCACCATCCCACCTCGTCGTGGGCCCGTGCGGAGGCGGGTGCTGGGAAGGGCCTGGCACTCATCGGAGTCATGGCTAGGACATTTCCATGGTGGGCTGTCTGGCTGGCGGGGGACAGGAGGTGGAACAACAAAGGGAAGCAGGGGGAGGCCCCCTCAGAGGCCAGGCCAAGTGGTTTGGATGTTATTCAGAAGCAGGACACAGGCGCATGGCAGGGCAGTATCCTGAGCAGAGAACAGCTTTGCAAACATGACCCTAGACAATGGAGAGGAGACAGTGAGGTCAGAGACGTGGAGGCCAGAGAGGAGGCAGCAGCAAAGTCTCCAGAGACCCTACACAGTGAGGAGCAGCTGAGGCCAGAAGGCCGTGCCGTCTGACCAGGCATCTGGGAAGACCACCCGGAGGAGGCAGCCCTGAAGTTGTACCAGCCAGACAGGGCAGCGAGCAGGGCTTGCTCCACGGGGCCAGCAAGGGAAGAAGGGAGGGGCTGAAGCCAGGGGCTATGTCCAGGGCAGTCAAGCCCCACCTCCCCCTAGAGCTGCCCTCCCCCCAAACATACAGAGCACCCCCAGGAGTGGGCACGGTGCCTGGCACCACACCCACATCCTTGCTGACCCCCCAGCCACCTCCAAGGTAGAGACCCTGGCTCCAAGTTTACAGAGAGGAAACCGGAGCCCAGGGAAGGCTGATGGCTTCACTGAGGCCACACAGCAAGGACTTGGGCTCCGTGGTCAGACCCAGAGTTCCCAGCACCATGGGTCCTTCTGGGGCTGCGAGATGTCCTTCAGGAGTACATCAACATCCCCGACTCAGTAAGGCTTTCGTCCTGAAAAAGGGATGAAGACCAAGAACTGCTTTATCCACATCACATCCTCAAGACCTCTCTTATGAAGCAGGAAGAGTTACCCCATTGAACAGAAAGACAAACTGAGCCCAGAGGGGTGAAGTCCTGTGCCCGGGTCATGCAGCCAGTGGGGGACCAGCATGATTTGCATCCAGGTCTCTGCCCGGCCCTGGTTCCCACGATCTTCCTCCTCCCTGAGACCTCTCTCCCCTCCCCCAACCCCTCCCCCGCTGTTTTCCTGGCTCTCTCTCAGGGAAGAGAACATGCTCTGAGTCTCTGTTTCCCTGGGAGAAATCCATTTTCAGAATCTGGAGGTGTTGAAATGTGTTCTTTTTTCCTCTCCAAAGAGCCCTTCTTGAGGACAGAGGTGCCCCGAGAATCCCTCTGAGGCCACCACGAGTCAGGCTAGAGCCTGGGCTGCCCCTCCAGGAGGCCAGGGCCCCAGCAGTGGGCCCCCAACAGGGTCTTGGGGCAGTGACCTTATCCATCCTGGCACAAATGGCAGCTGGGCTGCTCCAAGAGATTAGGACATGCCTGTGACCTCCGGCCCCAACCTCAGAAGGCACTCATCTGTCCTCCAGCCTGGCCGCCTGGCAGGGGCGCGCCTGTCTCCCCAGAGCAAGGCGACTGCTGAGCCCACCTGCCGAGGTGCCCAGGGCAATTCCGTGGCGTCTCCACCAGACTGTCCCTCTCTCAGTGACAGCTGGGCCCATGATGGTCACAGGAGGCTCGTGCTATAAAGGAGCACAGGCATTGCTGTGAGCCTCTGCTCACCCACAGAGCCAGCGCTCGGGGAGCATGGCTGTGGGCGCAGGGGGTCACTGGCAGAGTGAAGATGGGAGGGAGGGGGCGGTTGTGAAGGAGATACAGAGGGGAGGAGGAGGAAGAAGAGGAGCGAGGGAGGGAGAAGGGTGGAGAGAAAGGAGGGAAGGGAAGGAGGAGGTAGGGAGGGGGCAGGTGTGAATGGGGATGAGGGGGAGAAAGAGGGGAGGGGGAGGGGAGAGCGGGGGAGGGAAGGAGAAAGTTGGGGAGGACTTGGCTTCCACACACACGCACATGCTTCTTCTGGCCTTTGTCCCGACACGCTCCCACTGCCCCTGCCCAAACACTTCCCAGCCTGCCCCTTTCAAAATCTGTCCCGTCCAAGGTCTGGCATCTCCCTTCCATCCCGGTCACTGCCCTCTTCCCAGGTGTCGCTGACCATAGCTTCCTATGGCCAGATCGGGCTTGCCTGGGCTTTCAGGCCCTGCCCTGGGGTCTGCAAAGAGGCCCACCTGCTGACCAGCACACCCAGTGGGGACCTATGACAGGCTTGGGGTCTCAGGGAGCAGTTCCTAGAGTTCCTAGAGCCTATGTTCCGGAATCGTGGACTCATTGATTCCTGGGCTTAAGCCTGGAAGGGCCAGCCAGGCCAAGCTACCCGTGTCCCACCCCCAGATCCCCACAGCACCCCAGGAGCAACTCTTGGTCTCGGTCCCAAGCCTTCAGGGCAGGAAGCAGGCTCTACTAGGCAGCACAGGACAGTCGGTGAGGATGTTCATGGGCTGCCCCCATGGGGACCTCCTGCAGGAGCCACGTGGCTATTCTGCCTGTCCCCCTCCACCCCTCAACCCAAAGGGCTTAACCCTAACAGGCTCCTGTTCCACATAAAGCATCCCACCCAGGAAGTACCTCCCAGACAGAGAAGGGAGGCAAAGTGATGGGCCCCGGCTCAGAGGGACCCCCACCCTTACCTGGCCCTTCTTCTTGAGGCCAGCCGACAAGGAATGTTAGGGTCCTCTGAGTCCCAGGAGGTCACACACCCAACTCCTGCACCCCTGCACCCCCCATCCCCATTAAAGGGAGCCTGGAGAAGCTTCTGGAAAGGGGCAAATGTGAGAAGCAGGGACTAGTCCTGCCTCCTAGACTCTTCTACTCTCTTTCTTTGTCCCCAAGAGCCCCTGACCCCAAGCCGTGGCCTGGGGGTTCCTTCACAACTCACCAAGTTCATCCCCATCCCATAGGTGAGGACAGAAACCCAGAATGACAAGAAGGTTCCCCGAAGGACTTGTCAAGGGCATCAGTGGGCCCACAGTGCCATGGGGACCACAGGTGATGTACCTCTCTTCCGGTCCCTGGAGCCGGGGGTCCTCCAGTGCTGGGCTGTGAGCAGGGAAGGGCTAGGGAGAACCTGAGAGCCAAGGAGAACGCGTCACCTCAAGACTGTCTTCCCCATCTGACAGGCCTGGCTCTGGTCCAGTGTGGGCACAGACGCCTGGAGGCGGGGGCGGGGGGCATCGGCTACCAGTAGCCCCAGGTTCCCGTCCTGCTCTGTCCCCATGGCAGGCACTCCTTCACACCTCCCTGCATCCTGTGCTTTGCCGTGGAGCTCTGCAATGGCTTCCCCACAACGTCCCTGAGCACCGGGGCTGTGGGCAGGTATGCAGGGAGCAGCGATTTCCCTCAAGCTCCTTGTGCATGGGGGCGGCTTTCTTTCTGTGCCTCTGCTGGCCTGGCAGACCGGTGAGTCAGGCCCAGCCTGCATGGTCAGTGAGGGAGACACAGATAACCAGAGGACTCTGATCCGGGTATTTTGGAAAGTGGGGAGGGGACAGGCATGTTGTCCCTGAAGGATGAGGCCAGTTTCTGCAGCTGGAGGAGGAAGAAGCAAGGGGCCCTTCTTGGTGGGTGCCGTACAGTCCCCATGCCCAAGGACCAGTGGCACCCTGACCCCGGTAGTGCAGGTGAACTTTACCCTTGCTAGAGCTAGACGGCAGCCATCACCTCCCACCAGATCCATCAGACATGCAGCAAAGGAAAAGCAGCCACACACAGCCGGCTGCTGCTTCTCCAGCCCCTGTGCACCCCCTGAGAACACAGCGGAACCCACCTGAGACGCAAGCTGAGAGCCCAGGAAGGCAGGGCCCTGACCATCGTCTGCTGAGCACCTGGACACAGCTGTGCCTGAAGGCGTGGCTCCACCCGGACTTTTGTCACCATCTAAAGCCGGTAAATTCCTTCTAAGCTCAAGGGAGTGAACTGAGCTTCTGCCATGTGCAAACCTAAAAGGCCTATCCGAACACAATTATTTAGGACAGGGAGGATCTGCGGGCCGAAAGGCTTCACAGAGATGGGCTTCTGTGAGGAGGAAACCCCAATTTACAGGCAAGGCTGTATCCAGGCAGCATTCCACAAGGCCCCTTTGTGGGGAAGAAGGGGAGCAAGCTGGACACAGGCTCCTGGAGCGGCCCAGAGCAGGAGCTCCCGGCCACCCCCAGGAGCGGTTCTAACACTAGTGCCCTGTGCCCGGGCTGTGGTGGGCTTGGTGCCGGCTGCCGCTATTATGGACAGCATCCCCACGCACCAGGCTCGATCCCGGGGGCTGTGCACACGTGCCCAAACCTTTCTCACAACAACTCTTCTGCGAGGTAGGGCTGAAAGTTCTGCCCATTTCACAGATGACCGAGATAGAGGCACAGAGAGTTCCAGTAACTTGCCCTGGATCACACAGCTTGGCTGTGGCAGAGGGAGTGTGCAGATGGAGCCTCAGGGACATAGCCTCTCCTGCCTTTGGTGTTCTTCACCCACTCCAGAAGTTCTGATGGAAGATGAGGAGCGTTTGGGTCTGCAGGTAGAGGGAGACCCAGGGCGCCCCTCCCTGAGCCAGCCTTCCCCTCCCCCGGCCCCTGGCCAGGCTTGGTGGGGGCTCCCGAGGGACAGACAGCGAGCTTGACTCACTCTGTGTGCCCAGAATGGCCGTGAGAGCCTGGCTTGGACCAGGACTTCGGGGTGGGAGTCCCAAAAGAATGAAAGGTTCAGGAGGACGCTCTCAGCCTCAAGCAGCACCAGCAGTGGCCAGAGCCCTGGCCACGCCGCCCCGGGGCCCCTCTTCCCTCCCAGCTGCTCTCTCCTGGCCCACCAGCCACAGCCTCTTCTCCTGGGACTGGCACACAGCCCTGGGGTGTCTGCTCCCTGATGATCCTGGGACTCGGAGACAAAGGCCAGCCCGGCCTGAGAAGCAGCGCCGCTGGGATGGTGACCAGCTCAGCCACACGCACAGCAGGGTGCTTGGCACGGCCTGAAGGGTATTTTTAGCCTTGGGACACTGGGACTCACAACCACTCAGGTTTAACACGGGGTAGGATCCCGGGGCCATGTGGGGAACGCACAGGTGGCACGGTGTCCCCAGTGGGAAGCAGACCCTTCCTCTCATTGTCACCGTTTCGTCTCACATGTGGTAGCCCTGGGATTCTGTGGCTTCCCACAAGAGGCTTGAAATGCACTTTGGACCAAGGTTGTCAACAGATTAGCCGATGCGCACACACACACCCACACACACACGTGGCATGGTCCCACACACACACAACGCGTTCATGACTCGGGCTCCCCTCTCAGCTGAGAAAATGAAGGCTCACAGAAGAAAAGGGACTTGGGGTGTCTCTCAGCTGGCTGGTCGTACCCCACCTTGTTCCAGAGAGGGTTAGAAATGGACACAGCTGATCAGCCAGCCTCAGGGTTTCACAGAGAGGCCTCCCCCCACTCGAGAAGCCCAGTACCCCTCTGGCCCCAGGAAGGGCCCAGGCACCCACAGGGGACCTTTAGCAGGCACCGGCTCCCCTCCCCCACCCCGGAGGAGCCTGGCCGCTCACCAGGGAGCATGGGGGGTGTCACAGCAGGAACACTGGTGCCCAGGGTTTGAGGAGGGGGCGGGCCGAAATGTGAGGGCCCAGAGTTGTGGCAGGGGCTGGGCATGCGAAAGAAAAGCTGGGGCCAAGTAACAAGGCCAGAGATGCGGTCCGTCCTCCAGCGGGGGTCTCACCAGCCCCAGAGCAGCATGCAGGAGCAGGACAGGTCCAGTAAAACTTCCTTGAACCTTCTGGAGTTGTGGAGGGCCATCACAGGGAAGGCATTAGGAAGTAGCCTCCCAATTCCCTTGCAGTGTGGGTGAGACCCGACGGGTGGGATGGGACATGCCCCGGTCACACAGCAGGTGGCCTGGCTGTCACCTTCAGGGCTCTCTCCTCCCCTTGGCCAAGAGCCCCAGGCCTCTAACCCCAGAATGCTACCCAAACCCTTGCCCATCCAGGCCCTGGGGCCCTCCCGACCTCTCAGTGCCAGGCTCCCAACCTGCCCAGTCACCTGGGGAGCTCTACCAGCTCTTCCAGTCCTACCTTCCACCCCCCCGGGAGGGGGCCAACAGGGGGTGGCAGGGGTGTAGACACCTGCTGTCTTAAGGACCCTTCTAAGAGCAGACAGACCAGCAAGCCCATAGCAACCGCCCCCCTGTCCAGCCCAGCCCAGTGGAAGGAAGTTGGGAAAGAAGTGATTCTGAAAGCAAATGGTATGAGTGAGCACAGGATGGGAGGATGCCCATGGCATGGCCTGTTCACCTCGGAAGGGAAATGGGCTGGCCCCATGGCCAGCAAGACCTCCCTGGGGCCCTACTGCCTACATGCCCTACCTCGTTCCCAGCCGCCAGTAGGAAAAAGAGCAGAATGAGATGCCTTGGAATTCTCCAGAAACAAGTCTCCAGTAAGTCCACGCCCCACTCATTCACTCATTTCATGAAGGTTTATTGGGCTTCTCCTGGGCGCTGGGAGCATGTCCCCGGGAAGGATCCAGCTGCGCCCACCTGGGGGAGGCAGGGCCAGAGTAGCAGCAGGGATGGGTGGGGACCCAAGGTGCAGCCCAGCCTTCCTGAGGCTCAGCGCTGTGGGAATGCCCAGGGGTGAGGACACAGGAGGGCCGGGAAGACAAGGGAGGTCCCAGCTCCCTCTGGGGGTGGGGCAAGCAGAGCATAGGCAGAGGGGAGGGGTCAGGAGGAGGGGAAGGAGAGCCACCCGGAGGGAGCATGCACTCGGGAATCCTGAGGCCCATGGAAGGCTGCTGGGAATTCCAGTAGCCGAGGAAGGCTGAGGCCCTGGCAGCTGAGTCACCACGAAGGTGGGCAAAGGCTCGGACACCACACACCTGGTTCTCCGCCACTTTTGCCTCGTACGTGGCTGGCCCATCTCCTCCTGCCATGCTGCCCAGCCTGCTCCCGTGGGAAGTCTCAGCAGCCATCTCCCTGGTCCCTGGGAGCTGCTCACCAGGAGAAAAACGGAGGCTGTGCCCATTCACCCACCAAGCCCCATACAGGGCACTGGGGGGGAGGGCTCAGAGCCTGGGTAAACACTGCCCAGCCCCTCCCTCGCCCGGGGAGACAGGCCTGTGAGAATGGCCTGGGAAGCAAGAAGGCCACCCAACCCTCCCTTGGCTGAGCCAAGCCCTCTTCGCCTGTCCCCTCCCCCCACCCCCTTTCAAGTTGCTCCTGGACACCAGATGGACCCAGTTCAACTTGTCCTTCCTTTTCCTTCCCCCGCCCGCCCCCTGCTGGAGCTGTGAGAGGGCAGGCGGGAAGGGGGGACAGGCAGAGCCATACCCTGAGGCTTGGGGAACAGCCCCAGCGCCCATTCTGGTGACCCCAGCGCTCAGCCTGCCAGGCCTTAGACCCAGACTCTCACTGCTGACCCCCAGGACAGGTCAGGACAGGAGCAGCAGTTGGTAGGAAGGGCCCGAGGCAAGCTGGGGAAAGGGAAGGAAGGTGGAGTGGGGGCTCTTGGGGAGACGAGAGGATTTCAGAGAGGGAGAAGAGAAGAATGGAGTAAAAGTTGCCAAGCCTGGGCCTGGCTTCTTAAAGCATGGACCTTGAGTCTGTCCTCACCTGCACAGGAGGCTGTGGGAGCCAGACCGGCCTGATCACCTTGTCCAATGTTCTGGAACCCTGAGATATGGAGTACAGCGTGTCAGCCCAAGAAACAGGCAGAGCCCCGGAGCAGCGACAGCCCTAGGGACAAGTACCGCTCTCCCGAGCCTCCCTGGGGCTGGAGGCAGTGCGGGATCAGGGTGGCTGGGAGGGCCGGCTGGCAGAGCGGACGAGAAGGACCTGTCCTCCACATTCCCCAGCCCACTCCTTCCACACCCCCACCAGCTCCAGCAGCCAGCAGCATCCCCACCAGATCCCGGGCAGCACAAAGGGCTCTCCCAGCCCCAAGTGGCTTTTTCATTTTCTGAAACTCAAATATGGGATGGGGGAGGGCTGCCCCATGGCCCTGTCCCAGCTTCTGCCTGGGTGGGAGCAGGGCACAGGTTCTAGACTGGCACCCCCCCCAAAGAAACCAAGGAATAGGGGCTTGAAAGTTTTGCCAACCAAAGTTAGCATTCCCCTTGCCCCTGCCCAGGAGGGGCACCCCAGACCGCCAAATCCTCCTCTCAGACACGTGCCAAGCAGGAGACTTCTCTCCCCACACACCCCCAAGAGGGGAGCAAGGCAAAGAAAGGAAACATTTGCCACTGGAGAAGGGGGGGACAGACAAGTTGGACCAGTACCCCCCCTTCCAGTCAGGTCTGGCTCAGGGAGAATTCCCTAACCCTTCCTGAAGGACCCCTACCCAGGGGGGTGAGGGACAGTGCCAGGAGGCTGCGAAAAGCTGGGACCAGGCTGGCTTTCCTCCAGGTGGGGAGATCCTGGACTGTGCAGCCCCAAATCCCTGAGCCGACAGCAGAGAAATCGCCAGGCTGGGAGAAAGAGAAGGGGGGCTACATTCAAGTTCCCCCCACCTTCCTCTCTGGGTCTTGACCTGCTGGAGCCACTGGTCCAGCGGGAAACTTACGCGGCAAAGGGGCCCACTAGGGTCGCGAAAACTGGAGAGAAGGACCTCCGCCCGAGCCGGGGCGTCTACCCCCACGCCCGCGGGGTCCCGCTGGCTCCCAGGTGGGGGCTCCTTGCCCGGCAGTTGACTTCTCCAGCCTCGTTCCCTCACCGTCGCCCTCACCGCCGCCGCCGCCACCGGGAGCGATTCGCCCTCGCCCTATCCAGCCCAGCAAGCGAGCTCCCACCTCGGCCACCGGCGTGAGAGCTGTCTCTGTCCCGGGAAGAAGTTAGGAGCTGGTCCCTGAGGCGCGCAGCGCACGGGGTGGTGCACGGTGGCCCCGGGTCTCGGCCACCGCCGCTCCAGAGAAGTCCCGGCCCTTGCGAGGGCGTACCGAGAGGCTCCACTCCCCAGACCCGGTACAAATCGCTTGCGACCGGGCCCGGGCCTCGCCCCGGAGGGCAAGGCAGACCAAGGCGAAGCGGGGCTTGCTCCCAGCTTCGGGGACCCCAGGTCAGGGCACTTCTCGGCGCCGCCGCCCCTGAGCACGAGTCGCCGGCCCGGCGCCGGACGCAGCGAGGAATCAGAAGGTCGCTGACTCGGCGGCCAGGCAGACCAGGGCCCCACGGAGTTGGGGAGTTGCCCCGCACCCCTAAAAGCCTCAACACACATTCTCGGTTGAAAGTACGCACTTTACGAGTCCGGGCGCCTCCGCGGTGAGTCGAGCTGCCGCGCTCGGGGTCGGCGAAGGTGGCTCAGCTCGGGCGCTCCAGTCTCGACGTTCCCGGGGCAGAGAGCAACGTCCGGGGACGCACGGGACGGGTGCGCCCGGCGGCCGGGGCTGCGCCGGGCGAGGAGAGCGGCGAGAGGGGAGCGCTTCGGCGTTCAGGCAACAGCTACCCCTAGTGGGAGAGCCGCCGGGGCCGCCGCCGCCCCACGCCCGCTGCCCCGCGCCCCGCGCCCGCGGCGCCCCGCGCCCAAAGCGCTCCCGGACCGGCTGGGGCGCAGGCCCGGCGCCGCTTTCCCCAGCCCTCCCCGTCTCCGGCGCCGGGCGCTAAGCGGACCTCGGGCCCTGCCCTCCGCACCTCCCCGCGGCGCCCCGGAGGCCGCTGACCCGAGAAGAGCGGCGCCGAGCGGAGACGAGATGGGACGGGGCGGGCGCGGCCGGGACGGCGCGCTGCGGCCCCGGGCAGCGGCGGGGGGCGCCGAGCGCGGTGTGCGTGGCGGGGCGGTGCGGGGGGCGGCCGTGTGCGAGGCGCGAGTGTGAGCGCGCGCGGGAGGCGAGCGGGCGGGCGGGCTCCGGGAGGCGAGCGGCGCCCGCGGGCGAACGAGGAAGGCGGCGGGGGCCCAAAGTTGCCTTCTCGCGGGTCCGCGTCCCCGGCGGGGCGGGAGCCGGGGCCGGCAGAGCGGCGGCCGCGGACCCGGGCTCCCGCGGCACCTGGGCAGCGGCCCCGCACGAGCAGCAGCGGCGGGGGCGGCGTTGGCGGCGGCGCGCGGGAAGCGAACCGGAGCTCCGGCGCGGCGCGGCGGCCGCCGGGGAGCTCCGCTCAGGTGCGCGGCGAGAGGGGCGCGGGCCGGAGGCGGGCCTCCAGGGCCGAGGCCGCGCGCAGCGCTCGCGCCAGCGGGAGCCGGAGGATCTCCCCGGCGGACGCCTGGGTCCCTGGTCCAGCTCCCCGTCCCGGGTGGCAGCAGCGACCCGGGTCCCCCGCCCCCGAGAGCGCTCTTCGGGGGCCGGGCCCCGCCCCCGCCGGCCCCGGCCGGGCCGCTCCGCCCCCCCCCCACCGCCCCCCCACCCCCCGCCGGCCGCCTGCGCCCGCCCTCGGCCCTAGATTTCTAAGGCATTGGCCACGCCGCTGGGTGATCCCTCCGGGCTCAAGTTGCAAGGGGGCGGGCCCGGGCCGGAGGTGGAGTCTCCCGCCAATTGAAGCCTCGGCTATAAATCGAGCTCTCCGCACAGCCAAAGCCCAGATGCCGCGCCAGGCCACCCCGAGGTTGGTGGTGGGTGAAGGTAGCGGGTCCCAGGGGGCTTCGGGGGCCGCAGCCACCATGCTCCGCTCCCTGCTGCTTCACTCCTTGAGGCTCTGCGCCCAGACGGCCTCGTGCCTCGTGCTCTTCCCGCGCTTCCTCGGCACGGCCTTCATGCTCTGGCTCCTGGACTTCCTGTGCATCCGCAAGCATTTCCTGGGCCGCCGCCGCCGGGGTCAGCCCGAACCTGCCGTGGAGCTCGACAGTGACGGCGAGGAGGTGCCCCCCGACGACCCGCCTGTCTGCGTGTCCGATGACAACCGCCTGTGCACCCTGGCGTCGCTGAAGGCCGTTTGGCACGGCCAGAAGTTGGATTTCTTCAAGCAGGCGTATGAGGGCGGTCCAGCGCCCAACTCCGAGGTGGTCCTGCCCCATGGCTTCCAGAACCAGCACATCCTTGACTACGCGAGAGGGAACCGCCCGCTGGTTCTCAATTTCGGCAGCTGCACCTGACCACCGTTCATGGCGCGCATGAGCGCCTTCCACCGCCTGGTCACCAAGTACCAGCGCGACGTCGACTTCCTCATCATCTACATCGAGGAGGCCCACCCCTCGGATGGCTGGGTCACCACGGACTCCCCCTACAGCATCCCGCAGCACCGAAGCCTGGAGGACCGAGTCAGCGCCGCCCAAGTACTGCAGCAAGGGGCGCCCAGCTGCTCCCTTGTCCTGGACACCATGGCCAACTCCAGCAGCTCGGCCTATGGGGCCTACTTCGAGCGCCTCTACGTAATCCAGAATGGCACCATTATGTACCAGGGTGGCCGCGGCCCGGACGGCTACCAGGTGTCTGAGCTGCGCACCTGGCTGGAGCACTATGAGGAGCAGCTGCACGGCGCTCAGCCCCGCCGAGTGTAAACAACCATGGGACAGTTGGCTGAACTTGACAGGCCATGCCTTCGAGCCTTCGAAGCCCACGTGCAAATGCCCCCCAAACAAGTTGGGTGTGCAGAGGGCCCCATGACACAGCTGTGCTGAGCCAGGGATCGCCGACTGGGCCTGCGCCCCCAGCCAAGGCACCTGAAAATTCTCCCTCGCCTCCCTGGGACTCTGATGCTGTGACTGTCCCTCACCTGCACCCCCTTCTGAGTGTGGATGCCACCTTTGCCTGGGTCCTCCCCTCCCCCACTCGTCCCCGCGGAGGCCCCTGCCTCTCACACCTCCTCCCCAGAGAGAAGAGCCACTGTGCCTTCAGCGAGGTGCAGCAGCCCTCGCGGAGAGTCTCTGGCCTGCCAGCAGTGCCTGCCCCTCGCCCTAGGTGCCTGGCACCCACACCTGTCGTCGGCAGGGAGGGGGCGCTCTGCTGCTTTTGTGTCTATTTCTTGTCCCTGAGTTGGGAGTGAGGGCTTGGGCTGGGGAAGTGTGGCCAGGGTCCCCCCCCCCTTATTTTGGGTGCTCAGGAGCCCCACTGCTGATGACGAGCTGTCTCTAACTGGTCTTGACCACGAGCTGGTTCTGAATTGCAGAGGGCTTGCAGCAGCGCCTGAAACGAGGGAGGGAAAGTACTCTGGGTTTCGGGAGGAAAGCGCCACACAGGGGGTGAAAGGGTGGCTGGGGGTACCGTTCGGGGCCAGAGGAAGCCTGCTTGAGAGGCACTGGCGAGGTTCGCAGCGCCCCAGGAGAAGGAAGAGGCTGGGACTCCTGGGAAACGGGTCGTGGGTGGAGGAGTCCACGGGAAGAGAGAGAAGGGGAGCGCATGGAGACCCCGAGTGAGGCGTCTCCTAGGCAGAGCTGCCGGCTGTGGGGCCAGGAAGTGGGAGGCCCCTGATCCGAAGGCCATTTCTGAGTGTTTTGCTGGATATACTCTCTGTATATAAACTTCTTTTACGCTACAATAATAAAAGCTTGAAGTAAACTGCTTTCGCGTTGCCTTTGGTCCCTTTATTATTTTTTTTTTTTCTTTCCTCTGAATAGCGGCAGGAATTAAACACAAATCTCTCCCTCGCGTCCCCATAGTGACCCTGGGGGAAAGGGTGGCTGGAAGGAGCCGGCGCTGGCAGGGGCGCGGGAGGGCAAGGAATATGTAAAGGGGACGGTGCGGGTACCCAGGAGTGTACACGTGCACGCGCACACCCACGGTGGAGTATGTGGGGTCGGCAGAGAAACCGAGAAGCCGAGTCGGGCGGGGTCCTGGAAGGAGGCGGGAGAGGCGAGGGGGGTCCTTACTTGCCGCCGCGCGCGCTTGCGCTCACGCGCAACCACAGCTGCCCCTGCAGCCGCGCGTCTAACTTCTCCGACCATCCCCTGGGGTGGGGGAGGGGCGGCGTGGAGGATGAGGGGGCTACGGACACGCTCGGACTGCGCTCCCGACCACCGCGAGCGCCTCCGCACACCTGGCTCCTCCCTGGCCCCCTTCCCGCACCTGCAGAATCGTCTCTCCCTCCCCTGCAATCCCCGCCCGGCTGCGGGGGTCCGCGGGAGGTGCGACTAGAGAAGCGCACGATGGCGGAGGGAGGGGAGACGGGGAAGGGAGGGCGGGCAGCGCCACCACTCCAGCAGCAACACCTACTGCGGGGCGGGGGCAGAGCGGGGTGAGCCCCCTGCCCAGGACACCCCCTCCTCCTGCGCCTCCTTCGCTTCCCCAAGTTCGAGCCAGACCTCGCCACCACCACCCGCGACGCGCTCGGTCCTGGGAAGTGGAGAAGGGGAGCGAGATGGAGGAGAGGACAGAGACCGGAAAGAGGGGGACGCCTGTGGCCGTGACGGGGGCTGGCGGGCGGGGGGCCGTGGCGTTTGGCACCGCTCTGCGTCCGCAGTCCGGGCCGGGCGCTCCCGCGCAATCCCGGCCCTCACTGGGTCCCCCGCTGCTCCCTGGAGGAGGGCGACGCTGCCAGCACGGGGTTAGCGCGGCCCCCACCTCCC
>PISX010000318.1:224030-311052 GCA_004024625.1 Mellivora capensis
GGATGGAAGGAGAGAGTGCTAGTTACCGCCTGGGTGTGAGCAGCGCGCAGGTGAGAGGGTGTTCTGCAAGGGTGAGGGGGGATGCGGCAGCAGGGTGAAGAGAGGCCCCTGCTCCACCAACGCCGCCTCCAATTCCGCGCCCAGCCCCCACGCTGCTCCTCTGTGAAAAGTTTTTGGAACTGACACCCTGAGCTGGGATTTTTTTTTTTTTTTTTTGCTTTAAAAGTATTTAAATTTAAAAAAAAAAAACTTTTAAGAAAAAATTGGCACAGCTGATATTTCTGCATCTCCTCCCCTCCCCCTCCCCCACCGCACGCTGCTTCTCACCCCAAAACCCCCAGGAATAATCCTGAACCAGCCGCAAGGACGCGGCTGGGCGCCGGGGAGAGCCTGTCCTGAGCTCCGGCAGGCGCTGCAGGCGCTGGCCGGGGTAGGGGTTTGGTGGCCGGGAGGCAGCGGAGGGCGGCCCGGGAGCACCCGCGGCCACCGCCGGGCCGCACAGCCTGCTGAGGCCGCTCCTCGTCCGGGCCCGCCTTTTGGGGGTTCTAGCTGGACGCGCTGTGCGACCTCCCTTCCCGGCGGAGCCTGCTCCCCGCCCGCGCGCCCGGCCGGGTCTGGCTTCCTGGACCGAAACTCGGAGCACTGGACGCTCGGACCTGCCGGAGCTCCTGCCACTGCCCACGCGGCCGGCTGGCTCCCGGCTCCAGGGGGGTTCCAGCACACACACACACACACACACACACACACACACACACCCCGCACACGCACTGTTCTTCTTTCTCTTCTCCCTCCCACTCTCCCTTTGTCCCCTTCATCTTCCCCTTTCTCTCTTCCTATTCCCTCATGTCTTCCTTTCCTTTCTTTTCTTCTCTCTCTTCCCTTAAAAGCTTTCCTTACAAAAATAGTGCGTGCTCATCGAGGAAAACTCAGAAGAGCCAGGAGAAAATAAAACCAACCCAAGGTAACCTCAGGGTGTGAGCACTTTCAAACATGCTTCTCCCTATGTCCCCCACATTTGTAAATATATATTTTAATAACGAGAGCGGGATTATTGTAGCCTGACATTAATTTTTGACTCCTGGTACCCTCTTTCCGTGTCAATAAATAAGTCTGGAGTGAAACCACTGCCCCACCAGCAAAGGGGCAGCCAGGGATGGCTCCAGGGGGCTTGGGGTGTGAAGCAGGTTTCAGTATTATAAACAGAATCTCAGGGAGCAGCGGGTGCACGCAGCCCCCTGCCCCTTTACCCCACTGGAACATTCCTTACAGGGGAAATCGCCTAGTCAGAACACATGCACACCTTGAAAGACGTCTGGTTTGCCAGATCTTGCATAACTGCCTTCCAGAAATTCTACTTGATTTTATTATTTTGTGTCTTCCCCGTGCTGTCTCTTCTTTATTTTTAAGTGAAAAATATGAAGCTAATACCTAAGTCCATTCTTGGTAGCAAATTTTAAATACAGAAGAAGGGGGACGAGAAAGAATAAGCTTCATTTAGAGCAGGATTTTTCAAACTGCAAGTCAGGACCCAGCAGTGGGTCATGAAACCAACTTAGCAAATCAAGTGAAGCATTTTGTAAGAACTGAGAGAGAAGGAATACAATGTAACTACCAGCATACCTTTCACCTAGGCAGATACATTTCCTGAAACTTCTGTTTCAGGGCCGGTGTGTGTGTGTGTGTGTGTGTGTGTGTGTGTGTGTGTGAAAGAGAGAGTGTATGTGTATATGAGTGTGTGTGTGTGTGTGTGTGTGTGTACAAGGTGGCTGACATGAAATGTATTTCTCCCTGAAGGAGGGATCAGAAATATTGGGAAATGTTGAAAGCCAACGCCTCAAAGTTCCCATTCATCAGGGATAGCCCCTGTGAACTGTTGGGTGTTTCCTTCCAGACTATCCTTCGCCTACTGACAATGGTATATGAGTACATTCCCACATATAGGTTCCATAATCAGGATCACGATGCACGGCCGCCCCCGCCACCCCCACACACCTTTCTCCTGCCAGTCCCTATCCGGCACCCTTTACCCATCCATACATCAGGTCCAAGCAGCTCGGTGCCTGCACGGTAACTTGGGCCAGACCCGTGGGAGGCCTGTGCCCCTGCCCCCGCCTCAGGAGACACTCTGCCCTCAAGGAAGGCTGGATCAGTGAGGATGAGAGGCTGAGACAGACATTGTTCTTACTGGGTTTGGGGTTATTTATTTAAGAGTGAGAGAGAACATGGTGGGGGGAGGGCAGAGGGAGAAGGACAGAGAATCTTAAACAGACTGTGCACTGAGCACGGAGCCCTGGAGGAGAAGGGGGCTCGATCTCACAACCCTGAGATCATACCCCGAGGTAAAAGCACGGGTCAGGTGCTTAACCGACTGAGCCGCCCAGGCGCCCCCGTTGTTCCTTCGTTACCATCACCATCATCCCCATAATTAGTGTTTCTTAGGTCCACAGTCAGCTCAGTAACATGGTTCAGGGAGAGGCAGGAGGGCATTCGAGGAGTTCATAAAGAGGGTCTCATTTGCCCCTTGAAGCCACAAGTGTCCCATCTCCAAAAACAGAGGGAAGGACATCCTTGGTGCAAAGTGCATGGAGGCCAAGAAGGGTAAGTTGCGTTCAGAGAGCAGGAAGCCACCCATGTGGCTTTAAAGCAGAGGGGGTCATGGTGGAGTAGGAGGGTTGGGGCCACCGTGGAAGCCTAGGCCACAGCTTGGGGTCTCTGCTGAGCCTTAGGAATGGGAACCTCAGACAAGAAAGCAGGGAAGTCAGAGGGAGAGGGGAAGGAGCAGCAGACACATGGGTGGGCGTGCCGTCCATCCACCACTGACAGAGGGTCCAGGTGCACCTGCGGGAGTCAGGCTGCCATCTGCCCTTGACCCAGCAACTGTTCTCTAGGCATCTACCTGCAGAAGGTGGTCCGACTATTGGGCACATAGGGAGGGAGGTACCAGGTGACCATGGCCTCTGCCTCATGCCGTGCAGACATCCCTCTGCAGAGAAGTGATGTCCAAAACCACGGGGGCAACCCACACGTAGGATAGTGAGAAGTGATATCTGAATGCTTACTTGAAGGGCCAGGCCCTGTGCAAAGGGCTGTATCGGGATTGTTCAATTCGGTCACCCCAACAACCCTCTTAGATAAGTACAATTATTAGCCTCATTTCACTGATACACAAACTGAGGCTTGGCATGGTCAGAGATGGCTGGGCCAAGGTGTTTCGGGCTGAACTGGGTCCTTCCCCAAAATCTGAATGTTGAGGTTCCTAGTACCTCCAAATGTGACCTTATTTGGAGATCTGATCTTTAAAGAGCTCAAGTTAGGATGAGGTCATTGGGGCGGGCCTTGATCCAGTATGACGTATGACCAGTGTCCTTAAAAGAAGAGGAGATGGGGACCCAGACGCACAGAGGGACGGCCATATGAGGACACCGGGAGAAGGCGGCTGTCTACATGCCAAAGTGAGAGGCCTCAGGAGAAACTCGCCCCACTGACACCTGCATCTCAGATCTGCAGCCTCCAGACGCGTGAGAAATATTCTGTTGTTGTTTCAGCGCATGCAATAACTTGTCACAGTGACCTCAGCAAACCGATACAGGCCACGGATGAGAAAGTGGCTTTGACCACAGGCCCCTCTTACCCCAGTGCTGGGGGGTTAACACCAGGCTGCCTTGCATTTGCCCCTGAGTGGCCAAAAAGGGTCAGGGCGCTAGAGATCTCCCCGACCCAGACCCGTCCCTCCCTCTGTAGTTACATGTAAATGCAGCTTACAGGACAGCGGGTCTGCATTGGGCAGTGAGTGTGTGTGCTCTTTTTTTAATATCTGCAAAGACACACACACAGGCAGCTCTAGAAAAATCTACCCCGAGGAATTCACAGTAGCTGTCTCTGTGTGGGTGGGATTATGAGTGTTTTCTTACTTTCTTCTTGTTGCTTGTCTGTAGCCTGTGATTTTTCTGTAGTGAATGTGTATTGCTCTTATGACAGAAAAAATAAAACTAAAAACAGCAAAAACAGTGGCTGTGGCAAGTAGAAACCTGGAGGTGGGGAGGCCAGAGCAGATAGAGGACCTGGCTGGAGGTGGTGGGCTCAGGGCCAGGTTCGGGGGTGGGGAGTAGGTGTGTTGGGGGGCAGGGCTGGCACGAGAGACATTTGGGAGGGGGGAAAAAAGGAGTAAGGTTGCTGAAAAAAACACACAAGATACCCGATTATATTTGAATTTTAGGTAAGCAACCAATTGTTTAGTATAAGTATGCCCCAAATATTACATGGGATATACTTATACTTTTAAAAGTTTTTTTTTTAATTCATTGTTTAATTGAAATTCAAATTTAATTGGACATTTTGGGTTGTTTCTTTGTTTTAAATTTGATCATCCTAAGCTTGGATGGGGGGCAAAGGAGAACAATAGTGCAATCTCTCTGAGGCTCTGTTAGTGGGAACCTCAGAGGTCAAAGGGCCTCTAAGAGTCCCAGAGTCCCAGAGTCTCTGGGACTCTCTGTTCCCTCTTCCCCTCTGGCCAGACAGAGGCCCCCAGCTCTCCTGAGACTGCGTCTGGTGACCCAGAGCCAAGGAGGAATGACCACCAGCCCTGCCAGCTGATGATTTGTAGGGCCCAAAGCAAAATAAAAATGCAGGGCCTCTTGTTCACGAATAGGGGAAAGCACCATTAAAGGCATAAAATATGCAGCTTCTTCCTTTCTTTCATGGTACCTCAACTTGTTTCATTCCTATTCAACGGCGTTATAAATAAAGAAAAATTGGGACACCTGGGTGGCTCAGTTGGTTAAGCGGCTGCCTTCGGCTCAGGTCATGATCCCAGCGTCCTGGGATTGAGTCCCACATCGGGCTCCTTGCTCAGCAGGGAGCCTGCTCCTCCCTCTCCCTCTGCCTGCCACTCTGCCTGTGCTCGCTCGCTCTCTCTCCCTCTCTCTCTGACAAATAAAATAAAGAAAGAAAAAAAGAAAAATTAACATCTTCAATTATGTATTAGTCTGAGTCCTCTAGAGAAACAGAGCCAGCAGGATAAAGAGATTTACTTTAAGGAATGGGTTCCCGTGATGATGGAGGCTGAGAAGCCTAGGATTTGCAGTTGGTAAGTCAGAGACCCAAGAGAACCATTAATGTAAGTTTTAGTCCAAGTGCAAAGGCCTGAGACCCGGGAGTGCCAGCAGTGGAGGCTCCAGTCCGGGTCTGAGTCTGAAGGCAGAAGACCAATGGCCCAGCGCCAAGGCAGTCAGATGGAGGGGGCAGCGCCTTTTGTTCTATCCAGGCCCTCAACTGATCAGATGAGGCTCACCCACATCAGGCAGGATGGTCAATTTCATGCAGTCTATTGCAAATGTTCATCTCATCTCGAAACACCCTCACAGGCACACCCAGAATAATGTTTGACCAAGTATCCGGGCACCCTATGGCCTAGTCAAGCTGACGCAGAAAATTAACCACCACAGATAGGTAGCCCAGAGGTTACCCTTCGTTTCTCCAGCTTCAGATGCATGTGAAAGAGCCTTGAAGTCACACGTGGAACCACTGACATTACAACTTTGCCTTTCACGCGTGTCCCTGCACATGCATTTCATCCTCGCCAGAAAAGGGCAGATGCTACATGGAGTTGACTCACCTGTTTTTAGCTCCCTTCTTGGTGCGGGCACACTTTGCCCATGTTCTTGGCCATCAATTGGCCAATAAGAAAGGACACAGGGCAAGAAAAGGAGCCGCGGGGAGCCCAATCTTTCGCTTTCCACGGTGCCATCCCTCTGGGGGCCTGTGGCTCCCCCCTTCCAACACACGTGCACCTTGACTTACTCTGAGTCTCACAGAGCTGGCACGTGCTGTGGGTTCGCTGACCTCCATGCTCCTGGGGCATCGCAAATGAGGACCAGCAGAGAACAGGCACGTACACGCCCCCTCCCGGCTCCGCTCAAGCACATCCTCCAGGGTCCCATCCAGGAGCACTCACAAAACACAATGCAAAGACAAAAATTATTCAGAATTTCAAGATAGTGACAGCAGAGTATTCAGCCACATGCAGGGTCCTTCAAGGGAAGGGTGCTGGACACTGGCCCAGGACGTTCACGTAGGAAGCCTCCCCAACCAGCAGGCCAGACATGCACATAGCGAGCGAGCTCATACATGAGTCTGGGGAGCAGGGGCAGCTCCTTCCGTGGGCAGAGGGGCCACGCTACAGTGCTCCCAGTTCTCCTGGGAGGAAACTGAAGCTCCATGGTATTAGCCAATGTCCCCAGGCTACCTGCCTTCCGCCTCCAAAGCCATGCCTTTGGCTCTCCCCACTGCACTTGGCTGCTTATAGGATGCCCAACCCCTTGCTGGCCATTCGCCTGGGCTGGGGGTTGTGAAGATGGCAGGTGGATGCTCACCATCTCGGTGCCCAAAGACTCTGCTGACTCAGGCAGCCTGTGGCCAGAGGCAGAGTCAGGGGATAGAGCGATAGCTAGAAGAAGGTGCTAGGAAAAGGTAGGTACACACGTGAAGGTCAAGAAATGGCCCAGTACAGCGTTCAGCCAGAGATACAGTGCAGGTGTGTGTTAGTGTGAGCGAGTGTGTGAGCATGTATGAGACATATACACCTTCACACTCCAGACCCTCATTGGACCACCGGTACCCCCCAGGCCTGTACGAAGCACCGGGGAGAACTGGTCCTATTCTAACATCGTGACTGAGCTGGTCGGAGAGACAGAAACTAACAAGGCAGGAAGCCTGGGATTTGGGTAACCCAAGGGAGGGCTTCCTGGAGGAGGTGTATCATGAAGGATTAGAAGCTCAGGTGGGAAGAACCTCAGGGGTGGAAAGAATTACGTGTGCGGAGCCTTGGCAGCGAAAACATCCTGGCAGGTTTGGGCAACGGCAGTCAAGTCCATGGGGCCCCAGAGGGGGCAGGCGGGGATGAGAGGTGAGGCTAGAAGGCCGTATGTGGATCTGACGCTTTACCTTAAAGACTCTGGGGAGAGGCAGGGACGTGCCTGGGAGTAGGGAGGCTAAGGGTCAAGCCTCTGTCTAGGGTAGCTGTCGCTACTTGTGGCTGGAGCACCTGAAGGAAGATACTGGTCTCCAGCCCTGTCCCAGCCACAGCCCTGCCCTTCCTGGCCTGAGCTTCTTCCCCTCGCCTCCACCCCTACCCTTGGGATGGCTGGACCCAGTCACACTGCTCTGGGGCTGCCTGAGCTCCCCGAATCCCCGTGACTACTTTCTCCGAGTAAGCATTCAAGCGCTCTCCAACCCACTGACCAGCTGTGTTTGCCGTTTGCACAGCAGTCTGCCGTGGGGACCCATCCTCCTCCACCGACACTGCAGAACGAGAAACCACAAAGGACCTCCTTATGCACTGGGTTCCAGGGAAGGTTTGCCTCCGGAAAGGTTCTGTTTGGGTGCAAGAGTTGGCATGCTTTTGTTCTTCCCAGATTTGTCTGTACGCCCAGAGGACTCCGCACAAATTCTTCCCAGATTTGTCTGTACGCCCAGAGGACTCTGCACAAAACCCCAAGGGGGTCCTGGAGATCATCTCAGCAGCCACATGAAAGAGAAGGACCAGGACTGGCCAGAGAATTTTTGGAGAAGAACGAATTGGAGGACACATTGAGCATCCATTCATTCCTTTGACAAATATTTATTCCAGATCATAAATGAGCCAACCATGATCCCGCTCCCCAGGAAGAGAATCAGTAAAGTCCTGCCCAAACAGAATACACACTCAGGTTGGGGGACAACAATCAGAAACAGATAAGCTTTGGGTGGTAAGAGTCAACAAATCAAATTTGGATCCTAAAAAATGCTGCGAGGAAAAATAAGGTCAGTGCTTCCCTCATGCATAGGGTCACCCCAACACCTAATGGCTTAAAGCAATAGCATTCCCATCGTGATCATGGGTCTGGAGGCTGAGTGGGCTCTGCTCCGCGGTCTTACCCAGGGTCTTTCAGACCACTACAGCCAGGTGGGAGCTGGGGCTGGGGCAAATCAAAAGCTTCCTTACTCATTTCTGGTGGCAGTGGCCAGCTGCCAGCTGAGGACTTCCCAGAACTGTGACTAAGATGCCTACCTGGGGTCCCTCCCTGTTACCTGGGTTTCATCTTATTAGGCAACTGGGATCCAAAGGCTACATCCCAAGAGAGTAAGGCAGAACTGTGTGGCCCTGTTACAACTTACGAAGTTACATGGCATCACTCTGCCAACTCTGTTTGTCCAGGTAGTCACGGAAATCTGTCTGCCTGCTGGAGGGGAAGGGACCCAGCCTCCCACCATGCAATGGAAGACGCACCAAAGTCACACCACAGGAGTGGGCTACGTCGTCCTGTCTTTGGGAAAAATCGCAGCCAGGGTAAGGGAATAGAGTAATTTACAAAGTAATAATCAAAAAGCCAGGGAACAACCCAGGATAGACAAACAGACCCCGGAACAGAGCAGAGAGCCCAGGGAGAAGCTCATGCCGGTGTCTGGACACCATAGATAATGAAGGGGTGTCAGCAATCAGGGGACTGTAAGCACCAGTGGGGAGAAAATTACACTGTATCCCTGTCATTCACACACACACACACACACACACACACACACAGAAATTGCCAGTGGGATAAAGACTTGACGTGAAATGCAAACTGTTACTTTAGGAGACTAGTAAAAAAGTATCTCTATCCCGCATTGAGATAGGGCTTCATGCCCATTAAGATGGCTACTATGAAAAAAAAAAAAGCTGAAAGTAACAAGCGTTGGGTGTAGAGAGGGTGCAGAGAAATCAGAGCCCTCGTCCACTGTTGCTGGAATATCACGGTGCAGCCACGGTGGGAAATAGTATGGAGGTGCCACAAAAATGATGTAAAATGCGATCCACCAGCTCTACTTCTGGGTACATACTCAAAAGAACAAAAAGCGGGGTCTTAAGTATGTATTTTCAGACCCATGTTCCTAGCAGCGCTATTCACAATAGCCAAAAGATAGAAGCCACCCAAGTGTCCACGGATGCATAAATGGGTAAATAAAATGTGGTCAGTCCATACCATGAAATATTATTCAGCCTTTAAAAGAAGGACAATTCTGACACCTATTCCCCCAGGGACGAATCAGAGGACTTTATGCAAAGTGAGTTAAGGAAAGCACAACAGAACAAATCCTGTGCGATTCCATTTGTATGCGGTCCCAAGAAGGGTCGGGTCCACTGAGATAGAAAGGGGAGCAGAGAGGTGGTAACAGGGGAAGGAGGAGGGGATGCGGAGCTAGCAGTTAAGTAGGGACAGAGTTTTGGTTCAGGGAGATGAAAAAGTTCTGGAGGTGATGGCTGCCCCACAGTATTTACAGTGGTTAAGATGGTAAATTTTATATGTATCTTAATTAAAATAGACATATGTGCACACACATGCAATTTTTTTTAAAGATCTCAATGTTCTTAGGTTGGGGAAATTTTCTTATTTAATGGGGTAATGGACATTGGGGAGGGTATGTGCTATGGTTAGTGCTGTGAAGTGTGTAAACCTGGCGATTCACAGACATGTACCCCTGGGGATAAAAATTTGTTTATAAAAAATAAAAATTTTTTTAAAAAAGGAAAAAAATGTAAAGGAGATAATATAATTAGGGAGCCTGGGTGGCTCAGTCAGTTAAGCATCTGCCTTTGGGTCAGGTCATGATCCCAGGTCCTGGGATTGAGCCCCACATCAGAGTGCCCGCTCAGTGGGGATGCTGCTTCTCCCTCTCCCTCTACCTGCTGCTCCCACTACTTGTGCTCTCTCTGTCAAATAAATAAATAAATAAATAAAAATCTTTTTTAAGAAAAGGAAAAAATACTCTATAACAAAATTAAAATTTTCTCTGTAAGCAAAGATGCTATTAACAGTTGAGACTTGCATCCTTGTGTTCACGCTTGCCCTTCTGGACCCATCGGCATGACTGTCCGGGCTCTCCATCCATGAGCTCTCTTCTCCCAGCTCTGTGGGCTGGGGCTGGCTGACGGCAGGCCAGGCAGGAGCCGTGGGAGGTGGGAGGAGGCTGAGGGCAGGAGACTGCTCCTAGCCCTCCGAGGCAGGGTTGCCGTGGGTGGGCTGGGTGTCTAAGAGCCACCTCCTCTCAGGGACTCTGTCCACCACCAGTAATTGCTCTCTTCTCACCCAAGGGTCTCAGGGCAGCCATGGCTCCAGGGTGGCCAGCCCGGGGTACCACTCCACCCCTCCTTGTTCCTCTGCACCTTGGCAAGTAGCCCCCTAATTCATCTCTCCCCATACCCCCAAGTTGAGGCTTCTGGTCATTTTCTGCCAGCACCCAGGTTGCTGGGAAGCATATTTGCTGCTGACAGAGGAGTGCAGAAAATAAGCTTCTACATCCAGGGGAGAACGACGACCAGCAGGTGCCTGGAGTGAAAGAAGGACAGGAAGGAACATGAAAGCCACCACCTTTGGGGGGCAGAAGAGTGGCCCCAGTGAAGCTGATGACCTGAAACCCCAGACCCTCACAGGGTCACTTTACATGGCAAAAGGGACTTGGCAGATATGGTAAAGCTAAGGACCTTGAGTTGGGAATCAACCCTGGGGTATCCAAGGGGGACCCAATGTCATCATGAAGTCCTTATCAGCTGCAGGCAGGAGACACAGAAGAGGGAGAGGACGGCAGATGCCATGCTCCTGGCCATGAGGAAGGAGGAAGGGGCCCGAGCCAAGAAACCAGGCAGGCTCCAGGAGCCGGAAAGAGAAAAATACGAAAGGATTCTCCCCCTGGAGCTTCCAGAAGGAGCACAGGAACTGGATACACTTCGCTAGGAATCAGGGGAAGGCGAACACCAACAGCCGGGCCACATAGCCTCACACTGGGGTAGGCGCAGACACAGGGGACTGGGGGGACCAGGAGTGGATGCCCTGCCCTGTGGGGAGGCCCAGCTGGATCAGAGAGGAGTTTTGGAGCCCCAGAAGCAGCACGGGCTCACGCCTATGACTCAGGGAAGCCTCCTTGAGCTCCATAGCCCGGAGTGGGGCTGGTCCTCAGAGATGGCCCCAGCCATGAACCATTCCCGCTGTGGACCTCTCCCACTCTGGCTCTGGGCCACCTGTCACTGCTGGTGATCACCAAAAAGGACAGTGTGGGTATCTACGTCCCGGCCTGAGGAAGGCCTGGCAGCTTCTGCTTTTAGGAGTTGGGAGTCTGGAGATACGTCAGAAGGGGCAGGAGACCCCGCCGGAAAGGGACAGAGGCCTGGCGATCCCTGTGTCTTCTGAACATCCCGCACCAGCCACTGTCTGACTGCGGGATGGACGCTACGCAGGACCAGCAGGAAGACCGCCAAGCTCAGCCCAGCTGACCCCCAGAAGCAGAGAGACAATAAAATGGTCATTTCACTCCATGTACTGGGTGACCCGCTGGGCAGTCTTAGGAAAGGAAAGCGCCTGGATTGGGGGCCCCCAGGGGCACAGGAAGGTCCCCTCCCCGGTGAAGCACTGTCATGGCATGTGGGAGGGGTAGAGGCAGGTGAATCACAGAGTTGTGGACCCCTCCCCGCCACCGGAATGAATGGACTAGATCTACAGGGGTCATGAGGGTCACACCCCAGAAACACGGGGCAGATCTTCTGGGTGACCCCATTTGTATGAGATGCCGGGCGAGGTCAATCGAGAGACAGAAAGGAGATTGGTGGTTGCTGGAGGGGGACCCGGGAAAGATGGCTCATGGGTATGGGGCCTCCTTTCTGGAGCAATGAAAATGTTCTGGAACTAGACAGAGGTGGTGTCTGCCTAGCCCAGTCCCACATGAGGGTGCACTCTAAAAAGGTTGGTTTTAGGATGCCTGGGTGGCTCAGTTGGTTAAGCAGTTGCCCTCAGCTCAGGTCATGATCCCAGGCTCCTGGGATCGAGCCCTGCTGCTGTACCTACTTGTGCTCTCTATCTCTCTGTCAAATAAATAAATAAAATCTTTTTTAGAAAGAAAGAAAGAAAGAAAGAAAGAAAGAAAGAAAGAAAGAAAGAAAGAGGAAGAAAGGAAGACAAGTTATATCGTTCCCTGTACTCTTTTGGTCTGAAATATTTCACAATTTCACATGAAAAACAGAGTGCTGTCCTACCCCACTTCACCTCCACGAAAAAGAGAAAGAAGCCATCCCTATCTTGGAGACCCCTCCCGGCTCTGATGCGGCCACATCAGTCACATGGGAGGGCACTTTCAAGGGGCCCCCAGACCCACGTGGTGGTAGGGCTGGGGTTCGAAAAGGGAGGCCCCAGGGAGCTCCCCCTGTAAGAGCTTTCTGCTAAGTACTGCTTCCCAGGGGCTCCCCCAGTGAAATGTCACAATGCACTCTGAGGAAGACCCCATTATAATTCCCATTTTGTAGACGGGGAGGTGACAGTCCCCGAGAGCAGAAGGCAGAGCAGGATCCCACCCTCAACAGCCTGGCTGCCAAGGGCAGGCTTAGCTGCCTTCATGTAGTGAGTGGGACGTGGGACGTCTCAACCACGTCCAGGTGACTGCCTGCTGGGCTGCACCCATGCCCCAAGGGCTGGCACCTCCTTTCCAAAATATGTGTCACTTTCCCCAAACCCAGTGTCCATGAGCCTTGTTTCTACAACCCCACCCTCCCATGAGCCAAAGAAAGAGGCGATCAGAGTGGGGTCATCATAATCATTGGGCCCCCCAGAGAGGTCCTGAAATTGGCTCCAGGACCACCCTCCACACTCAGTCCACACCACGGCCCCCGGCTGCCATGCGCTCAGGGTAGAGTACACACACATATGCGTAAAGAGGAGTTTCAAACCACTTCTCTGAGCCTGGGTGGAGGGCCCTGAGCCAAGAGCCATCCTGGGAGCTTCCTCTGCCTCAGCCTCTCCCATGTGCAGTTGAAGCCGACCCAGGATCTCCCTAGAGGGAAAGGCTCCTGGGGCTCCAGAGTCCAGCTGGGTACCAGGCACTGGGTGTGCAATGGAGATGAGCAGCAGGCATAGGACAAAGTGAAACAAGAAGGTCCGCTTTGAGAAGCTGATAGGTCTGGTGCATCTGCGCAAACTTGGACTGGAAAGGTCAAGGCACAAGAAGTTACAATTTCCGTGGACCTCAGTTTCCCTCCTCTGAGACAGGGCACGGTAGTATCTGCCTCACTGGGTATGTGAGGGTAGAATGCCCATAAAAGCCCAAGAACATGGGCTCCCAGGTGGCTCAGTTGGTTAAGCATCATCCTTCGATTGGAATCATGATCCCAAGGTCCTGGGATTGATCCCCATGTCCGGCTCCCGGGTTAGTGGGGGGCCTGCTTCTCCCTCCGCTTCTGCCCCTCCTCTTGCTTGTGCTCTCTCGCTCTCTCTCAAATACATAAATAAAATCTTTTTTTAAAAAAACGTAGTCCAAAAACTTGGTGATGGGTGGCTGGTAGAAATACTTCTAGAATTTGCCATCACTAAGGAGGGGCTGTGCTGGTCTCTCAAACGTTTATGGCCATTAATGTCCATGTGGTGAGCTCCTTCCTTCCCTGACTCAGTGTTTCCATCTGTGCTAGGGGTGTGCAGACAGCCTGTGGCTGACATTCCTACCCAGAGCCTGCCCTGAGGCCATCAGCTCCATCCCCCTTTCTGGACAGGCTGGGGTCCCCAGGAGTCACTGCTCCTAGAGCTCCTGGAGCCTCCGTCCATCTGCTCCAACTCCCACACAGTACGTCAGCTACAAAGACACACTCCTGGCTTGACAGCCGGCTGCCCAGGGTGCTTCTGTGGGACAGCTTCTAGAGAGCTGGGCCTTGGCATGGTTGTCCTTGGTTAGGAGGTAATAAAGACACAGCAGGCTTGACAAGAGTGCCACAGATCTCGGACTAGGCAGATCTTGAAGCTGCTGTTCCTGCGGTGGGGCCGGGGGCGGGGGGGGGGGCTTCCAGATGCAAAATCCTGGGCTCCCACTGCCCAGAAACTGCAAAGGCCAGATTTGAGCTCAGGGCCGTTGGACACCCAAGTCCAGTGCTCCCTGCAATGGGAAGGAACACAGTCACCGAGTCTGGGCCACATTGCCCTGATGGAATCCTCGTCCTGCCATCGATGGACTATATCACCAAGGATGAATCACGGCCTCCCTGAGCCTCAGTTTCCTCATTTGTACAGTGAACTTTTCTGTTTTTAAAATAGATACATACGCCTTATTTGGAAAAACTGATTGTATCTGGGAAAGCGGATGGTAAAAGCAGGACCTGCCTCGTGGGCGGTTTTGAGGATCGCTGGGGTGGACAAAGCTAGGTGTGTGTGACAGTGTGTGGACACGGAGCTCTGGACAGATGCCAGCCATCATCGCTGTTTCAGCTCGGGGATGGCCACCCACACGGTCCCCTCCCCTCCGAATAAAACTCAATCTCCGCAGAGAGACCCAACACGAATAATACAGGCCAGGTCTGAAAAAGCTTCTGGATGGCAGAAGTGTTTGCAATTGCCAGGACACATCTAGAAAATAAATCATTTACAGAAGAATCTTTTTTTTTTTTTTTTAACCATCTTTCATTCTTTCAGAGATTGAACAGGCCACTTGAGAAGGAAAAGCAGCCAGCGGGATATCAGCAAATAATTCCGAGAGTTATAAATAGCCTTTGGATGCCGGAGCTGAGGAGGGCTTGAAGGGAAATTCATCTAAGCCCCCCCCCACCCCGTCCTACTGGGGATACCTCTCATCTGGGCTGAGAGACAGGGCCACCCAGCTGCCAGCGCCTGGTTCTCTCTCCTTGCCCATGGAGGGATAAAGGGGGGTTTCTTTACACTCCAACTGTTTCCATGTCCACAACATGTCTGTCTTCAGAGAGAAACGTACCACCCATCAATAAACAGATAAGCCTGGGAGCTTCCGTACAAAGTCAAGTGCCCAAAGCCCTGCCTTACAGGGTCCAGCTCTTGGCTATGAAATATTCTCTGTCTGATTGACTTGTTTCATTTGTAACTGCTCAGGGTCAGCCGGGTCCTGCCCGCATTTCCTGGGTGCCTGTGCTGGGATGGGGCTGGGCGTTAACCCTTTGGTGTCACGCTGGAGAGCCAGTGTGGAAGTCTTCCTCAGCCTTGGTGAGCGCAGTTCTCACCCGGAGCCCAAGAAAGCCAGTGCGGGACTGTTACGGTCCAAGGGACAGTCAGGGGCCACTCCTCATAGTCTTGGAAGGAACAGGGAAGGCAAGAAACAGAGCTGCAGTGTGTGGGAAGGGACACATTTCTGGTGGGGCAGAGAGGGGAGGCATATCTGGGTTGTTCAGAGACCAGCCCCTGGAAAGCAGGTCTATGCTCCCCTACTTGTGGCTGCGTGGCCTCGGGCAAGTGACTTAACCTCTCTGTGCTTTGATTTCTCCTCTGAAAAACTCAGATGGAAAGCGGCACCTACCTGCTAAGGTGGCACACGGCTCCCACAGCAAGTGCTCACTGAAGCCCGCCCACTCCATCCACGGGGGAGGGCCTGCCTTGGCCTCTGAGCAGGGCGCTCCAGCATCCACATGGGATTGTAGTGGCACTAGAAGGTTCATTTTGGCCGCGGTGGGGGGAAGGCAGGGGGAGCAGTTAGAGGGAGTGTGTGGCAGGCATCTCCCATCTGCAGGGACGTCTGTGTGCTTGGCAGTCTTGGGAGACTGAGTCAGGGAGAGCCGTCGCTCCAAGAGAACTGTGGAAAATCGGGTGAGATCTGTAGAGTCCCTGAGGACAGAGGTTCCCCAGGACCCCAAGGGGTATCAGTCAGAGGCCCTGGGCCCCCCACCCCATTGTGGGGGTACCCGGCCCCTCTCAGAGCTGGAAAGGTCAGCAAAGGCTTCCAGGATCAGGGGCTGCCACACCCCTCCCCAAACTTGGGCTAGTCCACAGACGCACGCCCATCCTCTGTCCCCGACCAGCCATCCTCTGTGGCCTGGGTTGCTTTTGACTGTGTACGATGTGGCTTCTTGTTTCCAAGAAGTTTAGAAACGTGTTCCGGCTGTCCACGGCAAGCTGAGAACTCTGCTCGGTTAGATGTAAGTAGACGTGAGGTGGGGTTCAGAGCCTGGAGGCAGTTTCCGAGCCGTGCAGAGCAGACGCTGGAAGAAGGCTTCTGAAGGCAACGTGCTCCCCAGGACTCGTGCGGCTCAGCGAGCACACGCAGCCCCCGCGCTCACAGGTCTGCTCCCAGGCAAACGCAGAGACACGCACATGCTACAGGCAGGTCCACGCAACCACAGACAACATACGCACGTGTGCACCCACGAGAGAATCTACACAGAGAGTCTCCCTATGTTTTTCAGCCCTGGACTTCACAAACAATTCCCTGATTCCTGTTCCCGATTCCAGAACTCACTCCTGAGAGAACTTATTCCCGGAATTGGAAGCTTGGGTCTGAACGGGCAGGGAGTAAATCCATCCGGGCTCTGCCTCCCTGCCCCCAGCCTCCATCTTCTTCTCCCCTTCCTCCCTGGCCCTCTAGAACAGAGCCTGGAGAGTGTCTGCCTGAGGCTGTCGGGCCCTGAGCTAGCAAACTGAACCCTCGCCTGTCCCTCTTCCAGAGCTGCCAGAGCTCAGGGTGTGAGCGAGGGGCCAGCCTTCCTCAACTAGAGGCAAAAATATTGGGCTTGTTTTGAAGAGCCGGAACCAGGTCTGGAAAACTGCTTCCCAAATCAAACAGCTTGACTCAGGCGGCTCCGCCCATCTGGCCGACCATCCAAAATCCACCACCCACCCACCGACCATCCATCCACTCCCGCACCTGCCCAGCCGGCCGCCCACCCAATTCAGCAGTCCCCCTGGCTGCATCGAGGAAGGCGATCAACTCGACAGACCCGTCAGGGACCCTGCGCTCCGGGCTGGGCCCTGGGGCTGAAATCACTAACAAGACCCATATGGTGACTCCCCTTCTCCCAAGCGCTCCGGTGTCACCCAGCCTCTCCAATTCCCCTGAGGTTAAAGGTCGCAGAGCCCTGGAGAAGGGGACAGCTCCGTTAAGTCTTCTGATCTGGGTTGCGAAACTCTAGGGAAGTCGAAAGGAAGTGGGATTTCTTCCACATAAACACTCTTTACACATCTTGGGGACCCCATCTGTGCAGCAGAACACCCTCCAGCCCTTCCTTGCCCAGGTTGCCGGGTGGGGCGCACGTGCAGCCCCTGTTCCCGGAGGAGAAACATTTTTATCACTTCCGGAAATGAGACAGAGCTGTCAAAAGCTCATGAACTCAGCTAGTAAATTGTGAAACATAAGTCTCAGGTCTGTTCGGTGCCACGGAAAACACGACAGCTGGTATCAATTAGAGCGGTTTCTGCCTGGAGTCCCGGCTGACTCCGTGCAAGCGGGTTTCCTGCAGAGTGAGGAGGGGGGCGGGGCTCCCACAGGAGCTGGGTCTGGCCCCGCCCCTGCCCCTGTCGGCCACACCCACCAGACAAGGTGGGGCACCTCCTGTGGGGCCCTCTGGGTGGGGGAGGGAATTTCCCAGAAGCCCAAGGGGGGTGGGATCATGCGACTTTCTGGAGCCAGTCCCCTGCTGGCCAGTTGGGATATCGGGATGCTGGGATGTTGGGATGTTGGGATGTTGGGTGGAGGCACTTCTTGGACGGAAGGATGGCTTTGGGGGGTTCACCATTAAGGACACCTCAGAAATTTGTTTCTACCCCATCCCAATGATCTGTGTCCTACACGCCACACTTCCTTTGGAAGTGAACGTGGTTTTCGTTTGGCCCAGCATCCCTCCCCTCCTTCAGTAATGAACCCCTTTGCCTGTAGGAACACCATGCAGTGGGACTCAAGGGGGTTGACCCCAGCCACGGGGCAAGCCCATGACCCAGGCCTGGCCTTGAAAATTTGCTGGAGGTCTGCTCTGTGAACCCTTGGGAAGTCTGTCAACTTTAGCTGGGATCATAAACTGTGACAAAAATACAGTCTGAAGGCCTTTTTGTCCCCTCTGTGTAGAGAGCCAAGAGAGAGGCAAGCAGGAAGACAAAAGAGAGAGAAACTCAGTCCCAGTGACACTGGTTAAGCTCCTGGATTCATCTGTTCCTGAAGCCAGAGCTGCACAGAGACCTGACTTTCCACTTTAGAAAGACTTTTGTTTTCTTAAACGAGTATGAGTTGTATTTCTATTGTTTGCAGTAGGGTCTCTCTGGTACATTATGACGATGTTTTCCCAGTCAGTAGACATTTATTAACTACCAGTTGTATGCCAAGGTCTGTCCTAGGCACTAAGACAAACAATGAATGAGACCCACTTTGCCCATGCAAACAATTGCATCCTTTTCCTCCCTCAAGAGGGGAGCTAAGAGCTCTGGCATCCACTCCATGCAGAGTTATTCTAAACACTTTTCATACATTTTCTCTCTTATTTGTTATAGAAGTGCAAGTTAATATCAAAGGAAAAAATAAAGTTGCATAAAATGCGTACTCCGGCGGCATATGGCCCAGCTCCGTGTACGTATATGCAGAGGGAAAAGATGGAAAGGAAACAGAACATTAACTGTGGCTCTCTCTGGTGAGAGCAATTGCAGATAATCCTTAGTTCTTTTTTATACTGTCTGTATTTTCCAAATGTTCTATGATGGAACAAGTTGGCTTTTGTTTTTTAATAAATAAAGCAGCATGGGGCCTGCAGTAGGGGACCCATCTTGGGCAACATCTGAGAGCCTCTTGGGTCCCCTCTAATTCCAGCCACAGCTGTGATCACCAACCCCACACAGCCATAGCTCACCCGCACTGGGGCCACCCAACGTTGCCTCATCTGTGGAGGCCCCCAGTCTCTCTCCACACTGGGCTTTCTCTCGGGAAACCCAATTCTATATTATGGTGTCGACTCAAAGTCCAGGGCACTTAGCTCCCTGTGGGCGACCTCTGACCACTGCAGGACAGAGCCAGGCACTCTCTCTCCCTTGCTGGGGGTGGGGGTGGGGGTGGGGGGCGGGCGCATGATCCTAAGACATCATCATAGCTTCCGTGTGCACCTTGTGGGCCTGAGCAACTGACCAACCAGTACCTGAGGTGGGGACTCACCTCTCTCCGTATCAGCCCCCAGCCCCACTCCCACCCCTAGGCCACTTCCCAAATGAAACCCTACAGCCAAGCTCTATTTCAAGCTCTGCCTTGGGGAACTCTGCTCAGTGCAAGGACCCTGCCACCCCACCCTATGCTGGTATCACCAAAGCTTCTCTGCTCGCTCTGCCCTGGCCATCCCTGGGCCTGGAAGGACCCTTGCAGAATTCTCTTCAGCTGCCGGCATCCCTGAAACAGGTTCAGCAGAGGAAGGTCCCCCATCCTGTAGGAAGTCACCACGTGTCCAGGTGGCGGCAGGTCTGCACACTGCGGGGACAGGTAAATGAGCCCCCTGACCGCACCAGCCCATCCCGCTCAAGGGGCAGTGTCTGCATGGATCCCTAAAGCAACCCCAAATAGCCAAGCAATAGCCTCAAGGGCCGCGGAGGGTTGGGAAGGCCTGCCTGGGCTCCATTCTAGGAACCATGGGCCTGGGACCTGCGAGGAGGTGGGGAGACTGGGGGAGACGAGGTGACAGCCTGGAGACCTGGACCAGTGCGGGGACCCAAGTATCCTGATGACGACCTTGGGCGCATTCTCGCCGGCCACAGGAGCTCAGAAACAGGCCTGGAGGGGTGCAAGGCAGGAGGCGGGGGTGTCCGAGGGGTCCCAAAGAATCTGTAGGGATTTTCCAGACTGGGGTGCTGGGCTCAGCTATGTGGCTGCTTTAGATAACGGGGACTTGCCCTTCTCCACGGACGCTGACGCCATGAGTGCTCTCGCCGCTGCAGCAGTTCTCCGCCCTCGGCGGATGCCAGAGACCTTGGAGGCTTGCGCAGCCTTTCGGAGCTGCTGTAAATACCCATTGTCCCTGTACAGTGAGCTGCAGAGAAAAACATGCGTGTGCTGTCGGCCTTTGTTGGGAGAGCTGGTTGCTTAGATTCCGATGAATGCCCCCAGCTCCGAGGGGGCGCGGACAGGATTTGGAGGCAGTGGAGCTGGCCCGGGTTCGCTCGAGCCTTGCCAGCTCTGTGGCCGGGGGCAAGCCACGTCATGGGTGAGTCAGCCGCTGGGGCAGGGCACCTTCACCCTCCCGCCCCGACTGACGTGGAACCTTGGGTCACCCCGCCCACCCCAGGCCTCAGCTTCCTCTTCTGTAAAATGGGGGCAGCCATCCCAATAAAAGTCCTTGTCCTGAGGGACAGGGACATGGAGGGACATCGTTGTCATAGAAAGCCAGGTCGATGCCTTCTCCTGGCTGGACACCCCCGGGCTCTCCAGGGCGCCTTGGCTGCTGCCACACCTCCCACCTGGGCCAAAATCCCTCCCCAGCCCTGACCCCACAAGGTTGACTGGGAACTCATCTTTCTTCCTCCCTCCCTCCTGTCCTCTCTTCTCTTCCTTCTCTGTCTCCCTCACCCCCTTCATGCTCCTATCAGACTCAGCTGCTGGAGGCCGGGCTCGCCGGTGGGCCCAGGTCCCATGGCACACGCTACTTACTGGGCCACGAAGGGCCCTTGGCTTCTTCTCCGGGCCTCTCCTCCCCGCCGCGCACAAAGGGCAGCCCTTCCCTGGGTGCTGGATGAGCCCCGTTCCAATCGCATGTGCTCGTGCAGACTGGGTCTCTATGTTTTGTCTGCATGTCATTTCAATTTACATAAACAGCTCTCTGTAGCAGCTCACATGCTTCTCTTACTTTTTCCATGCAGCTCAGTGTTTTCAAGATCCATCTGTGTTGCTCTGTCTGTCTGGTTCCAGTCACTGCTTGGTCTCCATGGGGGTGCATCCCCGCCTCATACCTACCCACTCCTGCCCCCCACCAAACCCTCTGAGACAGACATCCTGGCACCTGCCCTGCGTGGGGTAGCTCAGAAGGCCATCGGGTTGGTTCCAGGAGCGGATCACTGCACACGTGGCGGGGGCGGGGGGGCGGGGGCGGGGCACAGGGTTCATTCCCCTGTATCTCTACAGCACGGCTGCTCCAGTGCGGGTGCCCGCAACATGTCCCCTGTCCCCGCTGATGCCGGCCTAACTGTTGCAGTGCTGACATGTGCAATGATAAGGAAGTCATGACTACAGCTGCAACACTCCCGGGGGCTGCCTGTGTGCCGGGCACGTGCTCCACCTTGGCTAAGGGGCACGAAGGCAAGTACCTTCATAGCCCTATTTTACAACCAGGGAAAACAACTTTTGAAAAGGTTAGGGGCCTGGTCCAGTGCTTCCAACCCTCTCTCTCACGCCCCCCAGGTTCCCAAGTCAGAGAAAATGAGGACCGGGATTCGAGGGCACTTGCCTGAGGCTTGTGGCCTGGCAGCTAGAACGGCATCCAGGGGCCACCTGTCTGCCTGCCTGCCAGGGCCACTCTCCAGTTCTCTAAGGCCATCACCCTGGCCCGGGGAGGGTAGAGGGTGCGTTTTAGAGCCTAGAGAGGGCAATGCTTAACCCAGAGCAGTGAGACTCTAAAGTGGGACTTCAGCTGTGTGGCCAGCTCCCATCTGGCCCTGTCCCCACCCCCAAAGCAGGGACCCTACACTGTGCACCCTCTTCCAGCTTCAAGGTAAAGTGACAAGTCTCTCACTTCCCATGTAAACAGCTCTCCCATGCAAAGAACTGCATCCTTTTTCTCCTTCGGCGGGGAATCTTACAGCTCTGGCACCAGCTGTAGGCTGGGAATTACATTGTACCCCGCATTTTCTCAGCAGGAGGGCCATTTTTGGCCCCGGTTTGCAGATGAGGCTGCAGAGACCCAAAAGAAGAGAGTCCTGGGCTTGCCCAAGGGTGCACAGAAAAGGGGCCAGGAACCTGGGAGGGTCAGGGGTGGGTCACAGAGACTCTGGAACCAAGCCAGTTTGCCTTCCCTTCAGGACCCCCATAGTAACTAGAGGAGGCACGGCTGCCTAGAGAGAAAGCATCTTGTGCCCAACACCACCTGACTATTAGGGTTCAGGCGGGATGCAGTGCCTGACCATGGAAAGGGGGTCAGCCCCAGATCAGCTCCATCAAGGGGTTGCCTCAGTGGACACAGAGGCCAGAAGCCACAAACAAGCTGCCAGGCCTCCTTCCAATCATCTGCCTTGCAGAAAATCCAGCATACCATCCCAAAGGTGCCTGTAGCCCAGGGGTCAGTCCCCAGACCCCACTTTCCACACTCTGCAGGAAGACTGGACACTTGCACAGGTAGCTTTTCTGGAGCTAGAATACTGAAGACAAAACCAGTTTGGGTTGGGGGAGGGGTGCCCAAGACAGTGTAAAAGCTGAGGTTTGCCCACTCTTCTGCTGATGGACACCCGGGGCCCAGGGATGTGGTGGTTGTGGCAGTGCTGTCTGCAAAGAGAGGACCCCAGACACCTGTAGGGACTGGGCAGGTAGAGGCTCTGTCCTGCCTCCCAGCCAACTCCCTCCTCTGTCCAAACCCACTTCATTCCCCTCCTTTTCATGGGGGTCAACCCTGATAACCATCTCACTTCCCAAATACACCTTGGCACCTACCTGCAAATAAGACAGTTGAGACCAGGCAGGCCCATGACCAGCACCAAGCACCCCCATCACACCCCTGTTTGGTGGCAGGGGCACAACGGTCTGGTGTCAAAGCCACCGCTGGGAAGAATCAGGAGGGCAGGGGTGGGAGGGGAGCTCTGACGTGTGTCACGCATCACACATTTGAGACACGTGGAGGACACGGGCGACATGAGGATATTGGGAATGGTAGCTGTTGCTAAGCACCACGGTGCTCTATGGCAAGGTGACAAGGGCTGTGGGTGAGTAAGAGGAGATGCAAAGCCCGTGTGAAACACAGGGGCCTCTCTGAGGCTCCAGTCTCCTGCAAGGGTAGGACAGAAAAAGCTGGAGACCAAGCCCAGGACCCAGTAGTCTGAGTGGCTGAAGTTTAAGGAGGAATCAACGCTTGGTCAAGGCCAGGAAAGCAGGAACAGAGAGATATGGGACAGAGGCAGATGACCCTGAAGGTTCCCCCCTCCCCAGCTCCTCTAACCCCTCACTTGTGGAACGAGCTCACTCACGGGTCCCTATCAAGAGCTAACAGCGAGACCCTGCAGGTGGCTGTTCCCCTCCCAGCAACTCAGACCCCCTTTGGGATCTGCCCCACCCTCCCCCTGGCTGTGAGGATTAAGGATGAGTTGGGCTTGATAAAGGAGGAAAGAGGCTGTACCCCAAAGGGGCTATAGGACACCTCTCTGACGGGGTCCAAAGGAGCACAGATGAGACTCCTGTTTGACCAGAGACTGAAAGGTAGGGCTGTCTGGGAGTTTGGTGATCTGGTGGCACTCTCCTGAGATGCGGACTTAGCTCCAGCAAGGGCCCAGGAGACAGCACAGACTTACCATCAGGTGGCTTCTGGGAGCCCAAGCCAGTGGTGGTGGCCACTCGGATTGAAGCTGAGATTCGAGGACGCCACGGCAGACAGTGGTGAGGGGACTCCAAGGCTTGGGGAAATGGGCACCTGGAATGGACACACTGCATCAGGCCAGAGGGCGGCCAGGTGACCACGCTCCAGGGAAAGGCCTAGAAGACATGTCTACGGAGATCTGAGGGGTGCTGGCATCACTAAAGCGTTTGTGGGGGCTGTCCTCTGGCAGGGAGCCAGGGCTGATGGCAGGAAGAGCTGTCCCCAGACCCAGCCTGCTGATAGCAAGGGGGATGTAGGACCCAAGCAGGAAAGGCCAGGAAAGGCCAGGTGGCAGCTCTGATGCCCCAGGAGGTGTCACGATGGCAGGCCGGTTCAGAGAGCAAAGTGTCCTGACCCAGGGCCCAGAGCAGACAGGACAAAGGCGCTTCTCAGTCCGTGCCAACAGAAGAACTCACGCACAGAGGGACCAAAGGCTCGGGAGGTCCCAGCAAGAAAAGTTCATGATCCCTTGCCCATTTTCCATTCCCGGGCCAATCTGTCGACGCAGAACCCATTGACTAAAGAGTTGGCTGAGCCCCCAAGGAAGGGGGACCCCACAACATGGCAGTAAGTACACATGGTAATATCTCCCCCCACCCCAGTTTTTCCACCAAAGGGACCCATGACCACATTCTCAGCTAATAATACAATGGGAAGAAAGGATACACCCAAACATTTTGAGGACTGTTGGCTGCAGGGCCAGAACGGATTTGATAACAGAAATATGAAGGGTTCTTATGGCCCTGCTACAGTGGCGCTCGCGCAGGCCAGGGGCTAATGGAGTCCCATCCAAAGTCTACCTTCCCGTGAAGTCATGGAGGCCACAGACCCACCTAAGAGTGATTGCTTTAATGCTCAAATGAGTGGTTGGGGTTGACATACTTAGCAATGGGTGCATTTCCCACATTGGATTCTTGGTCCACAGGTTAAGAACTGTCAGAGGGAAGTCAAATGGAAGTTTGAAATGAGCCCCTCCTGCGGTGCCTGGAGGGGGCTCAGTCAGTTAAGGGTCTGACTCCTGGTTTCTGCTCAGGTCATGTTCTCAGGGTCACAAGATCGAGCCTCACATCAGTTCCCGTGCTGGAAGTGGAGCCTGCTTTGTATCTCTCTCTCCTTCTCTGCCCCTCCCACACCTCACTCACACTCACGTGCATGCGCTCTCTCTCTCTCTCCCTCAAAAAAAGGAAAGAAGGAGGAAAAGGAGGTGGGGGAGGAGGGGGAAGGGAAGGGGAAGGAGGAGGAGAAGAAGAAGAAGAAAAAAGAAATCCCTCCTTGGTCCAGAAAATAAAGCAGAAACAATACCACATGCCAGGAAAAGGGACAAGAGAGATTAGTGCCAACTTTAAGGAAATAAAAAATGCACGTGCTGGTCCACATCACATCTCTGGTCAATTCACCAATCTGGGCTCTGCAGAGACCTCGAAGATCCTGGAGGATGACAGAAACCACAGTAGGTTCCACTAAGGAACAGCCCGATCACATAGCCAGGCCAGAGGCAGTGCCTCTGTTAAAGCAAGTTAACATGGCCTCAGGGACGCCATATATAAATGCGTTCTTTTCTATCCCAGGCAAAATGAGGATCAAAAGTTACATACATTCCAGGGCTCCTGGGTGGCTCAGTGGGTTAAGCCTCTGCCTTCAGCTCAGGTCATGATCCCAGGGTCCTGGGACCGAGCCCCCCATCGGGCTCTCTGCTCAGCAGGGAGACTGCTTCCCTCCCCTCTCTCTCTGCCTGCCTCTCTGCCTGCTTGTGATCTCTGTCTGTCAAATAAATAAATAAAATCTTAAAAAAAAGTTACATACATTCCCATGAAAGGAACCACAGTTACAGTTACAGTTTCCCGGGGCTATGCTGACTGTCCTGCCCTCCGTCATTATACAGACTGAAGAGTCTAGACTGTCTTGTCCCATAAAAAAAAATCATGGTCATCAGTTTCATCAGTGGGACCTAAACAAGAAGGAGCCAGACCACTAGAGGCCTTGTATGACACATGCGCTCATGATAGAAGGAGGAAGCATGAAGACTCAAGGGGTGCCAGAGCCTCATCCTTTTAAGGGTGTCATGAGCAGGGGCACTCTGGGCCACCCTGTCAAGGTAAAGGACAAATTGTTTCAACTTGCACCTCCTACTGTGAAGAGGGACGCAGAGTGCCAATGAGTTCAGGTTCTACGGGCAGCATGCTTGCCCCATGTGGAGGGATACTGGCTTTGCCCACAGCCTGCCCTCAGCAAAAGGCTGCATGTCTCAGACACATGCAAACAACCATGCATCTTGGGCTATGGGATCCAGCAGATGCTTTGGGGTGGAGATATCCATGGTAGGGAAAAATGGCACTGGTGCTGGTGGCAAGCCACAGGGGGACAATCACAGCATGGGTCCCTGGGCTCCTGAAGCAAGGCCAGACCTTCTACAACAGAGAATTACACTTTTTAAAAAATTTTTATTTTATTTAAGTTCAATTAATTAACAGAGAATGTACTATTAGTTTCAGAGGTAGAATTTAGTGATTCATTAGTTTTATATAACGTCCAGCGCTCATTATAACATGTGCCCTCCTTAATGCCCATGACCTAGTTACTCCACCCCCTCCCCCTCCCCTCCAGCAACCCTCAGTTTGTTTCCTATGATTAAGAGTCTCTTATGGTTTATTTCCCTCTCTGTTTTCATCTTTTATTTTTCCTTCCCTTCCCCTATGATCCTCTGTTTTGTTTCTTAAATTCACCTACAAGTGACAACATATAATTATCCTTCTTTGACTGACTTATTTCATTTAACATAATACCTTCTAGTTCCATCCATACCATTGCAAATGGTAAGATGCCATTTTTTTGATGGTTGAGTAAAATTCCATTGTATATCTATCCCACATCTTCTTTATCCATTCATCTGTAGATGGACATCTGGGCTCTTTCCACAGTTTGGCTATTGTGGACATTGCTGCTATAAACATTGGGGTACAGGTGCTCCTTTTGATCACTATGTTTGTATCTTTGGGGTAAATACCCAGTAGTGCAATTCCTGCGTCATAGGGTAGCTCTATTTTCAACTTTTTTTTAAAAGATTTTATTTATTTATTTGACAGACAGAGATTACAAGTAGGCAAGAGAGGCAGGCAGAGAGAGAGAGGAGGAAGCAGGCTCTCCGCAGAGCAGAGAGCCCGATGTGGGCCTCGATCCCAGGACCCTGGGATCATGACCTGAGCCGAAAGCAGAGGCTTTAACCCACTGAACCACCCAGGCGCCCCTATTTTCAACTTTTTGAGGGAACTCCATGCTGTTTTCCAGAGTGGTTGCACCAGCTTGCATTCCCACCAACAGTGTAAGAGGGTTCCCCTTTCTCCACAACCTCACCTATACCTGTTGTTTCCCTGAGTTGTTAATTTTAGTCATTCTGACAGGTGTGGGGTGGTATCTCAAGTGGTTTTGATTTGTATTTCCCTGATTCCAAGTGACGTGGAGCATTTTTTCATGTGTCTGTTGGCCATTTGGATGTCTTCTTTGGAGAAGTGTCTGTTCATGTCTTCTGCCCATTTCTTGACTGGATTAGTCATTTTTTGGGTGTTGAGTTTGGTAAGTTCTTTATAGAGCTTGGATGCTAGCAAACATTACACTTTTTGCAGAACAACTCCCGGAGTGCTAGTTGGCCTAATAGAGACAGGATGCCTGATCACATTACACCAAGTGTCCGGCCACTCTAACCCCCACCATATGCTCTATCAGACACAACAACATGTCAGATCACATGGGCCAAGCAGCAGTCCACCATCACATGGAGATGGTGCATGGGGGACCAAACACCAGAAGGACCAGAGGGCACACACTGCAGGAGCAGGTAGCCCACACCACCATGGCACCCATTGACATTGTCCCAGCACCTCTCCCTCTGCTCAAGTCTGTGCCCATGTGAGGCAGGAAATGCCTAAATGCTGTTTACAAATGGGTTGTCGGTTCAGTGTGAGAATGCAGGTCAAAGACAACTGCCAGCTGCCCTACCCCTTCACTCAAGGGTGACCTTGAAATTAGCAGAGAACTTCAGGTAGTCATCTACCTTGTGTGGAAAGAAGAGCAGACAGAAGTTATATATGGACTCAGGACCAAGTGACAGGTGGCCTGGTCACTTGGTTAGGATCTTGAATGGAAAAAAGAAAAGGGTGGGGTGGGGAGAGGGGTTAGATCAGAGGTGAAGAATTCTGAGGCAGAGCCATGACACCCGTAGGGGAGTAGACGTGAAAGGTAAACCAGCAAACCACCAGAATAAGAGAGGCCCTAGGTAATGAAGCAGACAAAATAACCCAGCCAGCCTCTGCCATGGGCACCCCCCCAGGGGGCTGGCACAATGGGGCACATGAATGGAGCAACCATGGTGGCAGAAATACAGAGTACACATGGGTCCAATGGCATGGCCTCCCACTTATCAAATCTGATAGCCAGATCTACTGCCACCACAGGACATCCAGTGTGACAGCCGCAGAACCGTTACTGACCCCCAACATGGTGCCACTCTTGCAGGAGGCCTATTAGCCTATTAGCCACCTCGTGGCACCTTGACTCCCCTGGACCATCTTCCTTCTAGCAGCGCCAGTGGTTTGTTCTTCCACAAGGAGACACTTGTCTCCCCATGGGTATGCCCCTGCTGCCCACCAGACCTCAATCCACATCACTGTCTGAAGGCTTAGGGTTTAACCCATCAGCATGGGATCTCATGTGAGTCACATCAGCCCTGGGGAGCTACTTTCTAGCCAAAAAGTTGTGGGAGGGAGCCCAGGATCAGAGGACCCAGTGGCCTGACAATGTCAGACTGCCTAAGAGGTGCCCCTGAAGCCCCAGCTTCGAGGCAGGACCCTGTAAGGATAGGGCGTTCATCCTCCACCTGCAGACACACTCTGTCCACCTGTTAAGTGCACCTGTGCCCAACAGGTAGACAAAACCCATGCGTGCCTCAGTCCAGGGATGGAAGTCATAGCCCAGTGACCCACTGGGAACTTTGTGCTTCCCGTTCCTATACCTCTGGGCTCTCCGGAGCTAGAGGTTCTCATTCCCTAAAGGGACACAGAAAGGGTCCCAGGAGAGCAGGGCCGTGACATCAAGGGACATCTGGGCCTAGTCAGGGACCCTCCAGTGGGCAGTAGCTGGTCTGATGGAGACTTTTTGGAGCCGGTTCCATGCCCGCCTCTCCCTCCGCCCAGTCCTGTTCCCGGCCACCAAAGCTGCCAAGCCCTGTCCCTGTGTTGGCCTGCAGACTAACTGACCCAAGACGCTGGCCAGGGCATTGGGCTCTGTCTGATGATTTTAAATAAGGGGACAGGAGAGGGTGGGGGGTGACAGGGTCAGGTCTGCAGTTCCGAATATTCACTCCGCCGCAGGGAGAGGAATGGGCAAGAGGCAGCCCAAGGGGGAAGCCACAGGCCCAGGAAGAGCGGCCGCCCGGCCAGGGGACGGACGGAGGAAGGAGAGAGGCCCCTCCGAGGCAGAGTGGGGCATCGGTCTGGGTCAAGGAGGCAGACTGTGTGTGGGGGGATGTCCTATGATGTCTGGTTTATCACGGGCTGTGGCAGTGCCACCGTGGAGGGAGAAGGCCGGGCAAGCTGGGGCAGGGGCTGAGCGCTGTTTGTGAGGGCTCTGTGAGCTGTCCGGGTGGCGAGGCCCCGGGACAGTGGGACCTCCGAGGCTAGAGCTCAGCACTCAGCTGCTCAGCGGGCTTCTGGGGGTGCAAGTGAGGGATGTGACAGCTGCAGCATGGCCGGGTCTCCCAAGGTGAGTGCCCGGGGGCATGAGACAGAGCTCCAAGGGGCTCCGGCATTTGTGGCCTGGGTCTGGGAAGAACTCCTCTTCCCGTTAGGCCCTGGTTGGGGACAGAAGTTGCAGGCCACACTCAGACTTGCTTTCCCCTGCATGGCTCAGGCAACATGCAATTATAAAGCTCCTACTGTGTGCTCAGTGGGGAGGCTGCCAAGGAGTCAGAGGTAACCAGGCCGTGGCTCACCATGACCTCAGAGCAAGGGGCCTTCATGGCCTCTGAGAGGAAGCAGCTAACGCCCTTCTCCTGAGGGTGTGCCTTCAACACTCGGCCGGCCCTGTTGGGACGCAAGAAAAACAAAGTACGGGGACCCAAGGAGGGAAGAAGCTGGGGAGGCAGCTCCCCCAGCTCCAAGATGTCTCTGAGCTGGGGGATGCTCTCTACCCCCTTCCTGCTCCCAGGCACCTGCCCAGCCTCCCTCCAGAAGCCCGGCTCTTTCACATAAGAACGGAAAGCAGCTCACAGTGGCCCGCTTCCATGAGCTTCAAGTCAGACACTAGAGGAGCCCCTGGTTGGCTCAGTCGGGAGACCATATGGCTCTTGATCTCAGTGTTCTCTGTTTGAGCCCCACACTGGGCACTGAGATTGCTTAAATAAACTTGTATAAAACAAATGTGAAGTCAGAGGCCAGAGCTCAGACATGCAGATTTGTAGGTTCTTGAGCTCCCAGATGCAGCCCTTTTTTCCTCCGTGAAAAGACAGCTTTGCGGTTTCCTGTGTCCATGGACATGTGAGATCTTTCAGAAGCGGAAGAGGGAAAGCGCACCCTGAGCCCCATCTCTGGGGGGAGAGGGGGAATTTACAAATACAAGGACATCACAGCCTTTCCAGAAAGTGGGGTTGCCCCCATTTCTGGAGTTCCAGAGGCCCAGGGAGTGGGGGATCCTGCCCACTAGCTGGTACTCAGCCACAGGGAGAAGGCCAACAGCATCTTCTGGGGGAGGGTTGTCTTGAGGCCTGGATGGGGGAGCCCATCAATCCATCAGTGCCCCCACTGAGTGGAGGGATGTGGAGTGAGGAGCAGGGAAGGAGAACACTCATTGCCGGTTCCCACTGCTGTATCTGGACCCAGGGCAGCCCTCACAGAGCCCACTCTCAGATCTATAGAGAAAATCAAGATTCTGGAAGCCGCCGGGACAGGAGCCTCTCTGGGTGGAATCCCCTGTGCCAGCTACAGGTAACCCACAGCAGAGGTGGCTCAGCCCGAGTACACAGCCTGAGTCTGGATTCACCGAATCCACACTTGCTTCTCCCAACGTCGTGCAACACCCACTGGCCAGCCTCTTCTGCATGGGCCCCTCCCTTCCTATAGCTCACAGAAGAACTGGAGAGGAAGATGAACTCTTCCCACCTTAGCGATAAGAAGGTGAGGCTCTCCTACTGCCTTCCCAAGCAGATGTGAAGTCAGAAACGGCAGAATAAGAAGAGTACAAATGTAGACAGAAGAGTAAAGGCAAAAAAACAACAAACAAACAAACTGGGCTCCAGTTTTGGCACCGAGCTCCCTAGCAGCCAAAGCAAAAACAGATCCACAGTCTATTTTGACATTTACACTGCCCATGGGATGGAGCCACGTCAGGGTCTCAGGAGAAGCCAGGGACCATAACTTCCCCTTAGTCCCCCAGCCCAGGAGTGGAAAGGGTGGACGTAGATCCCCATCTCAAAAGCCCCAGGCTCTGGCTGGCTGCTTTGTGGAGCCCCTTCACCATGTTAGGCTCTGCACCACTACAGCTGAGTCAAGCAAAAACCTCCCTCTCCTGCAGGTCCCCAGGCCACCATCCATCCCATCCCCTGAAAAACAGCCTTTCAGCTGTTGGCTGCAGACCAGACGTGTGGACATTTCCAGGTTGGGACAGAAAAAGGAAACACTGTGCTCAGGGTTCTGTTTCAAGACCTCTGGAGCTGATGAGGTGAGCAGAGGTCCCTGGACAGCCACTGGGCTTGTGGGGACAACCAGGATACAAGGGTGGGGACGGTAGCTCAACCCTGTCACTGCCCTGCTTTGGGGACTCTAATCCTGGAAATGACCCTAAAAAGGAGGAAAAAACCGTTGGCCACAAGATGGGACAGCAGCACAGCCCACCACGGAGAAACTAGGAATTATCACAACCCAGCCCTGGGGGCACCAAGTGAGCCCTAGATTCCCACCTGGGGAGTGGCTCACACATGCTGTGTGATGCAAGGTGCTGTGTGTGCCAGAAGGTCAAGGAGAAAGGGCAGCACAGGGGGAGGGGCGCCATGGCACAGCCCCAGAGACCTTGGAAGTAAATCATCTCCTCCTCAAACGGATCCTGGCCCCGAATGAATCTATCGCCTCCACCCTCCCCGCCCCAATCTGCTGCTCTTCCCATATTCCCTGTCTCTGGCAGGGACTTTCAGTTCTCTTTTTCCCTAGAGAGTAGAACCCCTAATTCTTCTGGGGCACTTGGCCACCCAAAATAAAGACTACATTTCCCAATCTTCCTTGCAGCCAAGTGTGTCCAAGTGACTCAATTCTGACCATTGGGATGTGAGCAGGAGGGCGCTCCAAGTTCCACTTCTGGGTCATGCTCTTAAAGGGGCAGCATGAGTCTGCGCCTTCTCCTCCTGCCTCGGAGCACCAGAAAGCAGCTCTGGTGGGAGCCATCTCGGACCAAGCAGATGAGGGCCATGACAGCTTCACAGAGCACAGCTGGACCCGCAGCCGGGACCTCTTTGGGTGAGAAGGAAGTGCCTGCCTTATTTAGGGCACAGTTACTCTGAGTCCGCCGCCAGCAGTCCAACCTATAAGTCATGTCTACCGATGGTCACTCTGTCCCCGCGTCTCCCAGGTCCGAAGCCTGGGAGGTCTCCGTAGTGAAGCCGCGCCCCTTCAAAGTAATCGCCGTTGCCCACTCCTTCGTGTTTGTTGCCCACACTGAGGTCCGCATCTGTTTCCGCAGGGACCTTCAACGCCAGCCCAAGAAGAAGGCGTCGTGACTCTGGATTTACAGCTGAGCAAAGCTGAGGGGCGCTGGGGGCACCGCCGGTTCAGCGTCCGACTCTTGATCTCAGCTCAGGTGTTGAGCTCAGGATCATGAGTTCAAGACCCACACTGGGCTCTACTCTGGGCATGGAGCCTACTGAAAAGAAAAAGGAGAAAGGAAAAAAGAAAACGCTGAGGCCCAGAGAGGTCAGGCAACTTGCCACGGTCACACAGCGAATGACCAACAAGGCCACTAGACTGGCAAATCCATTCTGCTGGTCTGCCCTTCTACATCTCCCTCAAAGCCACTTGCTCCTCTCCAGTCCCCCAGCTGCTGCCCTGGGCCTGGCCACCACGGTCCCCTCCCACCTCGTGGCCTTCTCTCTTATCCCAGCAATGCAGCCTCCACACCTCCAGACGATGACCTTTCAAAGATAATCGGAGGGCATCACCACTCTGCTTGAGCCTGTCATGGCTCCCCATTGCCTCAAGTGAAGGCAGCTGCCTCACCACAAACTTCAAGGTCCTTGGTGGCCTGGTCCAGACCTGCACACCCCAAGGCCACCCTGAACCCCACTGCCTACCCCACCCCCACCCCACCGCTTCCCCCATGGGCTTAGCTCTGTGCTGGGCCCCATGCCAGACATCAGGAGCCATACCCACTTTACAGGGGAGGACACTGAGGCGCCGGTGGTTGTTTGGCTCACCAGGGACCCATAGTTGTGGATCCCAGGAACTGGGACTCGAGCCCAGGTGGTCCATCCTGTGACTCTACTCGCTTTCTGTCTCACCTGATCCAGGCCTGGGTGAGGCCCTGAGCCTGCACAGGACATCTGCTGGCAGGGCCTGGGGCCGCCCCGTGTGGTGGGAGCACTTCGGTCCCATAACAACAGGATAGGAGGCTCAGGGAGGTAAGGGGCCTTAGCAAGGGCGCACAGCAGGGAACACGCAAGAGGGCTGATCCCAGGAGCCCGGACACCCCGGCCTGGTGAGCCTCGCTTCACCCCATGTTCCTTGATTCACTCAACAGTGGTATGGCCCCAGGGAATTATGGGTCTGTGCAGGGAAAACCTGGGCATTCCCCTTCCTTCCACACAAAACCTGGCTAAGTCCCACGAGTTCTCTGAGCTGCAGGTTCCCCACATGTCACAGGGGTGGCAGCCAGGCACACGATCGATCCATATATATAGTCAGCCTGGATGAAAGGGACCGGGGCAGGTGCCAGCGGCAACAGTGGCTGGTAGCTCCTGGGCTTCCCCAGGCCTCCCGAAGGAGGAGGTATTCCAGGCAAGGCCTTGTGTGTGCAAAGGCCCTGTAGGGCACAGCCTGGGAGGGTGGTGCGCAAGGAGCATGGGCTTGGCAGACGCCCCGCTCAGCATTAAGCTCTCCCCACGGGAGTCTCCAACCCCAGAGCACCCACTTGCTGAGCTGAGGGCTCCTGCTCCAACTGCTCCAACAGTCTGCCCCGTGAGGCATGCTCGAACAACAGATGAGCACGCCCTCTGAGCCTTCCTGGCCAGGTGTTCCAGGCACCCCCACCCTCATCAGAGAGTCCCAGGGGCGAGGGGTGCGCAGGAGGTAGCAGGAAGGCCCAGAGACAGGAGGGCCTCTGGGAGTCAGCCCGGGCACAGACCTCCCCCCTCTGTCCCCAGTGTCTGCCTAGGGAGAGGGCTGTCGGAGGAAGCACAGACCCACCTACACCCCCCAGCAGCTCCCCATAGCTCAGAGGCCTCGAGAGCTCCTTGTCCCTCTGGGCCTCAGTTTCCCTAACTGTGACACAGGAACAGTACATCCTGCCCTACCCAAGGACAGCCCAGGTTTGGAAGTGCCCAGTGACCTGGGCAGGCCATGACACAGCCCCCTCCTTCCAAGGGCGGCACCCACTGCTGCTCTAACCCCCCCCCACCCCTCCCCAAGGCTCACCCTTGCAAAGGATCTCAGAGGGAGGACTGAGAGCAAGAACCGAACCAAGGGCAGCATCCTGGCTCCCAGGCCCTGGGGAGATGGACGGGGAAGAGGTTGGGGTGCAGGAATGGCAGCAGGCAGCCTAGGAGAGCACAGCTAAGGGGGCAGCGGTGGGAGCCTCTGGAAAACGCTCCTCAAAGCTGCGCTGCTTCCTTGGGGGGAAGGGCGGTGGTGACCCAGTGAGTCCTGACAGCCAGGTGCCCGTGGGATCCTGGCAGGGTGGCTGACACACCGGGGGCTGCCGCCGTCTGTGCAGTCTCTACGGCCTAGGGACAGAGTACGCTCTGCAGGCCCCGGTGCGGCTTCCCGGGGAGCTTAATCCCAGGGACCCACTCTGCACTTGGCCCTGAGCCCCGCGAGCTGAGTTGGGAACCTAGAACCAGAGCCTGGGAAGGAGGCTGGAAGGGGAAGAGGGAGAGACAGACAGAGCAAGTGACTTTGTGCCCATTTTACAGATGGGGACACCCAGACTCTGAAAGCAGTGACCCAGCAGAGATGCCCAAGGACCAAGGTTACCAGGGCCTTTAAGCACTGCATATCCACTTGCAGCCTTCTTGCTAAATTGAATTGACTGTGAGCCCTGGAAGGGAACAGAGGTCATTCGAGGACAGTCCGAGCCTCTAAGGCGCACCCCACACAGAGCCCTCCCCTGCTTATGTCCTGATGGTAGGGCTGATCCTCCTGACAGGAGGTCTTCAGCCTGGTCTGCAGGCAGAGCCTGAACCCTGGGTGTCTGACCTCACGGCTGGGACCACCAGGCAAAGAGAAGAGGAAGGAGAGAGGAGGAGAAGGGAGGAGGGCAGAAGGGGGAGTGAGGGGAAGGAGAGGAAGAGAGGAGGCTGGAGGAAGGAGAGGGGAGGGAGGAGAGAGGGAGAAGGAAGATAAAGGAGAGGGAGGTAGGGCAGGATCAGTGCCCTGCTTCTCTGAGGAGGGCCCCAACCCCCACCCCTGAGGCTCTGAGATCCAAGTCCCTAGAGAAGCCACAAATCACAAATTCCAGGTGTTGGGGCCCTGCCGGCCACCTCACCAGACTTAACACTGTGAGGCCTTCCTGTCTCCTGGACCATTCCTCTGCAATCTCTTCTCCATTCATTCTTCCCTTGGTAAAAATCTCATACTTTCAAGGGCCTGAAGGCACATGGCCTTTTGACTCATTCTTCACAGAGAGATAGTTTTTCCTTTGGCTAAAATTGATCTGCCCCATAACTCTCTACCCTCACCCCAGCCCTGGTTCTGTCCACAGAGGACACAGAGAACAAGTCAGATCAATTTTTCCCTGAAAGTTTAAATACTTCCAGCTTTTCCAGCCTCCCTTAGGAACTTCTATCAGAAACTCTCCCAATGGCATGTTTGAAGTATCTCTCCAACATCATGTCTAAAATCATTCACAGTGAAGTTCTCTCTGTGGCTCTTAGTTTAATCAGCAAACATGAACCAAATTTCTCAGTCCAAACATACATTTAGTGGAGAAGGCGTGAGACCACGTAGCTTTATGGTTTTACTGCTTAAACTCACTGCGTGATTTGGGTCACAAAATTGAAGACCACCCCTCCCATGGTCTTTTGAAGTTAAAATTTTAATTTGCTCTATCCCACAAACATAATGGCAGCAAGATCTGAAGGTCCAGCCACACACCAACACTCATCCGACAGGCAAACAAGAGAACATGTACAGAGATACAAAGCTAAAAGGGAAAAGAGAGGGATAGGTGATGGTGACCACCTAAACTAGCCCAGGTAAGCCCTGGAGGGTGGGGAAAGGGCACTCCTGGCAGCAGGAACAGCAAGGGCAAAGGTTCAGAGTCAGAGCCGCCTCAGCATCTTCCAGCAAGGAGGGAAGTGGAAGCAGTAGAGGTGGGAGGGCAGGTTGCACAGGAGAAAAAGTGGGTCTACATGGGACGTCAACTGTGCAAATCATAAGAGCAGGCTTTCTCATCCTTGGAGCAGAGGAAATGGATGAAGAGAGGTTTCGGGTGGGAGGGTGGAGGCACTGAAGTTTGCAGAAGGGATGGGCCCAGGTAGGGAGGACAGAGACCAAGGCATAAATCAAGACCTGCACAGAGCTCTGGCTCACACAGATGCACTTGGGGGCCACCCCCAGACATTACCCTGGGAAGGTGCAGGGGACACACAGGGTACCTAGAGCTGAGCCCAGAACCCTCTCCTCAGCAGAATGAGGAGCAGTAATGAAGACCCTGGGGTGGGGTCTTCTTCTCTTCTCTCTCTCCAGAGGGGGTGGTCCTTGGGCATCTTCTCTATACAAACCTTATACTGCTCCATGTGCCAGATTTCTGGCTCAGGCTGGACTTTCCCACTCTGGCTTGGCCTCTCAGGCCCAGAAAATAGGAGACAACTGTTCTTGCCTCAGATCTGGTCACTACAGAGAGATCAGAGCCCCAGTCTTGCAGCTGAGATAGCCAAGGTGCCTGAGGATACAGCCCTACACCTCCAGCCACACCTGGTTCTCTTCTTCCCACCTTCTTAGGCTCCAACACTGTCTACAGGATCATGACCTAACTCCTAACTCTGCCTTTCTGGCTGTATCTCTTGCGGCTATCTCCCTTGTATTTCTGGGAAACTTGACTTGCACCTCCCTCTCTCCACACATTTCCTTGGCTCTTCCTGCAGTCTAGAATACCTGTACCACATCTTCTTCCCCAGGAAATTCTCATTTATTACTCAGAGGCCAACACATACAGATATCCTTTCCCAATCCCTACCACACCCACCCAAAAATAGATGTGGTGCTTCCCTCCCTAAGATCCTCACAGGTCCTACTGGATTCTGTTCTGACATTTGTGTAAGTGCCTAGAAAACACTGATTACCATATAGATGATTACTGATCACTGATTTTTCCAGTGGGTTTCCAGGATGTTTTCTGTAATTCTTTGTCTATTCTAGATATTAATCGCTGGTCTGTTTTGGGTGTTGCAAGTACAGTCTCTTCATCTGTTACCCACTTGGTATATTTTCATATGACACAGATTTGGAATTATCAGATCAGGAATTTAAAATAACTATGATCAATATGCTAAGAGCTCTAATGGAAAAAGTAGACAACATGCAATAAGTGATAGGTAATATCAGCAGAGAGATGGGAACTCAAAAAAAAAATCCAAAGGAAATGCTAAAAATGAAAAACACTATAACAGAAACAAAGACTGCCTTTGATGGGTTCATCAGTAGATTGGATACAGTCAAGGAAATAATTAATGAGCTTGAAAATGTGCCCATAGAAACTACCCAGACTGAAATGTAAAGAGGAAAAAATGTAAAGAATGAACAAGAGAGAGCAGAACACCCAAGAACTGTGGAGCAGTTTCAAAAGGTGTAAAAGACACATAATTGCAACACCACAAGAAGAGAGACACATACCTGCAACACCACAAGGAGAAGAGATAATGAAGCAGAAGAAATACTTGAAGTAATAATGGCTGAGGACTTTCCAAAATTAATGAAAGACAGCTAACCACAAATCCAGGAAACTCAGAAAACACCAAGCAGGAAAAACACCCCAAAATCTATAACTAAACATATTATTTTTAAGCTTGCAAAAAAGAGAAAATTTTGAAAGAAGCAAGAGGAAAAGAGTGCTTTACCTAGAGAGGAAAAAAGGATTAGAATTACATCAGATTTCTCTTCAGAAAGTGAGCAAGAAGAAAATGGAGTGAAATATTTAAAGGTTTTTAAAAGAAAAAACTCACTGACCTCTAATTCTATATCCAGCAAAACTATCCTTCAAAAATTAAGAAGAAATAAAAATTTTTTCAGACAAATAAAAATTGAAGTAATTCATTACCAGCAGATCTGCTTTGCAAGAAATGTTAAAAGAAGTTCTTCAAGGAGAAAGAAAAAAAAATATATATATATGTATAGGTCAGAAACTTGAGCCTATGTTTGAAAAGGAGGGGGACATCAGAGAAGGACTTTTAAAAGGTAAAATAAAATATTTTCTTTTTCTTATTCTTAATCTAATAAGTGTTTGTTTAAATTAAATTACTGTTAAAACAGTAACAATGTATCTTGTGCTCATAGCATATGGATAAGTGAAATTAATGACAGGAACTTTAAAAGATATGGGAAGGAGAAATTGGGAACAATCTGTTATAAAGTCCTTGTACCACATGTGAAATAGTATAGTGTTACTTGGAGGTGGACTTAAATTAGTTATAAAAGCATATTGCAAACTCTAGGGCAATCACCAAAGTTTTTTAAAGAGAAGAGAGAAAATAGAATCATAAAAAATTCTCAATCAAAACAAAAGGCAGAAAAAAGAGAAGAAAAAAGAACCAAAGAATGAGTGCAATGAATACAAAACCATTACAAGTATGGTAGATATTCATCCAGCTCTACCAATAACCACTTTAAATGTGAATGCTCTAGGGGCACCTAGGTGGCTCAGTGGGTTAAAGCCTCTGCCTTCAGCTCAGGTCATGATCTCAGGATCCTGGATCAAGCCCCACATCAGGCTCTCTGCTCAGCGGGGAGCCTGCTTCCCCCACCCCACCCCCACCGCCTGCCTCTCTGCCTACTTGTGATCTCTGTCTGTCAAATCAATAAATAAAATCTTTTAAAAAAATAAAGAAAGAAAGAAATGTGAATGCCCTAAATACACCAATTAAAAGTTGATTGAGAAGCAAGACCCAACTCCACAGTATCAACAAGAAACCAACCTTAAATGTAATGACACATATAAATTAAAAGAAAAGAGATGGAGAAAGTTATAGAGTGCTAACACAAATCAAGAAAGCTGATGTAGCTTTATTAATCTCAGGCAAAGCAGACTTCAGCGGAAAGAAAATTGTGAGGGATAAGGAAAAATATTACATAATGATAAATCAAAGTGTCACTTCTTCAAGAAGGTGTAATAATCCTTAATGTTTTTGCAACTCATAGCAAAGTATCAAAATACAAGAAGAAGAAACCCATCCAACTACATGGAGAGATGGACAAGTCCATTATTATAGTTGGAGATTTCAACACCCCTCTTTCAGTAATTAATACATGAAGTATGCAAAAAATCAGTTAAGGATATACTTGACCCGAACAGCGCTATCAATCAACTTGGCTGAAACTATTCTGTATGATACTGTGTTGGTGGATACATGACAGGATGCATTTGCCAAAACCCACAAAACTATACAGCATAAAAAATGAAACCTAATACATGCCAATTTTTAAAATCATGTAGGGGTTCAGGGGATCCCAAGAAGGAATGCGGACTGCAAGAACAGAATCTAGGTGTGTTTGTCAAATGAAAAAAAAAAAACCTTGGTGAAAGGGATGTAGGGAAAATAGGCTAACTCAGAATAATTTTGGAGTTGAGTAGAGTCTGTAACTCTAAAAGGAACTGCACATAACATTGTCCTCTTGTTGACCAGTTTCCCATGGTGGGACAGTATTAATTCTGATTCTGCTGTACATGTACAGTAGAAGTGCACATTAAGTCAATGATGGTGGGTGGTAGAATCCAGGTCTCTCTCTTGGAGCTGTAATATTGGGAATTTACAGATAAGCAAGGGGAGGAGGCTAGAATGATCCATGGGGTAATGGATTGGATTTGGAGGCATCAGCATGAATGCATGTTGACTTTAGGATAGGTACAGATGCTTACATATGGATATGTGTGTATACATGGGTTCCTATACATATCTGTACCCCTTATTCCATCAACAGAGATGGCCTTCAAGCAACAACCGTGAGTACATCCAAGATCCAGATCTTGGTTCTTGATACCATTTTCCAGTAAAAGGAAACTTGAAGAAATGACCAGTTCTGGAGCTGGGGCAGGAAATATACAAAATGAGCCTGGGGCACCTTATAGTGCCAGAAAGTTAGAAGTGCTAAAACAAACAAACAAAAACCTACCTCCATTGATGTGGAGATATCCAAAGGACACAGGAGACAACTGAAAAAGCTCTCAACAGCCAAAGCTGAAACATTTGAAGCAACAAGATTGATTACTACTGGATTATAATCCAAAGTACAAATATGAGTCCATACTGATATAAATAAATGATTGAATAAATAAATGTGGGAGAAGAGACAAATCTCCCTTGCAGAGGAATCCCAGATAATTCATATAGTTTACCCTCAGGGAGGGGAAGCATAAGTGTCCACTCTTTAAGTGTGGGCTGAATGGTGACATCCTTCTCTACAATTACTATGGAAGGGGGGGGTGAGTTTACAATGGAGGACTCTGATAAATAACTCAACCAGGTGACCAAGGTAGACTAGACATCAGGTGATATGTCATATTGATACTAGGTACCCTTGATAGAATGTGACGAGAATGGCACACTCCCTCTGGCCTTTTCCCCCAAACTCCAGTCTAATCCTCAGAAAAACATCAGACATATCTTAACTGAGAAACAGTCTACAAAATATCTGACCAGGACATCTCAAGTGTACCAAAGTCATCAAAAAGAAGGACAGTCTGAGAAACTCTTACTGCCAAAGAGGAGCCTAAGGAGACATGAAAAGTAAATGGGCTGGGACCCTGGGACAGAAGAGGATATTGGGTAAAAACTAATGAAGTCCAAATGAACCAAGTTGTTAGTTAATACTGTGTGCCAGGAATGGTTATTAATTATAATAGAATAAAAGAGGAAAGAGTCGGTAACCTCAAAAAGTTCAATAGAAATCAGAGAAAAATAGGGTTGTAATGAAATGAGCAGAGCTTCAGGGACCTGTGGGGCAATGTCGAAAGGCCATCCATAAATATAATTGGAGGCACAAAAAGAGAAGACAGAGAAAATGGGGAAGAACAAATATTTAAAGAAGTAATGCCCAAGATCTCCCAAATGTAATGAAAGGCAAAAACTTAAGGATTCAAGAAGCTCAGCAGACTCTAAGTGGAATAATAATTTTTTAATGTGCCTGAGCACACAATAGTTGAATTGCTAAAAACCAAAAATAAAGAGGAAAGTCATAAAAATAACCAGAAACCACAATTACATACAGTAGAATAAAAATTTTAAAACCACTGATTTCTCATCAGAAACTATGGAGATGAGAAGATAGAATAATATCTTTAAAATGCTGAAAGAAAAAACTTTCCACTCAGAACTCTATAACCAAAGAAAAGTATCCTTCCAGAATGAAGGTGAAATAAGAACATTTTCGGAGGAAGAGAATTTGTATCTGGCACACCTGTCATGCAAGAAATCCCACAGGAAGTTCTTCAGGCTAAAGGGAAATGATATTGGATGGAAACTCAGATCTTTGGGAAGGAATAGAGAGCTCCAAAAATGATGAGAATCTGGTAATTGTTCAGCTTCTTATTTCTTTAAAGTAGATAAGGCTTTTTAAAACAAACCCCATTTTCCTGTTATTACAAGCTGTGTTGATACATTATATATAACAACTATAAAGTAAAGGATGGGGGGAGTGACAAATGGAGGCATAAGGTTGCAAGATTTCTACATTGTACATGAAGTGGGAAAATATTCATTCTATGTAGACTGGCAATAGGTAAGAATGCATATTTTAATCCCTGGAACAACTATTAAAGAAATATTTCAGGGGTGCCTGGTGGCTCAGTCAATTAAGCATCCAGTTCTTGATTTCAGGTCAGATCGTGATCTCAGGGTTGTAGGATCAAGCCCTGCATTGGGCTCTGCATTGGGCCTGGAGCCTGCTTAGGATTTTCTCTCCCTCTCTCTCTCTGCCCTTCCTACCCTGCACACGTGTGTGCACACACACACACACACACACTCTCTCTCTCTCTCTCTTTCTCTCTCTCTCTAATTAATTAATTTATTAATTTTAATACAAGAAGGTATAACTAAAAATGTCAGTAAGTAAGTTAAAATAAAACCCTAAAAGATATTCAAATTATCCCAAAGAAGACAAAAAAGAGAATCACAGGAACAAAAACAAAAGGAACAATCCAAAAACAATAAAATGAGAGACATACCTCAACCAAATACTACAATTAAAAGGCAGAGCCTGCAGAATGAATATAAAAGCAAGAACCAACTATAGGCTCTAAAAGTGATATTCTTGGGGTGACTGGGTGGCTCAGTCAGTTAATCATCTGCCTTCAGCTCAAGGCATGATCCCAGCATCCTGGGATCAAGCCCTTATTGGGCTCCCTGCTCAGCAAGGTGTCTTCTTCTTCCTCTGCCTCTCCCCATGGGCTTGTGCTCTCTCTCTCTCTCTTACTCACTCACTTTCTCTCTCTCTCTTTTGAATAAATAAATAAAATCTTCTAAAAATAAATAAAAAATAAAAGTGATATTCTCTAAATATAAAGACAGAATGGTGGGAAGTAAGTGAATGTGAAGACAGAGAGAGAAATACAGAAGTAAATATAAGAACACTGAAATCAGTGATTTCAAGGCCAAGGGTTTTGCTAGAGATAATTAAGATCAGTTCATAAAGATAATAGGCTCACTTCATTAGAAAGATATAACAAGCATAAGGGTATTCATATAATAATAAAACTTCAAAATACATGAAGCAAAATTTAACAGAAATTTAAGGGAAAATAGACTCTTCAATAATTACTAGAGATTTTAACTCCACTCTCTCAGACCTAAATGACATTGATGATCTGAACAATACCATCCACCACCTTGACTTAACTGGTATTTATGGGACACCACATCTTACAACTACAGAGTCCAGATCCTTTTCAAGGGCATTCATCAAAATAGCCATATGCTAAGCTATAAAACAAAGTTCAAAAAACGTAAAAGGACTGAAATCAGACAGAGTATATCTGACCACAGTGGAATGAAATCCACTAATATAACATCTAGGAAACCCACAGATATTTTAGAATCAAACAACACACTTCTAAATACTCAGTGAATGAAAGTAATCGCAAGAACTGAATAATGATGAAAATATGACAGGTCAAAATTTATGAGATATAGCTAAACAGCACTTAGAAGCCAACATAAATGCTTATGAAGAAAAAGGAGAAGTATAAAAATCAGTGACCTAAGGCTACAAAAAGCTAAAACAGAAGAGCAAGGAAAGTGAAGAAAGAAAGGGGGAAGGAAAGCAATAACACAGAGCAGAAATCAACAAAGTAGGAAACAGTGGAGACAATTAACAAGGCCAAACATGGCTCTTTGAAAAGATGAACACAATTGATAAACCTGTAGCGAGACTGATCAGGAAAATTTAAAAAAAACATAACTCACCCATACCAGAAATTAAACAGAGATTATCACTACAGATCCGGCCTACAACTTTATGCTAGCAAACCCAACAACTTCATCGAAATGGGGAGATTCCTTAAAAAAAAAGAAAAAAAAATGCAACTTGTCAAAACTGACACAGATGAAATAGAAAATCTAAATAGCCCTATTTTTACTCCAGGTCCATATGTTTTAATTGGTGAATTTTATCAGACACTGAAGGAAGAAATAATACTAAGTTTACAGAAAATCCTCTGGAAAATAGAGGACAAAGGGAACACTTTTTATTTTGGGGGCTAGCATGACCTTAATCCCAAGCCCTGATAAAGACATTGCCAAAAAAAAAATCACAGACCCATATATCTCATAAAAATACAGAAACAAAAATCCTTAAGATATTAACAAATAGAATCCAACAATATATTAAAATACCCAGGGATTTATCCCAGGAGAATAAAGACGTTTTAACTCTTGAAAACTGACATAATTTATGCCATATCAAAAGAAGAAAGGAGAACATTTAAAACATGATCAATTCAATACACATATCTAATAACAATCTCAGAAAACTAAGAATAAAGGGAATTTTCCTTGGGACATCTGGGTGGCTCAGTCGGTTAAGCAATCAACTCTTGACCTCAGCTCAGGTCTTGATTTCAGGGTTGTGAGTTCAAGCACTGCACTGGGCTTCACACTGGGTGTGGAGCCTACTTTAAACAAAGGGGGGGGAGGATTTTCCTAGATCCAATCTAAGAAAAACCTAGGCTAACCTCATAGTTAATGCTGAAATATTGACACTTCCTGCCTAAGATCGGGAACAGGGCAAGGATGTCTACTCTCACTACTTCCATTCAACATTACACTGGAGGTCCTGGCATTGTAATTAGGAAAGAAAAAGTAAATAAAAGGCATAAAGATTGAAGTCAGAACAGCAAAACCGTCTCTCTGGCAGATGTCATGTGTGTTTACTCGACAGGACATTTTCTCTGGCCATACTGAGTGGGAGAGCCTAGAAGACTGAGACCTGACAGTGGGATTGCCAAGAGGCTGAAGCTCAGTCTAGGAGGGAAACTTTAGGGAAGAAGACCCCTCCTGATTGTTGTCAGGGGGTCATGGGGGTCGCCTGGGACTGTCAGCATTAACTAGGTGGTGTTGGGGACCCATAGGGCCAGATGGGCTGTCACCTTTCAATGCAGATGGGCTTGGGGATCCCTGGCCTTGAGTCCTGACAACATTGCCACCATTTTCTCTAGGCAGGAGATCAGCAGCCCTTACCTGGAACAGCACTGTTGGCTCAGGGTGTGCAGAGACGGGTCATTTGCAGACCTGAGCAGAAAGACAGAGGCATGCAGCCCAGAACGTTCCCATGTGTAAAAGGAAGCATCTCCACTCTACCCAGCACCAAACTGCGGGTGAGCCCCGAAACTTTGCAACACATTTTAATCAAGTGCCTGGTATAGACAGAAGTCCCACACAACAAATTTTTCCTGGGTCCAGCACACAGGTTGTTCCACAATCCTGTTTTCCCTATCGGAGAAGTAGGAAAGCAGCATGGCCTCTCAATGGTGTGAAAATTGCACGAAGGAGAAATGTCAAGGTCCAGTGAAGAGGGCACTCAACAAACATTAACGTCTGTGATAGCTGCTGTTCCTCCAGCCTCCCTACACCGGCAGGCCCTGGGGAGGAAGCAGAACCTCAAGATCCCTCTAGCCCATCAGGAGAACACCCCACTCCCCCAACCCACACCACTGTTCCTGCAGTTTCCTTTCCTGAAATGCCCTCCCCCCTCCACTGCTTGGCCAAATTCTGTTGCTTCCTTAATGCCTGGCTCAGCCATGCTTCCTCGGGGAGCTCTGTGCCACTCAGGCAGGCAGGAAGGGCATTGGCCATCTTGTGCTCCAGAGACCCACCCCCGTTCCACCCCATCCCCTGTGGTCATCTAAGGCACTGTCTTGGCCCAGATTGTGAGGCCAAACCTGGATTCACAGACCCTGGGCCAGTAGATATTGAGACCATCCCCTACTCCCTTTGGACCCCAGCATTCTCATGGGTACAGAGGAAGAAGACCCCATTCCTGGGGGCTTTGAGAGGATTTGGAGAGGGGGGATAGCCTGTCCACTTCTGAGGACAGGGCACTCAACCCTTTGTATTAGTCTCTCTTTCATCTCTGCCGTGTGCCAGACGCAGGGCAGGCCTTGGGATGAAAATCAGTCACAGCCCTCAGGTTGCTCCTGGGGTGAACATCAACCAGACAGTATCATGAAGTGTGAAAAATTCTGGGGGTTTCAAGGGGGGACTGAGGTAGTCAGGGAGGGCTTCTAGAAAGAGATAACACCTGAGCTCTGCTACAGATGTATGTAGCATCTGTATGTAAATTCATATTATTTGTATGTACAAATTATATGTAAATGTGTAAAAAATTATGTAAAATTATATGTGAATATGTAAATTCATATTATTAGGAATCGTGCCAGGTACTGAGCTACTCATGTCAGATGTGTTTTCTCAGTCATGCCTCCCAGCACCTGCAGGACAGGTACAATGATTACTATCCCTATTTTACAGATGGGGAAGCTGAGGTTTAGTGGGGAATGTCCCTTGCTTGGATGATATACATGCAGTGTTGGGAGGGGAAAAGACTGGGTGTTGGGAGTAGAGGGGCCACTCCAGAGCAGTTTGGCATGGTCAAAGCATGGGTGGGAAGACAGAATTTGTGAGACCAGGGACTGAAGAAGGGGCGGGTTTGGGGGATGGGGGTCAGTCTTGGCACAGGGGCAGCTGGAAGCCATAGATAATAGTTGGCAGGGAGGCATCTGGTCAGGTGGGCAGCTTAGATAGATGGGTAAGAGCGTAACATCTCAGAAGGGGGAGACGTAGATGTGAGGACAAGGGAGAGGACAGTGCAGTCCTGAGCGGTGGAGGTCTGGAGCCTGGAGGTCACTCCTGGCTCTCAGAGCAAGGATGGGAAGGTAAGGAGCATCTATTTCTGGCTCTGAGGAAACATTTTCCATCCCTAGGACAACACCACCCCCAGCTCCAGACTCATGTGACCACCTGCCTGCAAACACCCCATGGGATGGTGAGTGGGCAGCTCAGTCCTAAACCAGCATCACCCAGCTCCTCCCACCCTCTCCATCCCCACCCTCTCCATCACAGCAAATGGCCCCTCCTCCCTTCAGGGCTCAGACTCAAACTTGAGAGTTACCTTTGACTTCTGTCTTCCACCTTCACCTTCAACTCATCCTGTAGTTCTAATGTCTTCTCCATGTCCGAAGTTTACCCCAAATCTAACCAGTCCCCACCTCTATAGCCACCACCATGGCCTGAGCCATCATTGCCCCTCAGCCAACCACCTGCCTCTGCCCCCAGGCACCCAGGAGCAGCCTGGAATCCTAAGTTAAATCTCATCATTGTGCACAGTCCTCACCCTATGGCCACAGCAGGGCTGCCCTCGACACCACCCTGCCTCCTTGACCTCACCGTCTACCACTTTCTTTCCCCTCCATCAACCACCTTGGTTCACCTCAAATTCCCTGGGCAAGGTCTGCTTCAGGGCCTTTGCACTTGCTATTCCTTGCCTAAAATGTTCTTTCCTGAGGCAGATATATATGATTTGTCCGCTCTATTTATTCTGTTTAAATGTCACCTCTTCAGCTCTTCTGGGACCTCCCTTCTTATCATCTCCAACCCCCTAACCTGGATTTTCTTCATGGCACTTAGCCTTCACATTGTTTTAGGTAATTATTTGTTTATTTGTTCCCTGCCTGCCTCTCTCTCTAGACTCTCAGAGTCCTGACTCTATTAATTGCAGGAACCCCAGTGTCTAGAAGGGGTCTGGCACACGGTAAGGCAGAACATATAGTCAATGAATGAGTGAATGAATGAATGAATGAATGAGTATATGAATGAATGAACAAATTAACGAATGAATGAACGAACAAATGAATAACAATTGCAATTGATGTTCCTGGAACTCTCCCGTCCATAGCGTTCTTTCACATCCATGGTTTTCCTAGATCGTGGTCAGGAATGAGAGGCTCAGAGAGGATGAGAGACTTGTGCAAAGCCACCCAGCTCAAACCCTGCCCCTGAGTCTGTTTCAGCACCCCCACTCCTCTTGCGGGGTTCTGGGTGTGTTTGGTGACCCCAGTGGCCTGTGGAATAAGGAGAAATATCATCTTCTGATGGAAGAGGCAAGGTGTTCTTCCGGGAACACTGGGCAGGTGGGCAGTGGACAAGAGCCAAGCTGGAGGTTCCATAGGCCTGAATGATTGGTCCCTGGGCAGATCAGGTTCCTGAGTGCCCATTTCCTCATCTGTAAAATGTAAGTCTTTGCAATAAGAACAACACAATTAAGAAAAGCAGGCATCACGACAGGTTCAAGAGCATGGTTTCTGGTCTCAGGCTGCCCAGATCCCCCACCTACTGGCTACATGACCTTGGCAATCTACATAACCACTCTGCCTCAGTTATCTCATCTGTAGAGTGGGCCTGGTGATTTCTACCTACCTGACAGCGCTGATGAAGGATTAAGTAAATTGATACATTAAAGTGCTTAGCATAATGCCTGGCCTATGATAAAAACTCAGAAGATATTAGTAGTAGTAGTAGTAGTAGTAGTAGTAGTAGTAGTAGTAATGGAGAGACTGCATGTGGTTTTGTGTGGATTGAGCAAGATGGTGCCTGGTACTGACTCCTGGTTAGTTCTCACCAACTCTTCAAGACCCCAGAGAATAACCACCACACAGATGTAAGTACAGTGGGCTGGAGATCCCACTTATTCCCTGACATGACCCTCCATCTTTATACCCTGATCAGCTGCGCCTCCCAGCCCACAAGTAAATTATGGCTTGTCTGCTCTGTGGTTCAGAGTAGGAAGCAAGGTGGAAGACACAGGGGCTCACCCAAGATCACACAGAGAGTGCCAGTAGGTGCCAGGATTCATCCTCCTTAAAAAGGCTCCCCTGACTCCTGCCACAACCAGCTCTGGCTTCTCTGTCATATGCTCTTCTAACAGCCTAACATAACCCTTACCTACCAAATCATGACACCTATGGCCATGTCTTCACAGCATGACTTTCCTGCAAGAGCCAGAGCTATTCATGCAAAATCCCCTGCACTTAGGTCTGCCCAGAACTGGTTCTTAGTAAATATTTATTGAGTGGATGGGCAGATGGGAAGATGGATGGGAGTGGATGGGTGAGTGGATGGATGGATGGATGGATGGTTGGATGGATGAGTGGATGGGTGGATGGATGGATGGACAAATGGATGGATGGATGGATGGATGGATGATGGATGGATGGATGGACAAATGGCTGGATGGATGGCTAAGTGGATGGATGGATGGTTGGATGGATGAATGGATGAGTGGATGGAAGGATGGATGGACAGATGGATGGATGGTTGGATGGATGGACGGATGGACAAATGGATGGATGGATGAGTGGATGGGTGGATGGACAAATGGATGGATGGATGGATGGATGGACAAATGGCTGGATGGCTGGCTAAGTGGATGGGTGGATGGTTGGATGGATGGGTGGATGGATGGGTGGATGAGTAGTTGTGTGGATGGATATGGATAGATGGGTAGCTGGGTGTGTAAATGAGCTCCTGAATGAATGAGTAGATGGGTGGATGGATGGGTGTGTAGATGGACAGATGGACTCCAGAATTAGTGCTCTCCCAGTGACAACTCACTGAGCCTTTCCCCAATACCTGAAAGACAAAGAGGCTTGGATGTCCCTCAGATCTAAAAGAGACTCTAAAATCTTATGCGTCAAATGCACCTGACAGTAGGCCTCAATCTCTCCATACGTGAAGGGACAACCAGCCGGCTTATACTTCCAGATTCCCAAGATGAGCCAGTGCAAGGACGAGTACAGCAGTGCCTGGAAAATAGTAAGTGCTGCAAAGAGCTTGTCAGACAATAATGTCAGCTTTGACAAGGGTGCCAAGGGTGTGTCAGTGAGCCGGGCCCTGCCAGGCCTGCCTGAGGGGTGTGCACGGGTGTGCTCTGCTGACAGGCACTCGTGCTCTCTGACCCAGTCATTCCACCTCTAGGAATGGACCCTCAGGAGGTAATCCAGGATTCCCACAGGGACCTAAGCACAGGATGGCCACCGTGGTGTGGTCCCTGAAGGCCACAGGTTCAGGCAGTTCCAGCTCAGCTTCTGTAGCAGCAGGCTCGGCTCTGCCAGGGACTAGTATGCAGCTGGGCAACGCCAAGTGTTTGAAGAATGGCTCACTGACATGCAGAAATGCTTGAAATGGACACTTCTGCAAAGAATCAAGATAGGAGATTGCGTGTGGAGTAAGGGCTCATGCCTCCTGGGGGAAAAGAGTCTCCTTTTGAGTATTTGCGTGGAAAAAGTTCCAGATGGCCATATACCCAAATGCCTGGTTATTTCCAGATCTTGGAGGCCGGGGTCGGGTGGGGGGGGGTCCTCGGGGATGGGTTTTCTTGCTGGGAGTTTATCCATATAGGGTGCAGACAAGAGGAGTGTCGCTTGATCTCTGACTTTTTTCCCAGGGGGCCAAGTAGGGAAGCCCCTGCCCCACCCTCCCAGAAGAGGTAAGATCAGGTAGCAGGGCAGAGGGTGGTGGGGCCTCTCTGCCCTTGAACTAGAGACCTCTCCCTCTCCAAGCTCAGTGTGTAAACCTCCAGGCCCCGCCGTAGGCCTCAGGGGATGAGGTGATGACATCTTGCTCCCTTGTCTGCTTTGCTGTCTATTCTGTTTTTAACCTTGCACATTTTCTACAATAAGCAAGAACAACTTTGCTGATCAGGAAAGCAGCAAAGCCATGGTGAAGCCAGCCAGGGGCGTTGGCTGGCTCTGGATTTATCCAGACCCCCGCCTCCCTCATGCCTGCCTGCCTGGGGCCTGCTCCAACCTGCACTGGGGCAGAAGCAAGAACCAGTGCTGGGAGCCAACAGACAGCGTGGAGCCTGGCTCTACCCCTTGCCAGCTGAGGGTCTCGGAGCTCCTTCCACCAAGACTCAGTTTCCCCATGTGTGCAGTGAGGATACTCACACTCCAACACTCAGTGGATATTCTTGGAAGGAAAGAATGAGGGAAGCAGGGCATTCCTGACTCTCCCAGGCCTGGAGGCAGAGGCCCATTTCCCAGCTCACCCATCTTGCTAAAAATAGCTTGCCCAGGGTTGGGGTGGAAGAAAGAGGGAGAAGGGGCAGTGAGAGGAGACCCAGAGGGGTGCGGGACGGGAGAGGCAAGGGAGGAGAGTAGGGAGAAGGGGAAGGGGTGGGGGGAAGGAGGAGGAGTAGAGAGGGGAGACAGGAAGGAGAGAGGGTGGGAAGTGGGGAAGAAGAGAGGTGGAAGGAAAGGAGGGGGACAGGGAGGAGAGGGGACAGAGCGGAGTCAAGCTGGAGCAGTCACCTGACCCACCCCACTCTGTACGCACAGGGTGCGGTGGGCTCTAGAAACCGGGGAGCAGCGGGTTCAGGGACAGAGCGGAAGGCAGATGGGACCGATCGACCACCGATCGGAACGTGGTGGGTGCGTGAGCGTCGGAATTAACGCTCCGCTGGCTCCATTTAGGAGACATACAGAAAACGTGTCATTGCCTTGTATTTTGGACACTCATTAGGAGAATAATAAATGTTATTATTTATTAATAGAGCAATGAATCATTCGGGTTTTTAAATTAAACATGAAAGCGCTCACAAATTAAACGTGAAGCGCCCGGCCCTCTGCGCACCGGCCGCGCGCCTGGCCCTTTAAGCAGGCGGGGCTGGCGGCGGGGTGACGCGAGGACACACCGGCTCGCGGGGACAGCCTGCCTCCTGCCGGCTGCGCCCGGGGCCTGCGGGGCGAGAAGCCGTGGCCTCCGGTCCCCGCGCAGGTGTCCTCGCCCGTGGCCCGGCCGCCCGCGCCCCGCCACCCAACAGCTACGCGACGGCGGGGAGTGTGGCCCGCAAGCCCCCCGCGGTGTCCCGGGGACAAACGCGGCTCCCCCTGGCTCCGCTGGGCTCCCAGAGCCAATGTCCCGCGGGTAACCCCCGTCCCCCTTGACCCAGGGGCAGGGCGTGGCTGGCTCAGAGATGCTCCGTTAGTTACTGGCCTACTGGCCGAGGTCACACAGCCAGGATCTGTGGGCCTGGAATCCCAGCCTGAGCGCCCTGGGTCCCCAAAGGCTGTTGTTCTCTTGTCCTCTTGCGGTGTGGCCTCGAGTCCCTGTTAGAAGCACGCGAACATGGTGTAGAGTAGGGTTATTATTTCCTGCCGGCTGACTCCACGCCAGGCACCAAGCCAGACACCGCACATGGTTACCTCCAGTGGACCAGGCACAGGTGCCTCTGCCCATCTCACAGATGGAAAGACTGAGGCACAGACAGCCTTCACTGACTTGCCCAGCTCACCAGGGAGGAAGTGTGCGAGGAGTTAGAACCAGGTCTTCCCAAGTCAGGAGTCTGAACCCTTGACCACTCCAAGACCAGACCAGTTCCTTCCGGTTCCCCAAAGGGGGAGGGAATGCACCACACCTACCCCAAACACAGGGCACATGCTGATGGCCACACCCTTGGTAGCCACTTGAGTTAAAGCAAGAAAATGAATCGTTACTTACTTAACAGTGCAGGATTTGGGGCACCCGTGTCGTTTCCAGCCCCCGCCGTGAACTACACTGCAGGGGGCATCTTGGGGGTCAGGATTATTTCCCTGGGGAAGATCCCCGCAATTCAAGCTACTGAAACCAAAGGTTGGGACACTTACAAGTTTGGGATGCCAGTTGCTAGATTGCCTTCTAGTAAGAGGATGTCAACTTACACTCATTTGGGAAGGCCCTTTGAAGAAGGGGGCCTTCAACACCCCAAACGTGGTGAGCAGCCTCTGGGAGATGGCTCCCTTTCACAAAGGGGCTGGGATCGTGAGGGAAACCCTGGGTGTCTACGATTCAACTCCCACATTATTCGTCCCAGGTCTTTGGAGACTGGCAGGAGCTCCTTGAACATGCCCCACTCACCCCCACTCCCTTGGAGGGTTGAAGGTGGACTGGCACAGCCACGGATGGTCCCAGACGCCCTCCTTTTGCTCCCACCCTTGCTCCCCGAGTAATCCCAACCACCCTTTGGCCCTTGAACATGGCTTCCCGATGTTGACCTTCCCCATGTCAACTTTCAGGATCCAGTAGATTTAGGGAGGGTGCCCTCCCCCTCTGCCTCACACCCAGCACCCTCTGCCTCCCCTTTGGATTCCTGTCATTGCCACTGAGCGCTCAGTATTTCCCAGGCCTGGTCTAAGGCTTCCTGTCGTTATCATAACACGTTACAGGTGGGGGCCTGCCAAATGGCAGAGCTGAGATCCGACCCCAGAGCCCATGTGCAATCCACTTGGGTCTCCACTGTCTGCCCAGGCCAGGGCCGAGGTCCTCAGACCTGCTCAGAAAATATTTGTGAATGAAGAAGGGAATGAATGCACACAGAATGCATTCTCTGCCCCCCACCTCCGAGGCTGGCAGTCCCTGGGCACATGGGCCGGGCTTGCTGTCGGACCATAACACCCCTGCAGGGAGCTGGGCTGGAACCCAGAGGTGCCGGGTGCCTGGGGGGAGTCATGGCTCCTCTCTGGACTCGGACTCCCAACTCAAGCGACGAGGAAAGCAGCAAGCTGTCCCAGCTGGCTGTGCCAACTCATTGCAGGAGCATGGAGAAGCTGGGGCTGGGGCTGTGCCCAGGCCCGGGGATCCATCCCAGCCTCTTTCCAGGTGTCCTGTCCCCCTGGCCCTGGGATCTGAGGTCCTCAATCTTGTCTCAGGCCCCTCTTGCCCCAATATCTGGTTTGGAAGAATAGGTTTCTCAGCCCGATACGACCATTCTCTGGCCCCCTGCCCCATGTATCCCAACCCAGGATGGAGGGGACTTCCCTTCTGCCTCCACCCGCCAAGGTCCCCACCCAGGGAGAGGGACAGACAGAGCGGTCAGGGTTATTGCTATTATCCCTGGGGGCTGTTCAGATGCCAACTCATTTGTTTCCCTCTTGTCCCCTCCCTTATTGATCAATGCTGTAACCTAGCTTTGTGTTAAATGACTTGTTCCCATGGCAACCATCAGATACACGCACGGATCTGATGCGCCTGTTTCCTGAGCCAGATCGCCTCCTAAGAGCTCAGAGGGAACAAATCTCCTTTCATATCCGCCGCTGTTTTCTGAAAGGCACAGGGTATTGCTCTGAACAAGTCATTTTTTAAAAACAATATTAAAAAAAGAACTTAACCAGGTTTCTCAACAGATATAACGCTGTTTCATAAGGTGTGTCACTCTTGAGAAATGTGAAATCCGATTTTATAAAACCTTTGACCATGGTCGTCTTTCTTCTGAGCCTCTCTCCTTAGGAAGCCCGCAGAAATCGGGGCACAGCGGTCTGCACACATATATCAGCCGTACCATTTACAAAGAGAAAAATTGGGAACCGCCTAAAAGTTCGACAACAGAAGACTCAAATAAGCTGTGGTTCACACACTCGCAGGATATTACAGAGATGTTTAAAATGCTACATAGAAAAGGAAAGCATATGTGTCAGATGATGTGAAATGAAAGAAACCGGATAGAAAACTGTGTCTGCCAGGAGATCATAATGAATGTAAACAAACCTAAACGAGGCAGAGAAAACTACTCAGAGAAAATACACACACCAAAATGTTGACAGAGCTGCTGCTTGTTGGTGGACCCATGCTAGTTTTTCACCCTCGTTCCCTTATTCCGGAGATATTCCCAGAGCACCTGCTTAGGGCCGGCCCCCGGTCAGAGCGCGGGAAGCCCTGCACTTCTTTCTGCTTCCTGTAGTTTCCCAGGTGTGTTTAAGGAAGATGGGTTGCTTTTCAAGGGGGGGGCATAATACTTTTTTTAAAGCCAGGGTGTGTTTCATCCATCAGGTTGGCAACAACGTGTTGGTTGCTGAGGGAAGGAACCGGAGACGCAAGCACCCTGCTGGTGGCAATCGGAATTACAGCCACCTGTGCTGGGAGGGGGAAATTAGCCCCCCAGAAAGGCATCCCCAGGGGACCAGTCCCGTTCTCCAGGTCATCTGGGAATGAGGCACCCCCCAAGTAGACACACAAGGGCTGCACTTCAAACAGCTCCCTCTGCAGCAGAAGGGAAGAAAGTGCTGGAAACTAGGCACCACCCAGAGCAGATGGGGCAGATGGAGTTGCAGGGTGGGGAGGCCCCAGGAGGAGATGGGTTTTGGCGGGCTCATATTCCAACCTCAATCTCCTCGGTGATCCGAGGATGCCCCTTCACCTGGCTGGCCTCCCGTTTCCCCATCCGCACATGGAGGCTGCCGGTTTGGATTACACATGTGACAGGCCATCCGCACGGCACCCCCCAACCCCAGCCCGGGCTCTGTTTTTGTGTTGCTTTTTGCTTTCTGAGATGGGAACGGGAACAAAGCTTGCCTCATATTCACCAACAAGCTGAGAACTACAAACTAGGATCTCCGTCCTCTCTGCAGGCAGACCCTCTGTAGAGAGGGTCTAGCAATAGGAGGTCTCTGGGCCCAGATGAAGGGCTTTCCCTGGGAGGGGCCACCAGCTCTTGCCTAGGACAGGGACACTGTTCAGTCAACAGATGCCCCAGCCTGGCATTCTAGTTTTGACATACAAAGTCCCTGGGGGAGAGAGTTCCTTTTAATCCCAAGCCTGTCCCCTTCTCCTCCAGTCCCAGATCCGATGACCACCCGCTGCACTCCCAGCCCCTGTCCCCTCAAACCTGCCAGCGGAGGGGGGAGCCCCCCACCCAGGGCTCATTTTCACGCGAGGTTTATTCAGCTGCTCTAGGTTATTTGAAATCGTATAAAACCTTTTCTTTTAAAAAAGCAAAGTCCCATCTTTAATGGGAATCCAGTGTTTTCTGAAGAGTCCCAATATAACATCTGCAGGAATTTTCCAGACTTGAAAAGAGACAAGGGAAGGGGGGGGGAAGAAAGAAAGAAAAGATCACCTCTGTTTTCTGACCGAACATGCGTAATCCTAGCCAGATTCTAGATTTAGAGCAAGGGGGAAGCAGGCCAGGGAGAAAGAAAGCAGGTGCCAGCCTGGATTTCTATTTCCTAGGACGACCCTCCTGGGCCTGGCTCTGCTGAAGGGCTGTGATTCAGTGGGTGTGAGTCCCAGAGGGGACTGGCGTGAGAGCCAGGGAAGGACAGCAGGTGGGCAGCAGGGACAGCACCTTCCTTGAGGGAAGGTGGGGAAGAAGATGGTTCTTTGAGATTTGCGAAGTCTGTTCCACATAACTTCATGCCAAGGACATGACCCTGGGGAGGGGGTGCCCAGTGTGCACCTGACTTGCACAAGAAGGCGCTACAGGCGGCAGGACGTGTGGGTCCCTTTGGCCTTCCTGGAAGGCTCTGGCACCTCTGATCCCAAGCCTTAAAACCTAGGGTGCCCTTGGACCCAGCAATTCCACGTCAAAAACTGGATCGCCAGAAATAAATAAAGCGGGCAGAATGAGTTAGCTATTGCTACAATGTAACAAACGGGTGAAGTCGTTCTCTATGCGGACAAGAACCTGAGCAAAGCAAATGGTAGTTCAGCCCTACCCCGGACAGGAATAAAAATATCATCGCAGATGATGCTATGAAAAGGTGGTCTCCCAAAACCGTCCGTCCAGTGAGAAAGTGGGTTACAAAGCACTGTGGACAGTATGTCACCAGTCACGGTTCAACAGAATGGAAGGGATGTCTGAGTCCCAATCGAGTTGATAGGTAACGTAGGCAAACGTCCACACCAAAACGTAACGTTGGTCATTTCTGCGTGCCTTCACTTTTCCAACCCTCTGCATGTCCTCTGAATGAATGCATTTTGTTGTTGTTGTTGTTGTTGTTGTTTATTTTGGAGCAGGGCCTGGGAGACAGACTGCCTGGGTCTCGCCGTTCCTGTGTACCCTTGGGCAAACTACTTAACCGCTCTGTGCTTTGATTTCTTATGAGGACAGAAGCTTCCTCATGGGGTTGCTGAGGTTAAAGCTAATATATGCAAAATGCTTAGCTCACTGCCTAGAAGATAATAAGTACCCAAATGTTAGCTGTTTTTATTATTCACTTGTTTTTCTACATATAAACATGTCATGAATCCGGCACTGACAGCTAAACTCCAATAGAGACAGACATTAAACCAACACTCATGCACAATTAATTCACTGCAGTTAGGAGTAATGATTAATTCATCACGGTTAGGAGCAGTGCTGTGCAGACACTTTGAGAGTACTTACCTGGGAAACTTACTGAGGATTTTGACCATATTTTCTTAAGAGCAGTGGGGACGTTGACATTGGAGAGTTTCAGGTGGCGGGTGGGGGGGGTGGTGATATCAGAAATGCGTGGCTTATAGACCCACTGTGCCCCCGAGGAAGCAACTTCCGAAAAGGTGTTCTGGGGTGTGGACCAGGGAGAGGAAGCTTCTGGGACTCCAGTGGGGACAAAGGCAGATGGAGCCAAAGGGACAGACTCCCGCTCCCTGGAGGAGATGGGGTCAGAAGCCTTGAGTGATGTCTTTGGAGGAGCTAGGGAGTAGGGTGCTGGGTGACCCCAGGATTCCAGTCTGAAGAACTGTGTGGATGGTCCCCAGATATAGGGGAGGCTAGGGGAGGAGTAGGTTTGGGGGTTGCAGAGCGCTGGGTTCGGGAAATGTTGAGTTTGAGGTGAGGGGTGTACAAGCGGAGAGGTCCCAGAGAAAGTATCCTCTGTGGTTGTTTTAAAGTCAGGACCCCACGAGGGGCCAGGCAGGATCACCACTGCACAGAGGAGAAACCCCGGGGCTGGTATGGTGACTCACCAAAGCCAGGAGGACCAAGATCCAAAGCTGCGACTTCACCAGAGCCTATCAGGGAAAGAGCAGAGCCCAGACAGGGCAATGGAGCCCTTCAGACATGGAGAGGCCCTCCAGGGCCTGGCAAGGGTAGGCTCCAGGTATGTGGGTAAGCTGGGCTCCAAGGGCCTCTCCCCGGGCCCCTAAGCCATGCAGATACACAGGGCAGCTCAGTCCAAGGGGGTTCCTCCAGACTGGGACTCTCCCGGCTGCCTCCCTCTAAGATGAGCATGGGGTCTTCATCCCACCTGGCTCCGAGGCTGTTTCTGGCAGCTTTTCCCACCTCCCCCCACCCTGAGCCTCCCATGGATCCTTTCTGCCTCCTTTTGACATGGCCAAACCTTCCCTCACTGTCCTTACCTGACTGTCGAAGTGGGAGCAGCCTCCCAGCTACCTGTCCCCTGTGCAGTAGCCTCCCGTGGTCCTCCTTCCCCCAACTCCCTTTGGGGCAGGAAGCCCAGGAAGGCAGGGACTCTAACTGTCCTGGGGGGTATTTGGGGGCGGGGGTGACAGTGCCAGGGACATGGTAGGTGCTCAGGAAGCATTTGTGGAATAAATGCCTGGAGATACATGAAGGAAACAGACATTTCCAGAGACAGGGAAGCTGGAAAGAAGCAGCCCACATTGTTTTCAGCACTTCTCTCAGGGGGATTATGAGTAATTTTCTGTTCTAACTTATACACACCAGCACTTTCCAAATTTTCCACAGTGAACTGGCATTTCTGATCGAGTCAGAAAACATGGTTGTTCAATCAGTGTTTCTGAATGCGCAGCAAACACCTGGGTGCTCTGGGGAGGGAACGGGAGCCCAGCTCCCACTGTGGGAGGTGAGAAGAGGATGCTCCTGGGAGTGGGGGCGGGGGGCGGGCAGCCTGCTTCTCCCTTTCCTACAGGGGGGGTTCTGCCTTCTGGAGGGTGGGGGGAGTTGTCTCCAGCCTCCTGGGGGAAATGAGGGGCTCTTCTTGTTCTGTTGAGGGAGGCATGGACACTTCCTAAGCCCCCCCAGAGCTGAACTGCGCCCAGAAATGGGAGCCCCTCCCCCACCTTTCCTGGAGACGTGTTGATGTGGTTTTGATGTTGGTGTGTGTCACATACACAGACCCCCGAGGACGGATGCAGCACCTTCCCTCCTGGTTGCCCAGGACTCAGCATGATGTCCACCAGGGGAAGCCTCAGGGAAGGGAGTGGTTAAGGGCAGTTAAGGGCAATGGACCCAGGACCATCCTGTCGGTTGTGCCGTCCAGTTCTGCCGCTGGGAAATCCAAGGGCATCCCCCACCCCACCTCCCAGACCTCCTTTTCTTTAATGGGACTCCCCACCTGCCCCTCAGAGTGGCTGGAAGGACTACCACCAGCTCACGGTGAGCAGTGAACACTCCCTATACCAAACGTTGCTCTTCTCCATGAGGTTTCGATAAAGTGGGTGGACTTGCCTCAGCTTCCCCCAAACTCCCCCTTCTGGGGGCTTGCGTGGCTTCCCAGTTTGGCCCTGCCAGTTTGGAAGTTGTTGAGGAAAACGTATGTCCCGCGGAAGGACATCTGACAGGCTCTGAGACAGCTGTGACAAGTTAATGAATTCTGCCACGGTCACCCAAGGCACACGTCTGGGCCACGCAGCCCGCCTGTCTGTGTACTGACCTTTAAAGGTGAGCATTTAATACCCACCAATCACTCATGGTCTGATCGAGTGTTCGGAAGATGAAACCTGTCTGAAAGAAGACTGATCACTCATCCCCCTTCCGCCCCCACACGAAAACACTGTCATTCCTTTCTGAATCATAATAAAACTTTGCAGAACTGTTTGGTTCCCTCCCAACACTTGCCGGGAAAACTGAGGTCATTTCCGACCTATCTGCCAGGCACGACTCCTTCACCCAGCAGGACCCACACCAGCCACCTTATGGGAGATGGGGGGGGTGGGGGGTGACCTCCGGCCACTCCACACAGAGCTTTTATTTCAGCCCCTCATCGCCTTCTCGCCCAACTTCCCAGCTATCTGTCGAGCATTCACTGAGGATCACCTCAGTTTAGGAGTCTCTGTCTACGGGAACAGAAAACACCCAACTCCAGCTGAAAGGATGAGAATGAGCATTATTTCATACAACAGAGATCCCAAAGTCAAGTGGATTTCAGGGTGGGCAGATTCAGCCACTCTTCATTGTGCCCAGAGAACTAGTTTCTTCCCACCTTTCCACCCTGCGTTCCCATTTCTCTTTCTACTTGGGCTGTGCTGTCATCTTCCAACTAGAACCAAGATGGCGGCTGCCATGTGGATCTTCACAGCTGGCCCAGACACCTCTCTCAGCAATTCCTTTTCTTTGGGAGGATCCCAGACTAGATAGCCTTCCATGAGCTCCCTGCGCCAGTCATCACTTGCCCAGCTGAAAATGTACATGGAGCCCCCTCCTCCAGCCCCTAGAGGCTACACCCAATGGCATGACCCTGGCCATCACACCAGTCAGCGAGTCAGATTATGAGTTTATTCCCCCACTGCTTATCAGTGAAGTTCTCTGTTTTCTAAACATATGAAAATATTTACTTTTTCACTCGCTTTTATTTTTATATTTTTTCATTCTATCATCAATGGCCAAGTGATTTTCTTTCTTTATCCTGATGATGGTCAGGAATCTTGGTACTACATGTTTCCAGACCAAGCATAATTGATTTTGTTGATTTTCCTGACCATGCCTTCATTTTTAATTTATTTTTTAAAGCTGATATTTACAATTGGCCAAAATCTGATTCTTAATAAAATTTGGTTTTAGCAAATACTGTTTGGTTTTAGCAATTAGGAAACAATGCTTACTTGTTTAAAAACAATAATTTAACAGGCTTTAAGTAAATCAATCCATTAGAGGGGACTGAAGGCATTTACCGCACCAGGAAAATCTATCTTTTCAAAATGCATTTCATTATATGTATGTGTAGGTAATACTCATATTTTGCGAGTTTTTCAGAAATTTAATTCCAAATTAAATACAAATCAATATTTAATACATCCTATTTTGTTGACTCCTGCTTGAGTTTATTTTAATTTCCATTTATGTTTTTTTAGACACAATCCAGACTTTTAAAAAAAACCCTTGAAAAATTGATTTTCAGAAGCTGCAAAGGCCTCAGATCTCCTTAAGTATTTCATATCTAAATGGAGGTAGTTTATATCTAAATGGATATCTATTTAATATTTAAATAGATATTTATACTATATTATCCCTCTATAATGGACAACTTTTTAATTAAAGCTGGAAAGTTATCATCATCACAAGATAAGCAGCAATTCTGCCCAAAAGTCTAAGTCATTAATTAGGCAACATAATGAGAATCGTCACACATTGGGATCGTGTGCCCTGACAATTACCACCCCGTCTGCCTAAATGTCTTATTTGGCTGGGAGAATTAACCAGCAAGGAAGGGAGCCAAGCAGACCTCACCTCGCACTGTGCATGTTGTACAGAAAAAAAAAAAGCCTTGACCTTTTATCAGCATCCACAAGCAGGAATTAAAAAACAAAATTCTTTGCTGAGATCGATTGCCCCAGTAGCCGATGGAGCCCAAGGAGCTGGTTACGAGGTCGAGCAATTAAGAGCTACAGCTGAAATGACTCACATAATTGCAGAGTTGCTCATTTTAACAGCCTGATTGGAAATTGTCAACACCGTGTCTGAGTTTAATGAAGCAAAGGGAATGGAAAAGGTGACATTTTCGGATAATGTTATTAGTAAACGAATTGACAATACGTCAGATGACAAAGACAACTCAGATTCAGGGGCTTATTAAGTCCAAAAAAGTTTTTGTCGCAGATTGATGAATCTGTATATTAATGCATCACTAATTGGGCTCAGTTAATAGCACCAATTAGAATCCCTGAAGGAGAGAAACTGGGGAGACGCTGTTTGCTCTTTAAAGTGGTCCCCAAACAAATTACTGGGAACGAAACTCTCAAACTGGTAAATTAATACTTAGAGAGGCAGACCTCATTGCGGAGGCCCCGCCGCATCGCGTCGAGATGGGCTGTGATGTTGGAAGGTATCACAGCGGAGCATCTGGAGTTTGTTCTAGAAAGCCCTGTGGTTCAAGTAATGCATGGCATTCTTCGCAGCCTCTTGTACAAAAAGTTTGCATGCAGATCTGACTTTCCCATTCAATCACATATCAAACGGGTGATTCTAATACAATCCAAGCTGTCCCAGTACCGTGGGTTTCAACATCACCTGGGGGAAAAGAGAGTGGCATCTGAATACGGGGCTCGGTCGCTCGGTGCCAGCGCGGCTGTGCAAAGAATGGGAGGATGTCAAGAATTTAGGGACGACGAGAAGAAATGCATGTGGAAAAGCGACAATGACTCACTTAGGAAGTCTCCCTGCTCTGACAGTCCGTGAACTTAACCTGGCCTCATGGGGCACCTGGAGAACCTGACTGGAATTGCCAGGGTTATCGGGCCGAGCTGTCCTTCCACCATCAAGGCTGTGAAAAGCAGTCTCCAGTGTGTAGGCAACAGCGTTGGCACCAACCCTTCCAGAGGAATCATCTGGAAGGCTGGTTGCGAGTACCGGATGTGTTTGATTGTGGGTCTGGAGGAATAACACCTAACTCTTGTGTGTTCTGACAAAATAGAGCGCAACTTCAAAGGGGCAGAGGGTGGGGGGGATGGGACAAATCCAGGGGCTATCACAGAAGCGGTAGGTGGGAGATGCAGGAAGACACCAATGCTGATAAACCAAATGTTATTCTGTATCTTCAGAAATTGCCAGCGTCTGACCAGTTTTGACCTACAAAAATGCCCCTTCCATATGTTTCAAGCTAATGAACCTCTGAAAAAGATAGTAGAATAAAGCCCGCGGACCAAACAACACAGACTTCCCTAACTTGCAACAAAGTTGCAAAAACAAAGCCACGCGGCTGTATGGCTACAGCTTGAGAACATCATGCTAGGGAAATCAGTCAGAGCGAGAAGGACAAACACTGCAGGGTTCCTCTCCGAAGTGGTTCCTAGTGTAGCCAGATTGGTGGACGGGAAGCCAACTAGAGACCACCGGGGCCAGGGGAGGGGCAGCGGGAGGCGGGGAACGGGACGGGAGGGGGGGTGTTCCTTGCTGAGTACAGGTTTCTGTCTGGAGTGAGGAAAAGGCTCAAGGCTCGGCGCTTGGCTGGTGGTGATGATTGCAAACTCCAAAAATGTACTTCATGCCCCTGAATTGTACACTTTAAAATGGTTAAAGTGATAAATTTTATATTTTATGTGTTTTACCACAAGTTAAAAAAAAATCAATGCCATGTACCAAAAATCATTGATTTGCGCTCCTTACGGGGGTGAGTTGTATGGTATGTGAAACAGATCTGAATAAAGATGTTTACCATGCCCCCTTCCCGCCAAAAAGAAGAAGAAGAAGAAGAAAAGAAGAAGAAAACAGTAAGGATAAAAGGAGATATGCTTTTAAAAAGAAGAAAGGAAACAACACCTGGAGGAAGTGCCAGAGACACAGTAACTACAACGGACCACAACGGGGCAGAGTAGACACCAGCCCATCAGTCACAGGGAACATGAACTGGATTCATCCCCTCTTAACAGAAAAAGATTTTCAAATCAGCTTGTAGAGCAAGGCATGCCCCTTGACAGAGTGATTTCGGAAGACTGAGATTCCTGGGCCAGACTAAAGTATATTGGGCCCATGGAAACCACAAAAAAGCCAGGGTCTGACTCTGATGTCAGACAAGGTAGAACTGGGGCCAAAAAGCAAAGATGTGACAAAGATGTTCCTTTTTACGGCTGAATGCTATTCCGTTGTGTGGGTAGACCACACTTGTTTCTCTAGTCATCAGTGTGCACAGACATTTGGGTTGTTTTCTTTTGGGAGATGACAAAGATGTCGTGTCATTAGGGCCAAAGAAGATCTCACAGGAATCCCTCTGCATACGAAGAGCTCACGACCACTTTGACAAGCAAACGCCGCCGGAGATGTAGGAAGAAACCAACAGAAAAGTGCTCCTCCTCTTACACACTTCTCTTAGACGAGTGAACAATAACAACAACAACAAACAGAAAAGTTATTCAAAAAACTAAGCGATATAATCAGTAAGGAAGATTTTACGATTTTGTGTGAAGTTTACATCATAATAAAAAAGAATATCCTGGGGCTTCTGGGGGCTCAGTTGGTTAAGCGTCCAGCTCTCGATTTTGGCTCAGGTCATGATCTCAGGGTAGTGAGATCGCGCCCCGTGTCAGACTCCACTATCAGTGGGGAGTCTGCTTGAGATTCTCTCTCTCTCCTTCTCCCTCTGCTCTTCCCCCCACTCATGATCTCTCTGAATAAATAAATGAAATCTTAGAAATAAAAGAATAGCCCTTCTTTTCAAACAGAGGTGGAACATTCACCAAGATGGAAATTTACACACACACACAATGTCACCATGCCTTTCGCAAAATGGAGATATGAACTTTGTTGATTAAAATGCATTAAAAGTGGGAATTAAAAACAAATTTAAAAAACAACAAAATTTTCTCCCTGGAAATTTAAATTCTCTCTTCAACAACTCTCAGGCGAAAAGCAAAATGCTAACTGAAATTGCAGTTTCTTTCAGAATAATGACAACACTACATATTAGCATCTTTGGGATACTTTTAAGACAGTCATCAGAGAAAAAAATTCATGACTTCAGATACTTTTTTCAGTAAAAACAAAATAATGAAAACAAGCAAACTAAATACCCAACTCTAAAGAACCAGAAGGTGAACAGCGTAGGAAACCAAAACAATGTACAATGAGATAATGGAGCAGCAGAAATTAACGAGGTAGCGCGATTAGAAAAGCAGCAGCCACTTTGGGAAAAGTCAGGCAGTTTGCCAAAAAAGATAAATACAGTGTTACCATATGACCGAGCAATTGCAGTCCTGCATAGCTACCCAAGAGGAATGAAAACGCACGTCCACATAGAAACTTGCACACGAATGTCCGTAGCAGCATCATTTGTGACAGCTCCCAAATGAAAACGACCCAAATGTCTGTGCACTGACGACTAGAGAAACAAGTGTGGTCTCTACCCACACAACGGAATAGCATTCAGCCGTAAAGAGGGACAGAGTACTCACGCATGCCACAACTTGGATGAACGTCAAAAACATTCTGCAGCGTGAAACAAGGCAGACAGAAAAGATCGCAGATTGTATGACTTCCTTTATGTGAGAGATCGGAAATAGGCAAATCCATAGAGACAGAAAGTAGATTGCCAGGGGCTTGTGGGAGAGGAGAATAGGAAATAATTACTTAATGAGTAAGGGTGTTTTTATGGGATGATGAAAAATGTTGAAACTCAAGGGAGACGGGTGGTTGCACCACATCGGGAACATGAAACACCACTGAATTGTTCACTTGAAAATGGTTAATTGTCTGTTATGTGAATTCCACCTCAATTTTTAAAAGGGAAAAGAAGAAAGAAATTAGTGAGGTAGAAGAGAAATCAAAATTTTGACCCTTGGACAACAAATTAGAGAAGCCTTCGTTAGGATTCTCTAACAAAGAAGGGACGAAGCATGTGGACACCGAATAAATGATAAGAAGCTAATCCACACTGCAAGAGTAGGGTTTCAAAAATCATAATACAGTTGACCCTTGAACAATACAGGTTTGAACTGCGTGGGTCCGTTTTACACGTGGATTTTTTTTATCTGTACTATAGTACAGTACTGTAATGTATTTTTTCTTACAATTTTCTTAGGAACATTTGCTTTTCTCTAGCCTACTTTATTGTAAGAATATGGTACAGAATGCATATGACATACAAAATATGTGCAAATCAACTGTTTGTTTTCTCAGGAAGGCTTCTGGGCAACGGTAGGCTATGGGTAGTTAAGTGATATGTGGATTTTTGACAGTGCAGGGGTTGGGACTCCTAACCTCCATGTTGTTTAAGAGTCAACTGTGGGCTACTTCACAGAGCTTTATGAAACTTAATGTGAAAGCCTTAGATGAAATGGACAGTTTGCTAAGAAAGTACAATTTACTGAAATTGATCTTGGTAAAGACAAGAAGTTTAAAAAGCCTAATATCACAGAAGAAATAGAGAAAATCATGAGGGTCTGCAAAAGGAAATAGGGAGAATAAAACAAAAACCGGGTGCCTGGGTGGCTCAGTGGGTTAAGTCTCTGCCTTTGGCTCAGGTCATGATCCCAGTGTCCTGGGATCGAGCCCCACATTGGGCTCTCTGCTTGGCAGGGAGCCTGCTTTCCCCCCTCTCTCTGCCTGCCTCTCTGCCTACTTGTGATCTCTGTCTGTCAAGTAAATAAATAAAATCTTAAAAAAAAAAAAAACAATGAAACTGGGTAGCTCTAAGAGTAGAAACCTTAAACATATTTTTAAATGCTAAGATCCACTCATAGTACGGGAAAGTGAGTGAAAATGAGACCTCTCCAAATATACCTTTTTAAATGATTTTGACTTCTGGACTGTGTTACTATATTACATATTCATAAAATTAAATCAGCAAGATTTGGGGGTGGAACCCAGAAATTGAATACAAACAGAAACAAATGACTATAAATGCATATCAGTTTGATAATATAACCACAAAGAATAAAAAAAGAATTAATCCAAGTACTTTGTTAACACATGACTCTGTGCGAGGATAGGAAGAACTAAAAAAAATTCTGAACTTTAATGAGAAGCTTGTTCTTGATAGTGGATTCAAGGCTATAATTCTTAAATGATTTTCTGTGTATTGTAGGGTTGAGTGAAAAGTAAACATGGATGTTATTAAAAACCAGGTTCTTTGAGCGGGAAGGGAAATGCAAAAATGCAGTGGGGAGGATTGGAAGAAACCCAAGATGTTGGAATGAAATTAGAACAATCAATGTGAACTAATTTTTAAATATTTGCTTGTTAGCTCTCTCCACTGAGTTGACCTAGAAGTTGGTAATGGGCCTGGGGCAAGAAAAGTCAAAATTATTTGTTCCAGAAAGTAAGGAAGCATTCAGAACTCATGGAGATACATCAAATTTTTTTTAAGAATTGGCAAAAAAAAATTTTTTTAATTTTTAAAAAAAATTTTTAAGAATTAACAAATAGGGGGGAATTTTATCATCAATGAGCATAAAGCATTGAATTTAAAAAATAAATTACAAAAAAATAAAAATAAAAAATAAATTTGTAAAAGGAGGAGGATTCCAGCTCCAGCTGTAATAGACTGCCTTGTAGAACTAATCCTCTTATTGACGACAACTAGGAAACGTGGATAAAAAAGATGAAACAACCATGGGAAGGCATTGGAGAACTGCCAAAGCAGACAGAAGTTGATATGCCCCATGAGAGGAAGAAATATGTGATAGGACTTCCACAACTATCCCCACCGATTCCATAGGTTTTTTCCACTTCCTAATGAGGCGATAATTAGTCCAGTCCGAAAGCAGGAGACCTAGTGGGATGGGAGGACAGAGGTTGAATTTAGAGCTGCCAAGTCAGCTGAGACTAGAGGGGTAAAATTTTGAAAAGGAGAACCATCCCCAACATAAAATTCTCTGCATAAATTCCTCTCAAGTCACTGTCTCCAGTAGTGATTGCTCAGGGTGAGACCCTAAGACACCACACAGAAAACATTTGGTAGCCTAAGGAGCTAAAGAGGGATGCACTAGCCATAAAAAAACTGTAGAGGCAGTTGTTGGAGTTCACACCCTGCACAACTGAGGGTCTTTGGAAGACCCTCTGGGCTTTCAGATGAGACTACAGAAGATCCATATCTTAGCAGCAAGGGCAGTGCTGCAGGACTAAGGACTCCGTCAAGGAGTACAAATTATCCTAAGAATGAGGAGGAATTAGAACAAGCCAACCCTAACAGAGCTTAAGACCAATGCTCAACCAAGTCAAGGAGATCTGGTATCTTGCATGTCAGAAGAAAAAGCCTCTTTAGATAAAAATAACATTTTTCAGTCTCTTCACCTTTATATCTATAATGTCAGGCATCCAAACAAAAATTGTGAAGCATGTTCAAAAAAAAATGAAAAGGACCAAAGGACTGAAAACCGAAAGCTTCATTTTGGTGAAGAGACAAAATGACAAAAGAGATAAAAAAACAAACAATACGTTTTGAACCAGAAATGATTTTTGTGAATTTTTGAATCATAGATGATTCAGACATTTGAGCTAGCAATGAAGGAATTTTAAAATAACTCTGATTCATATGTACAAGAAAAGATAGGAAAATTCACTGTGGGCCTGAAATTTATACTTTTAAAAGATTCTAATGGAAGTTCTAAAAATGAAAAATATTAAAATTAAAAATTCAATAGGTGCTGTTAAGAGCAAAAGAGAAAGTCAGAGAAAATCCAGAGTGAATCACAGAGTTAAAAAAAAATCTTGTGGGGGCGCCTGGGTGGCTCAGTGGGTTAAGCCTCCATCTTCTGCTCAGGTCATGATTTCAGGGTCCTGGGATCGAGCCCCATATCGGGCTCTCTGTTCAGCAGGGAACCTGCTTCCCCCTCTCTCTCTGCCTGCTGCTCTGCCTACTTGTGATCTCTCTCTCTGTCAAATAAATTTTTAAAAAATCTTGTGACATTTACATACCAATGTCCTGATGGAGAAAGAAGTCTCTTTTGCAAACAGAATAGATCACAGTCTCAAGATATTCAGAACTAGAAGTGAATTCAAAGTAACTAGACTGCCAATCCAGAACTAACCAAGCTCCTAACTCTGCCTGCCTAAAAGGGAAAAGTGTACAATTTCTCTGGAAGAAAATCACTATTTATTTCAGTCTTTATACTTTGTTTGAAACAAAATATCCAGCATAAGGTCAGTATTTGCAAGATATGCAAAGAAGCAGGAAAATATGACCCCTGAATTAGGAAAAAGAAAACTGTCAGAGGAAACAGACCAATAGATGACTGCTGCATTTAGCAGTCAAAAACTTTTAAATAACTGTTATAAATATTAAAAAATCAGATTAGAGGACAAGAGGGCCAACAAATATTAAGATGGGGAATTTCAAGAGATAATGAAATCTCTAGAAAAGAAAGAGATGGACAATTAAGAATTTAAAATTTCATTACCTGACACAGTAAAAAAAAAAAAAGGATTAATGAACTTAAAGCCAAATCAATAGGAATTAACCAAAATGAAGCCTGGAAAGTTGGGGGGAAATGAGAATATAACAATGGGACATATGAGACAATATCCATTCCCATACATAATACCCAAGATATCCAGGATACAATGAAAAATCCAGCATTATATGAGAACCATGAACTCCTCAAGTGAAGAAGACAATCAGTAGATGCTAAGAAGGAGATGATACCAATGTTGGCATTATCCAGCAAGGGTTTTAAGACAGTTCATCATAATGAGCAATCATAAACATACTTGAGCAAATAAAAGCACAGAAAATTTCAGCAATGAAAGAGAAAATATAAAGAAGATTCAAATGGAAATTTGGGAACTAAAGGAGGTAATAACCAAAATTAAAAACTCATTGTATAGAAGCAACAGAAAATGGATATGACAGAGGAAAGAATCAGTGAACATGAAGGTAGAATAAGAGAAAACAACGAATCTGAGCAGAGGAAAAATAGAATGCAAAAGAATGAACAGACCCTCAAGGACCTGTGGGAAGATAATAAAAGATCTAACATTCATGTCATTGGAGTCCCATAAGGAACAAATAAAGAGCACAGAGCTGGAAAAGCATTCAAAGAAATATGGCAGAAGTCTTCTCAAATTTGGCAAAAAGACACAAACCTACCCATTCAAGAAGCTGAACAAACTCCCACCATGATAAAGCCAAAGAACACAACACATCATGATCAAATTTCAAGAAACTAAAGACCAAGGAAAAATCTTGAAGCAGTAAGAAATTATGTGAAACCTATGGTGGGAAACAACTTGAGTGACAGTGGATTTCTCATCAGAAACCTGGGAGGCTAAGAAGGAAGCAACCCATGTTTCAAGTACTAAAAGTAAGGAACTGTCAACTCCAAATTCTATATCAAGCAAAATTCCTTCAGCAACAAATGAGAAATAAAACATTCTAAGATGAAAGAAAACTAAAAGAATTTTACACCAGCAAATCTACTTTAAAATATTGGCCAAAGGAAGTTCTTCATACAGAAGGGAAATGAAAAAAAGAAGGAATCTTGAAACATCAGGAAGGAAAAAGGAACAACATAAAGAACAAATAATGAACATATATATTAGAGTCTTCTCTCTTGAGTTTTCTAAATTATGTTTGAGAGCCAAACCAAAAAGTGTAACACTGCCTGATTTAGATTTTGATGTATGTAGAGGAAAATTTTAAGACAATTTTATTATAAATGGGGGAGAAAAGGGAGTGAAAAGAAGGAAGTTTTCTATATTTCCCTCAAGGTGGTAAAATATGGACACCAACAGATCTTTGTGGTGATGGAATGGTTCTATGCCTGGATTTCAGTAATGATTACATTGATCTACCTATGTGATAAAATAGCACAGATTCCCTGCTTGTGATATTGCACCATAATTACACAAGATGTAACTAGAGGGACACCTGGGTGGCTCAGTCTTTAATCTTTTTAATTAATGAATTAATTAATTAAAAAAATAAAAGATGAAGGTGAAAAAAAGAAATTTGCAGACAAACAAAATCTAAGTGGTTTCATTACCAGCATACCAGCAATACAAGAAATAATAAGCAGGTTTTTTCAGGCCAAATGGAAATAGCCCCAGAGGGAGGCACAGAATTGTGGGAAAGAATGAAGAATATGGGAAAGAGCAAATAAGTGGTTAAATATATAATTATATTATTTTTGTGAACACAGGTTAGATTTTTTTAAAGATTTTATTTATTTATTTGACAGAGAAAGAGAGATAGCAAGAGCAAGAACACAAGCAGGGGGAGAGGGAGAAGCAGGCTTCCTGTGGAGTAGGGAACCCGATGCAGAGCTCCATCCTAGGACCCTGGGGTCATGACCCAAGCTGAAGGCAGATGCTCAACAACTGAGCCACCCAGGTGCTCCAGGTTAGCTGTTTAAAACAAATAATAATGTGCCACGGGGTTACAAAAGAGAAGTAAAAACATGTGAACATATTACTGTATAGGACAGAAGAGGGGAAATGTAGCTAAACTTTTCTAACATTCTTGCACTTTCTGAGCAGGGTGATCAAAGTGCTAACTTAAGGGAGACTATAGTAAATCAGGAATGCATATTGCAATCTCTAGCCCATTAAAATGGATATAAAATTATATAAAACCACTAAAATGATATAACAATGTCTAACTGAAGATCTAATGGATTAAACGTACTAATATTTGATTATTCTTAAATAAATAGGAAAGGTCAATTAAGGAAGAAGAAACAGATGGAACATATAGAAAACGTGGTAGGATGGTAGACATACAGCTAACTACAAGTTAATTTTATTAGATGTAATGGAATAAATACTCCAATTAAAAAACGAAAATGTCAGACTGGATAAAAATCAAGACCCACTGTGTGCCATTTAGCAGGTGCACCCTCTATATAGAAGAATAGTTGAAGAACCCAGAGAGGTCAAAAGCAAAGGCAGAAAGAAGATGCCATCATTAACCAATATTTCAGTCTTCTGCTTCATCTACTCTTTTGTCAAGTGCTTTTAGTGAGTTCTTTTGTCTCAGATACTTTTTCGCCTCTAAAATTCCTATTTGATTATTTTTTAATGGCTTCCAGTTCTTTTTTTAAATTCTCTACCTTTTCATGTATTTTCTTGATATTTTTCCTGTTGCCTTAAGCACACTGATGATGGTTACTTTAAAGTCCATGTCTGCTAAAGATAAATAAGAAAACATTCCCATTTACAATTGCACCAAAAATAATAAAGTACCTAGGAATAAACTTAACCAAAGAGGTGAAAGACCTGTACTGAGAAAACTACAAAACGCTGAGGAAAGAAGTTGAAGACGACATAAAGAAATGGAAAGACATTCTGTACTCAAGGATTCGAAGAACAAATATTGTCAAACGTCTGTATGACCCAAAGCAATCTACAGATTTAGTGCAATCCCTATCAAAACAGCAAGAGTATTTTTTACAGAACTGGAACAAACAATCCTAAAATCTGTATGGAACCATGAAAGACCTCAAATAGCTAAAACTATCTTGAACATGAAAAACAAAACGGGAAGTATTACAATTCTAGACTTCAAGTTATACTACAAAGTTGTAGTAATCAAAACAGTACAGAACTGGCACAAAAACAGACACCTAAGTCAATGGAACAGAATAGAGAGTCCAGAAATAAACCCACAATTATGTGGTCAATTAATCTTTGATAAAGAAGTAAAGAATATCCAATGGGAAAGAGACAGTCTCTCCAGCAAATGGTGTTGGGAGAACTTGACAGCAACATTGCTGAAGAATGAAATTGGACCACTTTCTCATACCATACACAAAAATAAATTCAAAATGCATTAAATGTGAGGCCTGAAACTATAAAAATCTTAGAAAGGAGCATGGTCAGTAATTTTTCTGACATTGCACATAGCAACATTTTTCTCAATATGTCTCCTGAGGCAAGAGAAATAAAAACAAAATTAAGCTATTGGGACTTCATCAAAATAAAAGCCTTCTGCGCGGTGAAGGAAACAATCCACAGAACTAAAAGGCAAACTGTGGAATGGGAGAAGATTTGACGTATCCAATTAAGTGTTAGTATCCAAAAGCATAAAGAACTTGTAGGACACAACACTCAAAACACAAGTAATCCAATTAAAAATAGACAGAAGAGGGGCTCCTGGGTGGCTCGGTGGGTTAAGCCTCTGCCTTCGGCTCAGGTCATGATCTCAGGGTCCTGGGATTGAGCCCCGCATCAGGCTCTCTGCTCGGCGGGGAGCGTGCTTCCCCCTCTCTCTCTGCCTGCCTCTCTGTCTACTTGTGATCTCTCTCTCTGTGTCAAATAAATTTTAAAAATCTTTTTTAAAAAATGGACAGAGGACATGAACAGATACTTCTCCAGAGAAGACCCCCGGATGGCCGACAGGCACACGGAAAGACGCTCAGCATCACTCCGCATCAGGGAAATGCAAACCAAAACCACGATGAGAGATCATCTCACCCCCGTCGGAATGGCTAAAATCAACAGCGCAAGAAACAACAGGTGTCAGCAAGGATGTGGAGAGAAGAAAACCCTTGTGCACTGTTGGTGGGAGGGCAAGCTGGTGCAGGCTCTGTGGGAAACAGTAGGAAGACTCCCCAAAAAGTTAAAAATAAAGCTACCCTATGATCCCGTGATCACATTACTGGGTATTTACTAAAATAATACAAAAACGCTAAATCAAAGGCATATATGTACCCTCATATTTATGGCAGCATCATTTACAATAGCCGAGATATGGAAGCAGCCCAACTGCCCATCGGCTAATGAGTGGATAAAGAAGTGATATGTGTATACAATGGGATACTACCCAACCATAGAGGAGAGTGAAATCTTGCTATTTGCAACGGCATAGATGGGAGTTAAAGAGTGTAATACTGTGGCCTCTGAGGAACTACCTGCGGGTTTTGGAGGGAAGGGGGGTGGGGCTTCGGTGAGCCTGGTGGTGGGTATTGTGGAGGCCACGTTTTGCATGGAGCACTGGGTGTGGTGCATCAACAATGAATCTTGGAACACTGAAAAGAAATTAAAAATATATATAAAAATCTTAATTTTAAATAAATAAATAAATAAATAAGAGTCTAATGCTAAGTGAAATAAGTCAGTTGGAGAAAGAGAAATACCATATGATTTCACTCACCTGTGCGTGAGTAAAGGCAAAGGGAAAAGAGGGAGAGAGAAACAAACCAGGATTCCGATTCTTAGCTCTAGAGAACAAACTGATGGTTACCAGAGGGGAAGGGGGATGTAGGTGAGGGAGATGAAGAGAGTACATTCACTGTGATGAGCACTGGGTGACGCACAGAAGTGTTGGTCACTATATTGTACACCTGACACTAACATAGCTCTGTATGTTCACTATACCGGAATTAAAATTAAAAACTTGATTAAAACATATAAATAAAGTCCGTGTCTGCTTACCCTGGCACCCTGGTCAATTCTGATTCTCTTTCTGCCCAGGTTCTGTCTTGGATGCCAGTTTAGAGCTAGTATAAATGACGTTTTCGTCGATATATGGAAACATGGGTTTAATACGCTCGTATGTTTCTATTTGAGGTAGAAGCTGAGGTTGTTGATCTGAGACCTTTCTTCTTTTCTAATTTATATGTTTCCTGCCATCAATCTCCCCCAAAGCAGGGCTTTTATAGAGCCCCACCAATCCAATGTGTTGTGTTTTCATTTGCATCCAGTTCTAATTTCTGTTTTGATTTCTTCTTTGATCCATGGATTATTTTTACAAGTGTGTTATTTAGTTTCCAATTATATGGGGATTTTCTAGAGATTCTTCTGTTGCTGATTTCTAATTTAATTCCATTGTTGTCAAAGAGCATATTTGATACGACTTGAATCCTTTTAAATGTATTGAGCGTGGTGGGATGGCTCCCAGCAGAATCAGTCTTGGTAAACACTGCGTGCATGTGAAAAAATATGTGTATTCTGCTGTCCTTGGGTGGAGAGCCCTGTAAATGTCCATTAGGTCAGTGTAGTTGATAGTGTTGTTCAAGTTTTCCACGTGCACACTGGTTTTCTGTCTAATCACTCTCGTAGGCGGTTGAAAAGAGATATGAAATCTCTGAGTCTGGTTGCGTCCCTCTTTCTCCTTGAAGTTCTCTCGGATTTTGCTCCATGGGTTTCAGAGCTGCTGTTAACTATATACAGGTCTCAGATTGTCACATCTTCTTGATGAAACATGTCTCATTATAAAATGAGCTTCCTCATCCTCGGTAACATTCTTCACTCTTAAGACCACTTTGTTCTAAATTAATGTGCTGACATCAGCTTCTATTTGATTAGTATTATGTCCCTCCTTTCTCTTTTAATCTATTAATCCGTCCATATATGTAAAGTGAATTTCCAGCGGATGGAAGATAGTTGGCTCTTACGTTTTTATCCAGTCGGACAATCTCTGCCTTTCAGTTGGGTGTTTAGATCATTTGCATTTGGTTGCAGTTTTGATCAGGTTTAAGCTTATTTTGCTATTGGTTTCTGCTTGTTCTGTCTGGTCTCTGAGCTCTTTCTCCCCCTTTCCTGCCTTCTCTTGGATTACCTACTTTACATAATTCTATTTTATCTCTTTTGGCTTATTAGGTTCCTCTATTATTTTGGGGGATGTCTTATAGATTGTAGTAAACATCTTTATCTTATCACAATCTACATTTAGCGATCTACCATTTCACGTATAAGAAACTTACACTGATACCCTTCTATTTCTCTGCTCATGACCTTTGCATTACTATTGCCACACATTTCTCTTTTACAAAGGTATAAAACCAACAATATGCTGTTATTGTGTTACTTCCCAGAAGATTTAAATAATTATTTCAACCTTACATGTGTCCTGCTGTTAGCTACCATCTCTAGCGCTTTTCCTTCCTTTGGTGGATCTACCATCTTCCCTCTGCATGATGCTCTCCATACCATTTTGGCAGTACAACTGGGCTGCTCACCAACTTTCTCAGCTTCTGTATTTCTGAAAAAAGTCTTTCTCTCACCCTCAGTGTCCAAAGATACTTTACTAGATATAAGATTGTAGGGCTTTTTCTTTTAGCATTCTGAAGATGTTGCCTCACTGGCTCCTTGCTTTGATGGTTTTTGATGAGAAATCTGCTGTCATCTTTAGCTTTGTTCCTTAGTACATAACAAGTCTTTTTTCCTCTGGCTGCTTTTAAGGTTTTCTCTTTATCACTACTTTAGAGCAATTTGATTTATGTTGTGTTTAAGGTAGTTTTACTCAGGTTTCTTAGGTTTGAAATTCACTGGGCTCTGGAGAGTGTGAGTTTCTAGTTTTCATCAACTTTGGAAACACTTTTAGCTGTTATTTCTTCAAATATCTTTATGCTCCCCCCTCTTTCTCCTCTCCTTCCAGGACTCCAACTACCTACCTATAGCTCACTGATTCTCTTTTCGTTTTTTAATTGTCTTTCTCTCTGTGTTTCATCTTAGATTGTTTTTTATTGCCATGTCTCCAGGTCTCCTAATCTTTGCCTCCACAAAGTCCGGAAGTCCGCCAACGTGTTCAACTCATAAATGGTTGCTTCATCTACAGAAGCCTGACTTGGGCCATTGATATTGTCTCTGTCTCTACTTGACTTTTGAGCATAGGAAATACAGTGATAAAAACAACTGCTTTAAAATCTTTGCCTGCTAATTCGAACATCCGTGTCAGTTCTGGGTTGATCTCAATTGACTGACCGCTGTCTTCGTTATGGGCTATATTCTTCGGCTTCTTTGCCTGCCTGGTAACTTTTGCTTGGGTGAAAGGTGTTGTGAATGTTACCAAGTTGAGTGTTGGCTATTTTTGTATCCCTGTAAATATTCCTGAGCTTTGTTCTGGGATGCTGTTAAGGTCCTCAGAAATGCTATGATCTTTTGGGGTCTTCCTGTTAAGGTTTGCTAGGCTGACCAGAGCAGTGCTTGCTCTGGGACTGATTATTTCCCTCTACTGAGGGAAAACCCTTCTGTATATTCTACCTAATGCACCATGCATCTCTGAGGTTTTCCAGCATGGTATGGGGAGTTGGAACAGGCTCCATTCACAGTCCTATGTGACCACTGAGGACTAGTACCTCTAACCTTTAGGTGTTCCTTTCCCCAGGTCAGATCATTGCTTTCCAGGTTTGCATGGATCACTACTAGGCTGGATACGATGGGAGAAGGGGGGAAAGGGGCGTGTCTAGGCAGATCTCTTGTGCAACTCTCTCCTGTCAGGCCCTCTGTACTGCCAACACCCAATGTCCTGTCCCCCTCAGACTCTCAGCTCTACCCCCTCAACCCCAGAAGTCCACCCAGCTCTACCTAAGAAGCTGTCAAGGCAGCATGCTGGAGCAATACCCCACTCATTTTTCATCTCTCGGGGTCACTCCTTTCTGTTGCCTAGTGCTCTGTGTTTTGGAAGTCATTGCTTCACATATTTTGTCCATTCTTTGTTTGATTCGGGTGGACATAACTGATCCCTGTTATTCCATGTTGGTTACAAGCAGAACTCTCTAGCCATTCATATACAATTATTAATATATTTGGGTTCAAATATACTAGTAATTACTGGCATATTTAGGTTTAATAAGTGATTTACACTCTCCCACTTGATTTCTATTCCCTTTGTTCTCTGTGACTATCTACTTTTGAGTGAATTGTTTTTTATCATTCCATTATTCCACTCTATGAGCTTGGAAGTTATGCAGTCTTTTACTTTTCTTTCAGAAGCTACTCTAGAGATTAGAGCTTGCTTCCTGAACTTCTCAACGTCTAACATTAAATGATACCTTTAGGAAGAATGCAGAAATCTCAGAACATTGTAACTCTACCTACCCTCTCACAAACTGCAGACCGATGTCACCAGGAATCCCCATCCTGTCCATAGGCCACCCAACACCATGTTATTACTGTTACATATCCACTAAGATTCATTTACACATTTATTGTTTTGTTGTTTTTTATACCTTCCTGCCTCTCTGTTCTTCCTGAGATCATCCTTTTTCCCAAAGAATCCTTCTTAGTATTTTCTTTAGTGTGGTTCTTCTTATGCCAAACTCTATTTTTCTGTCTGAAAATGTCTTTATTTTACCTTCTGTCTCGAAGGATATTTTCTTTGCACACAAAATCCTAGCTCAACAGCTGCCTGTCTTGTAACACTTTAAAGATATCATTCTGATGCCCAGCTCCTTTACTTAGGTTGAAAATTAGCTGTCAGCCTAAGAGAAAGATTTGGGGTCCCCTTTGCTTTGGTTGCAGATCACTGGCTTGGTGTACAGGGGGGAAGCAGAATCATTCCAGGCTTTGGGGGGCAGGGAAGTAAAATTCACCCTTGAATCATCCTTCTGCTCTAAAACTGGATTAAGGCGACCATAGGGTTTTGGTGCCCCCTGGTGCCTGGCAGAAGGAGACCTCAATCCCATGGAGGAAGACTGCCTCCTGAAGGGTTTTATAATGCTGCAAATACAAGATCCGTCCCACACCAAGCCTACAAGGGGACAGACAGAACGTATAGAAAGACAAGCAAAAATATTAACAAGCCCATGGGCATCCAGATGTTGAAATTATCGCAAACTATCGTGCACATCTCAAAATAAATATGTATTCATTGTTTAGGTAAAAGGCAATATTGAGAATTTTGGCAGAGATCTGAAACCCATAAAAAGAAAGAAATAGAATTGTATCATATGCCTCTTAAGCTGCGCACAGGCTCTCTTGGCTGTGCCTGTCCCAGAGCGTCAGGCCATGTGTCCTGCTTCAGCTGTCCCAGTGGTAACTGGTTCCGGGCGGCCCCACTTGGCTCTACGCAGGTGCAACTCAGCAGCATCGCACATCAAGCCCACCCTGGGTGCCCCTTAGTTCCAGCCCCAGGTCCTCCCAGTTTCCACTGCAGCATGAAAAGCTCCAGGACTCACTCAGCACTCACGTTCGTGCAATGCAAATGTGGGCAAGCTAATACTCCATGGGGTGAGCCATTGATGAATGGGACTTGGGCACTGGCTTGTAAGTAAACCACCCCCGTTCCTCCTCCTGAACGGAACGTGCTGATACTCAGCTTCTTGTAGGATGCTGCTATGAGATGGAATAACCAGCTGGCTAATCTCCAGGCCTGTCTCCGCCACGCCTTGTGTCGCTCCTGACTGCCTGACGGCCCTCTCTAATACAATAGGAGCCCTGAGCCTCTGCCTCACCTTCTCCTTCCTTGGTGTGTGAATGTCCTGTGGCTGCCACCATGGAGTGCCACAAACCGGGTGACTTAAAACAACAGAAACATCTTGTCTCACAGTTCTGGAGCCAGAAGCCCGAGATCAAGGAGTCAGTCAGGCTGTGCTCTCTCGAAAGGCTGTAGGGGAGCATTTTTCCTTGTTTATTCCAGCTCCTGGTGGCCCCAGGCATTCCAGGCTTGGGACAGCAATGCTCCAACCTCTGCCTCCCTCTCCACATGGCAGCATCCCCTGTGCCTGTCATCTGTGGGTCCAAATCTCCCTTCTATAAGGGTACCAGTCATATTGGATTAGGCTTCACGCTGACAACCTCATTTTAACTTGATTACCTCTATAAAGACCTTATTTCCTAGTAGGGTCACATTCTGAGGTACTGAGGGGTAGGACTTCAACATAGTATTGGCGGGGGGACACAATTCTGCTCATATCACCAGGGAACCCTGGCTAGGACCCAAATAAATAAATGAATATCTCATTAACTTAAAAAAGAATAAAATAACTCAGATTACAAATTTGTTTGGTAGGCTTACTAGCAAATTTTAGGAGCTGGAAGAGAATATACAGAATAAAGCACAAGGAAGGAAAAGAAAGAAGAAGAAGAAAAAAAAGAGGTGCCAAGATCTTACCACTCCTACTCAACTTGGTTCTGGCAGTCCTAGCCAGAGCAATCAGGCAAGAAAAAGAAATAAAAGGTACCCAAATCAGAAAGGAAAAAGTAAAATGATCTGTTTGCAGTTGACATGATCTTACATGCAGAAAATATTAAATACAACACAACACACACACACACACACACACACGCACACACAAACTATTGGGAGAATGAATCTATAAATTCAGTAAAGTTTCAGAATACAAAAAATAACACACAGAAATCAAGTATGTTTCTATAGACTGACAGTGAACCATCCAAAAAGGAAATTAAGGAACCATTCCCATTTAAAGCAGCACCAAAAGAAATATAATATTTGGGAGGGGGAGTCCAGGAGGCAAGAGACTTATGTATTGAAAACTTTAAGACACTAATGAAAGAAATTAAAGAAAACACAAACAATGTTTATTATCTATCCCATTGATAGAATGTTCACATTACCCAAAGCAGATTCGACGCAATCTTTATCAAAATCCCAAAGGAAATTTTTCCTGAAGTTGAAAAAGAAAATCATAAAATTCAGTAATTTAGAAAAAGTAATCTTTAGGAAGAACAAAGCAGAAGGCTTCACACGTCCTGGTTTCAAAAGGTACTACAAATACAGTCATTAAAACAGCATGGCACTGGCATAAACACAGACATTATAGGGTACCTGGGTGGCTCAGTCGGTTAAGTCTCCAATGGTTGCTGCTCAGGTCATGATCTCAGAGTTGTGAAATCGAATCCTGCATCAGGCTCCCTGCTCACTGGGGAGTCTGCTTGAGATTCTCTCTCCCTGTCACTCTGCCCTTCCCCCTCCCCCACATGCATGCATTCTCTCACTCTCTCTAAAATAAATAAATTAATAATAATAATAATAAAAACAGACATGCAGATCAATGGATCAGAACAGGGAGATGAGAAGTACACCCACATTTGTACAGTCAACTGATCTTCAAGAAGGGTGTCAACAATACACAATGGGTAAAAGACAAACTCTTTAGAAATAGTGCTGGGAAAATGGATATACACATGCAAAAGAGTGAAATTGGACCCTTATCTGACACCATACCCAAAAATCAACTCAAAATAGATTAAAGGTTTACATGTAAGATATGAAACCCTAAAACTCTGAGAAGAAAATACAGGGGAAGCCTTCATGACATCTTCAGTCTTGGTGATGATTTCTTGGATAGGACAACAAAAACATAGGCAACAAAATCAAAAGTCAACAAGTGGCACTACAGCAAACTAAAACCCTTCTGGCCCTAAAAGGGAAAAATCAGCAGAGTGAAAAGGCAACCCATGGAATGGGAGAAGATATGGCAAACTATGTCTCTGATAAGGGGCTAATATTAAAAATATATGAAAATCTCTTATAACTCAATAGCAAAGAATTTTTAAAAACCTGATTAAAAGTGGACAAAGAACTTGAATAGATATTTTTCCAAAGAAAATATACAAATGGCCAACAAGTACATGAAAAGATGCTCTACATACCTAATCATCAAGGGAAATGCAATTCAAAATTATAGGAGGCATTACTTCACGCCCTTTATGGTGGGTATTATTTTTTTTTAAAAGATAAGTATTGTCAAGGATGTGAAAAAATCAAAACCCCTACACTGTTAATAATGTAAAATGGGGTAACTGCTATGGAAAACAGTATATAGGGTCCTCAAAAAATTAAAAATTGAACCACCATATGATCCAGCAATCCCATTTCTGGACATCTAACTAAAAGAACATCAGGCTCTCAAAGAGATATCTGCATTCCCCTGTTCATTGCAATATTATCCACAATAGCCAAGAAATGGTAAAACTTCAATGTCCATGGACAAATGAATGGACCAAAAAAATGTGTTATATACCTACTTTGGAATATTATTCAGCCTTCAAAAAGAAGAACGTCCTGTCATTTGAGACAATGTGGATGAACCTGGAAGACATTATGCTATGTGAAATAAGCCAGACACAGAAATACAAATGCTCCATGATTCCACTACTAAAGTAGTCAAACTCATAGAAACAGAGCTTAGAGTGGTGACTGCCAGGTACTGGACAGGGGAGGGGGCACAGAACTAGGGAGGGGCTGCTCAGTAAGTATAGTTTCAGTTATACAAGATGGAGAAGTCCAGGAGGTCTGCTGGGCAAAATGGTTTCTGTAGCTAACAATACTGTTCTGTGCATTTAAAAATGTTTCGCAAGCCCCAGTGTTTATAGCAGCAAATTCCACAATAGTCAAACTATGGAAAGAACCCAGTGCGGAAAGAGCAAGAAGGAGGAGGAGTAGGAAACCAAAATATCATCAGGTCCCATGAGTTTGGCTAGATAGTTATCAAACCATTCTGAAAAGCTACAAACTCAACAGGAGAGAGAAGAGAAGAAGAGCACCACTTCTAGGAACAGAAAATTGACCACTTTCAGGCTCTCAAGGAGATATGTGCATTCCCCTGTTCATTGCAAGGTAGGACATGCAGAGAAGTGAATCCAAAGCGACAGGAAGATAGACCACGGGGGGAGGGGCCAGCTCCTGGCAAGTGGTGGAGCAGCTGCGCACAAAATCGGAACTTCTAGAAGTCTGCTCCACTAAAGGATGGCTCTCCAGAGGCTAAGCAGGGATGGAGCCCTCGTGGGGACTGTGTGGTCTCAGGACCTGCAGGATCACAGAAAGACTGGGGATGCCTGAGTGTGGCAGATCCCCCAGGTATCGGAGCAGGGATGCCAGCACCACAGACAGAGCTAAGAAGTGAGCTCTCAGCTCCGGGTTACCTTAAACCATGATGCAAGGCACAGTTGGACCACTGTCCTTTGAGCAGGGACCCCACAAGTGGCAGGTCCGGAGAGACTCACCTTCCTCCTCTGGGAGGAACATGGACACGCGGCAAGAATCTGCTGGGTTTGGAGACTCCAAATGGGGCCGTGCACCAGAGATAGAAATGCTCGGTCACAGACTGGGTGAGTACAGAGCGCATCCAGAGACCAGGGTCACGGGAGTGATTGACCCCTTTCCTCTGAGGGTACACTGAGGAGTGAGGTCCCAAGCTCTTGGCTCCTCTGGCCAGAGATTGGGAGGCCACCATCTTCATTCCCGTACTCCAAACCAGTAGGGAAAGTGATCAGGGAACAAAAGCTCTGAGAGTGAACCAGAGCAGATTACTTAGCCTGGCCCCTGGCAAAGTGGTGCAATTCCACCTCGGTCAAGGACATTTGAGAATCACTGCAACAGGCCCCTTCCACAGAAGATCAGCAGGAACATCCAGCCAAGACCAAGCTCACCAATCAATGAGAACTGTGGAACTCCTCAGCTAGGGGAAAGCAACACATGGAATGCATGGCTTTTTTTCATGATCCTTTAGTCTTTCAAAGTTAAATTTTTTTAATTTTATTTTTTTCTTATTCTATTTTTTTAATTTTTCCTCTATCCTATTTTAACGTTTTTCAACTATTTTATCTTATCAATATCTTTTTAAAAATCTTTTTAAAATTTTCATTGTTATAGTCATACTTTATCCCTTCATTGTATTTAACCTTATTCTTTGTATATATATATATAGGGTTTTTTTTTCTTTAAAATTATGGGATACAATTTCTTCTAATAGATCAAAATATACCCTAAATCTAGTGCATGGCTTTGTTCTAGTCTCCAGCCTGATCACTTTCTTTCCTCTTTTTTTTTTTCTTTTTTCAATCAACTTCTTATCTTATCAATTCCTTTTTTAGAATCTTTTTTAATTTTCATCTTTACAGTCATATTCCATCCCTTCATTGTGCTTACACTTTTTTTATAGAAATAAATAAATAAATACATACATATATATATAAATATATGCATATTTATATATAGAGAAATAAATATAAAGAAAGAAAGAAAAACATATATACATAATATATTTTATATGTGTGTGTGTGTGTGTGTGTATATATGTTTTTATTTCTTTGAAATTTTGGGAGGTAGTTTTTCTAACAGATCAAAATACACCCAAAGTCAAGTGTGTGGCTCTATTCAATTCACCAGTCTAATATATTTTTTTCTTTTTCTATTTTAAGATTTTATTTATTTATTTGATACAGAGAGACAGCAAGAGAGGGAACACAAGCAGAGGGAATAGGAGAGGGAGAAGCAGGCTCCCTGCAGAGCAGGGAACCTGATGTGAGGCTCTATCTCAGGACCCTAGGGTCATGACCTGAGCCAAAGGCAGAAGCTTAATGACTGAGCCACCCAGGTGCCCCTATTTTTTCCTACCCCCCACCTTTCTTCCCCCCCACCCCCCGGTTTCAGGTCTCTTCTGATTTGGTTAGTGTATATTTTTCTGGGGTCATTCCTACCATTTTGGTATTTTGTTCTCACATTCATCTATTCTTATCTAGATAAAATGACAAGGTGGAAAAGCTCACCTCAAAAAAAAAAAAAAAAGAATAAGAGGCAGTACCAATAGCTAGGGACCTAATCAATACAGACATTAGCAAGATGTCAGAACTAGAGTTCAGATGACAAATATCAAGGTGCTAGCTGACTTGAATAAAGCACAGAAGATACTAGAGAATCTCTTTCTGTAGAAATAAGACCCCCTTCTGGAGAAATAAAAGAACTAAAATCTAACCAAGTTGAAATTTTTAAAAACCTATTAATGAGGTGCAATAAAAAATGGAGGCTCTTACTGCTAGGATAAATGAGACAGAAGAGAGAATTAGTGATATAGAAGACCAAATGATGGAAAATAAAGAAGCTGAGCAAAAGAGAGACAAACAACTACTGGACCACAAGGGGAGAGTTCAAGAGATAAGTGATACTATAAGACAAAACAGTATTAGAATAATTGGAATCCCAGAAGAAGAATAAAGAGAGAGAGGGGGGCAGGAGGTATATTAGACAAATTATAGTAGAGAATTTCCCTAATTCAGTGAAGGGAGCAAGCATCAAAATCCAGGAGGCACAGAGAACCTCCCTCAAAATCAATAAAAATAAGTCCACACCCCCATCATCTAATAGTAAAATTTACAAGTCTTAGTGACAAAAAGAAAATCCTGAAAGCAGCTTGGGACAAGAGGTCTGTAACATACAATGGATGTTAGAAATATTAGATTAGCAGCAGACCTATCCACAGAGACCTGGCAAGCCAGAAAGGACTGGCATGATATATTCAAAGCAATAAATGACAAAAATATGCAGCCAAGAATGCTATATCCAGCTAGGCTGTCATTGAAAATAGAAGGAGAGATAAAAAGCTCCCAGGACAAACAAAAATTAAAAGAATTTGCAAACACCAAAACAGCTCTACAGGAAATATTGAAAGGGGTCCTCTAAGCAAAGGGAGCCTAAAAGTAACAGACCAGAAAGGACCAGAGACAATATACAGTAACAGTCACCTTACAGGCAATACAATGGCACTAAATTCCTATCTTTCAATAGTTACCCTGAATGTAAATGGGCTAAATGCCCCAATCAAAAGACAGACAGTATAAAAATGGATAAAAAACAAGACCCATCAATATGCTGTCCACCAGAAACTCATTTTGGACCCAAAGACACCTCCAGTTTTAAAGTGAGGGAGTGGAAAACAATTTACCATGCTAATGGACATCAAAAGAAAGCTGGGGTGGCAATCCTTATATCAGATAAATTGGATTTTAAACCAAAGACTATAATAAGAAATGAGGAAGGACCCTATATCATACTTAAAGGGTCTGTCCAACAAGAAGATCTAACAATTTTAAATATCTATGCCCCTAACATGGGAGCAGCCAATTATGTAAACCAATTAATAACAAAATCAAAGAAACATATCAACAATAATACAATAATAATAGGGGACTTTAACCCTCACTGAAATGGACAGATCATCTAAGCAAAATATCAACAAGGAAATAAAGGCTTTAAATGACACACTGGACCTGATGGACATCACAGATATATTTAGAAGATTCCATCACAAAACAACAGAATACACATTCTTCTCTAGTGTACATGGAACATTCTCCAGAACAGGTCATATCCTGGTCATATCCTTCAAATCAGGCCTCAACCAGTACCAAAAGATTGGGATCATTCCCTGCATATTTTCAGATCACAATGCTCTGAAACTAGAACTCAATCACAAGAGGAAAGTTGGAAAGAACTCAAATACATGAAGACTAAAGAGCATCCAACTAAAGAATGAATGGGTCAACCAGGAAATTAAAGAAGAATTGAAAAAATTCATGGAAACAAATGAAAATGAAAACACAACTGTTCAAAATCTTTGGGACACAGCAAAGGCGGCCCTGAGAGGAAAGTATATAGCAATACAAGCCTTTCTCAAGAAACAAGAAAGGTCTCAAGTACACAACCTAACCCTCCACATAAAAGAGCTGGGGAAAGAACAGCAAAGAAAGCCTAAACCCAGCAGGAGAAGAGAAATAATAAAGATCAGAGCAGAAATCAATGAAATAGAAACCAAAAGAACAGTAGAACAAATCAAGGAAAGTAGGACCTGATTCTTTGAAAGAATTAATAAGATTGATTAACCTCTGGCCAAACTTATCAAAAAGAAAAGAGAAAGGACCCAAACTAATAAAATCATGAATGAAAGAGGACGGATCACAACCAACACCAAAGAAATATAAACAATTAGAGGAACATATTTTGAACAACTATACGCCAGCAAATTTGACAATCTGGAAGAAATGGATGCATTCCTAGAGACATATAAATTACCAAAATTGAACCAGGAAGAAATAGAAAACCTGAACAGACCCATAACCAGTAAGGAGATTGAAACAGTCATCAAAAATCTCCTAATGAACAAGAGCCCAGGGCCAGACAGCTTCCCGGGGGGATATTAGTGAACACTTAAAGAAGAATTAATACCTGTTTTCCTGAAACTGTTCCAAAAAATAGAAATGGAAGGAAAACTTCCAAACTCATTTTATTAAGCCAGCATTATCTTGATCCCAAAACCAGACAAAGACTCCATCAAAAAGGAGAATTACAGACCAACGTCCTTGATGAACATGGATCCAAAAAATTCTCACCAAAATATTAGCCAATAGGATCCAACAGTACATTAAAAGGATTATTCACCACAACCAACTGGGATTTATTCCTGGGATGCAAGGCTGGTTCAACATCTGCAAATCAATCAATGTAATACAATACATTAACAAAAGAAAGAACAAGAACCATATGATACTCTCAATAGATGCTGAAAAAGCATTTGACAAAGTACAGCTTCCTTTCTTGATCAAAACTCTTCACAGTGTAGGGATAGAGGGTACATATCTCAGTATCATCAAAGCCATCTATGAAAAAACCCCAGTGAATATCATTCTCAATGGGGAAAAACTGAGAGCATTCCCCCTAAGGTCAGGAACATGGCAGAGCTGTCCACTATCACCACTGCTATTCAACATAGTACTAGAAGTCCTAGCCTCAGCAATCAGACAACAAAAAGAAATAAAAGACATCTGAATTGGCAAAGAAGAAGTCAAACTCTCACTCTCTGCAGATGATATACTTTATCTGGAAAACCCAAAAGACTCCACTCCAAAACTGCTAGAAGTCATACAGGAATTGAGTAGGGTGTCAGGATATAAAATCAATGCACAGAAGTAAGTTGCATTTCTATACACCAACAGCAAGACAGAAGAAAGAGAAAGTAAGGAGTCGATCTCATTTACAGTTGCACCCAAAACCATAAGATACCTAGGAATAAACCTAACCAAAGAGGCAAAGAATCTGTACTCAGAAAAATATAAAGTACTCATGAAAGAAACTGAGGAAGACACAAAGAAATGGAAAAACATTCCATGCTCATGGATTGGAAGAACAAATATTGTGAAAATGTCTATGCTAGGGGAGGAGTCAAGATGGCGGAGAAGTAGCAGCTGAGACGACATCAGGGAGCAGGAGATCAGCTAGATAGCTTATCAAACCACTGCGAACACCTACAAATCCAACGGGAGATAGAAGAGAGGAAGAACAGCACTTCTGGAAACAGGAAATCGACCACTTTCTGGAAGGTAGGACCGGCGGAGAAGTGAATCGAAAGCGACGGGAGGATAGACCGTGGGGGAGGGGCTGGCTCCCGGCAAGCGGCGGAGCCACGGAGCACTAAATCGGGACTTTTAAAAGTCTGCTCCACGGAGGGACATCGCTCCTGAGGCTAAACCGGGGTGAAGCCCACGCGGGGTCAGCGTGGCCCCAGGTCCCGCAGGGTCACAGAAGAGTGTCTGAGTGTCGCAGAGCTCGCAGGTATCGGAGCGGGAAGCCGGCTACAGAGACAGAGCCGAGGAGTGAGCTCTCAGCTCGGGGTTACCTTGAACCGGCCGCAGGCTGGGTGAGCTCGGAGCGCAGCCAGAGGCGAGGAAGACGTGGGTGGTCCGGGGCTTTTCTCTGAGGAGTGGAGCCCCGAATCTCATCTCTTCCGGGCCGGAGACTAGGAGGCCGCCATTTTCATCCCCGTCCTCCGGACTCTACGGAAAGCGCTCAGGGAACAAAAGCTCCCGAAAGCGAACCCGAGCGGATTACTCAGCCCGGCCCCTGGGAAGGGCGGTGCAGCTCTGCCTCGGGCAAAGACACTTGAGAATCACTACAACAGGCCCCTCCCCCAGAAGATCAAAAGAAATCCAGCCAAGACCAAGTTCACTTAACAAGGAG
>PISX010000319.1:0-140203 GCA_004024625.1 Mellivora capensis
TGAAATTCCTATTTTTATGGCATTATCTTTTTAGATTTATACACACATTTACCTTTCCACTGCTTTTTGATTCCTTTCTGCTCCTCCGGGTGATCTGTGGCCATTCTCCTTATGCTCAAACACCCATTACTGTTTTCTTTTGGTACTTCCAGATGGTGACAAAGTCTACCTTCATTTGCCTGAAAATGTCTTTTGAAGGATATTATTGTTGCAAATAGTCTCCCACGTTGGCTGTTGTTTTCTTTCAGCTTTTTGAAAATACCACCTATTAGGCTTACTTACTGTTGTTTCGTTGAAAGTTTTTCTCTGGCTACTTTTAAAATTTGTCTTTTTTTCAGCACTTTTACTAGGAAGTAATTGGTGTGATTTTTTTGTGTGCTCTGCTCACCACAGTGTAGCTACCATCTGTCCCCATATGACATTATTACAATACCATTGACTATATATTGCCTATGCTGTAGCTTTTATCCTCGTGATTTATTCATTCTATAGCTGGAAGATTGTATCTCCCACTCCCCTTCACTCATTTTGCCCATGCCTCTACCCACCTCCACTTTCGTAACCATGTCTGTTCTCTGTATTAATAGGTCCAATTCTGCTTTTTGATTGCTTATTCATGTTTTTTTATATTCCACATATAAGTGAAATTATATATCTTTCTCAGTCTGACTTATTTCACTTAGCATAATAGCCTCTAAGAGCATCCATGTTGTCATAAATGGCAAGATCTCATCATTTTTATGTGTGCATAATAGTCCTGTGTGTGTGTGTGTGTGTGTGTATCTTCACCCTTTTGTCTATCAATAAACAGGTTGCTTTTGTATCTTCACTACTATAAATCATGTTGCAGTAAACACAGGGAGGGGTAAAAAGATAAGCTTATCTTTTCAAATTAATGTTTCTATTCCCTTTGCATAAATACTCAATAGTGGCATTATTGGCTTATTTGGTATTTCTGTTTTTAATTTTTTGAGGAGGCTCTATGCAGTCTCCCACAATGGCTGCACCAGTTTGCATTCCCACCAGCAGTGAACCGGAGTTCCTTTCTCCCCACATCCTCACCAACACTGTCTTCTGTTTTTTTATTTTAGCCACTCTGGCAGATATAAGGTGATAGCTCCGTGGGATTTTGATTTGCATTTCCCCGATGACTGATGTTGAACATCTTTTCATGTGTCTGTTGGCCATCTGGATGTCTTCTTTGGAAATATGTCTATTCAAGTCCTCCGCCCATTTTTTAACTGGATTTTTTTTTTAGTGTTGCATTGTATGAGTTCTTTATATATTTAGGATATTAACACCTTATCAGATATATCATTTGCAAATATCTTCTCCCATTCCGTAGATTGTCTTCTGTTTTACGGATGGTCCTGACATAAGTTAATGAAATTTTCAGCTATTATTCCTTCAAATAAGTTTTCTGCCCTTTTCTTTCTTCTCTTTCTGGGACCGCTATAATGTGAATGTTTGTTCACTTGATGTTGTCTAAGAGATCCCTTAACCCATCCTCATGTTTTTTACTCTTTTTTTGTTGTTTAGTTTCGGTACTTCTCATTACCCCGTCTTCCAAATTGCTAATCCATTCTTCTACATCTGCTAATCTGCTGTTGATTCCCTCTGGCATATTTTTTATTTCTGGCGTATTTTGTAGTCTTCAATTCTGATTCTTTTTCATATTTTCTCTTTACTGAAAGTCTCACTGAGTCCTTCCACTCCTGTCTCCAGCCCAGTGAGTATCTTTACAATCATTACTTTGAATTCTTTAGCAGGCATATTGCTTATCTCCATTTCATTTAGTTCTTTTTCTGAGCTTCTGTCTTATTCTTTCTTTTGGAGCATAGATTCTTATGTCTCCCCATTTTGCTTGGCTTTCTGTACTTATTTCTATGGATTACACAGAAGAGCTACTTCTCCTAAACGTGAAGGAATGGTCTTGTGTGTGGTCATCTCCTGAGTAAACTGTGTGTGCCTGGTGAATTTGCTGACTGACTGGAGCTATGGGTGACATGGGCTAGGGGTCCCACAGCTCTCCATGCAGCAGGTGCCCTGATGAGGCAGCTAAGGCTAAAGTGAGTGCAATCCGGGGTATTCTGAGGCTCTACACACAGAAAGCACCTTAGCACAATAGCTGAAGCTGAAGTGGGTGTCATCTGGGGTGCCCTGGGGCTTTCCATGTAGAGGGTGCCCTGGCAGGCTGGCTGAGCCAAGGCACAGGTCAGGAGGTCCTGGGCCTTTGTACACAGGGGGTACAGGGAAAACAGCTAAAGCTGAAGTAGGTGCATGCCAGGAGCTATGGGGCACTCTTTGCAGGGGTACCCTGCTGGGGCAGCTGGAGCTGAAGCAGTGTGTAGGCTGGGAGGTCCATGGACTTCTGCACAGAGGGTGTCCTGGCAGAAGAGCTGAATCTGAATCTAAAGTGGGTACCATCCAGGGGAATCCAGGACCCTCTGCACAGAGGGCACTTCGGCAAGATAGCTCTAGCTGAAATGAGCATAAACTGGGTATTCTAGGACTCACACAAAGGGTGCTCTGGAGGGGTGACTGCAGCCAAGGCAGGGCCCAGGCCAGAGGGTTCTGGGCGCTCCGCTCAGGGGAAGCCCTGGCGGGACAGCTAAAGCTACGGCGGGCAGAGGTCCCTGGACTCTGCGCAAAATGCACCCTAGCAAGACAGGTGAAACTGAAGTGGTTGCAAGGGGGTTGTTCTGGGGCTCTCCACACTGAAGGCGACCTCGTGGGACTGCTGAGGCTGAACTGGGTGCAAGCCACGGCGTCCTAGGGTGCTCAGCTCGGGGCCTGACCACTGGAGCCAAGGCCAGTGCAGGTGAGAGGGGTTACCCCCCACAGGGGGTGTCCTGGCAAGGGGGCTAGGGGTTCCCAAGCACGTGGCGCTGGGGGCATCAAGGCAGGGCAGCTAGATCTGAAGGAGAGGTCAGCCGGAATGTTCTTGAGAGTTCTGGGCAGGGGATGCTCTAGGAAACTGTCTGAAGCCGAGGTGGTGTGGGGCTGGGGCGTTCCGACGTCAGCGGCTGTAGTGAGCACTAATCAGGGGTGTCTCCGTGTGCTGCGCCCCGAAGCCGCCCTAGAGGACGACTGGGGCTGGAGCAGGCTGGGGACCCGGGGCTCGCGAGGCGGCAGGCGGGATAGGGCGTCAGCCTGTGACCTCGGGGCGGAGGAGGAACGTGGACCCGCGGCCGGCCGCTCCCACCCCAGAGCCGTCCAGCAGCTCCGGGCCTAATGGCCGAGTCCTAAACTGACTTTTCTATGGCAGTCGCTCTCTTAAACTCCGGCTTTTCCCCCGTGTGCGAGGACACAGGGGTCTGCTCCCGATCTGTCCGCACTAACCCTCCCCGTGGCCGTTCGCAGCGCTGGAGGCTTGGGGTTCTCGCCTTACCTTGTCTCCGTCTCTCTTGCTGTTCTCTCTTGCCTTCTGTCTTTTGTTGTGCCAGAGCTGTTCAGTGGGCCCTCAGTTCTTCCTCAGGAGGAACTGCTCGAGAAATCCGTGAAATGCGGCGCCTCGGGTGGAATGCTCGGCGAGTTCGGGCTCTTCCGACGCCGCCATCTTGGGCAGGAACCTTTCACTCCTTGAAGCTTTTAATCCCAGCTCTCCTTAAGGTCTGTCAGATAATGCCAGATACCTGAATTTTCTGAGGGTCTGTTTCTATTCAGTTTCTCATTTTAGTCAAATCCTATGTTTCTGCGTTCTTAGTTACCTTTTATTAATGAACATAGTTCAAAAAAAAACTGTAGAGAAATTTGAGAAACTACATGTTATCTTCCGCCTGGATTTATTTTTGCTTCTGGCTGTTACTAGGTTTGGTGCAAGTTGCCTCATTCTGTGAGGGGTGGAGGTGGTTTGAGACTGGGCTTTGTTTCCTGTGAGAACAGGCTCATTTCCAGTTTGATTACTGGAGAGGGAGGTAGCCCTTTTTGGGTGCCAATAGAAAGCCTGGGGTGCTCAAAATCACTTCCACTCAGTGCATCCTGGACTCTAGTTTTTGTTACGGATGAGTCTCCAAAAATCTTTGTGCCGTTTCCCAGCCACTACACTTGACTGAACAAGGCTTTCAGGTAGGAAAAAGTGCCACCAAATGTAGGTCACACCTGTCTGGAATACTGGCCTTTGTTTTCTTGGTAGCGCTCTGGTGTCTTATTAGACACACATGTTCTGACTTTTCTAGTTTTCTCAGCAGAAGGGTTGGTGCAAAACAAGCTAATCACGGGTTGTGCTGGAAGCTGAACTCTCCACATGCCTTACTTGAATAATTAATTTTAAAAAGTTCAAATTCTGAAGTAAAATAAACAAGTTCCAATCTTGACTGTGTCACTTACTAGCTATGGGACCTTAGGTGAGCTACTTAACTTCTTTGTGTCTTAGTGTTGTCACCTGGAAAAACAAGTAACAATAGCCCTACCTTGAGTTTTTTTGTTTGGTTGGTTGGTTGTTGTTGTTTTTTTAAGGTTTTATTTTTTTTTATTTATTTGACACAGAGAGAGATCACAAGCAGGCAGAGAGGCAGGCAGAGAGAGGGGGAAGCAGGCTCCCTGCTGAGCAGAGAGCCGGATGTGGGGCTTGATCCCAGAACTCCGGGATCATGACCTGAGCCAAAGGCAGAGGCTTTAACCCACTAAGCCACCCAGCCGCCCCTACCTTGAGTTGTTTTAAGGAATTTTTTTTTAAGATGCAGGTAGAGCACAGAGCCAGGGATGTAGCAAATATTCAAATGTTATTCAAATATTAGTGATGTTTTCAAAGTACTATAATAATTTACACAAATTAACACAAAACACCAGCCTCTCTCCTATGCATTCTCTGTGAGGAGTGGTAACTGGTAAAGATCCAACACAGATCTTAATTTTTCCAACTTTCCTATGGCTTTCGAACCCTTGGATAGAGTGGCTTACTGCACTGCATGAAATAGTTTATGCAGACATTCATATGTTCATTTTGGAAAACAAAACAATTGGAGTAAGAGAAAATTTAGCAGCAGGATCAAGGAAGTAGGATGCATGAAATTAGTCCTCCTAGACTATAGCCTCCAGGGTGTATCCAAGTGTAATGAGAGAAAGTAACCATCAAGGTTTGCTCTGGAAAAGGGAGACAGATCTTTTGCTGTCCTCCCCATATTAGGGCTGAGCCCTCACTGTGCTGGGAAAAGCTTTCTGCTTACTATGACTCCTGGACACAGAGAAGCTCCAGGTGCTAAGTAACAAGAACCCTAACTAATTATTCTGGGTTCTCTTTGTAAGAAAAGCCTTTATTGCAAAGCTTCCATAGTATTTTAATAAGAGGCTTACACTGCTTCACAACACTTCAAGAAGCATCATTTCAATGTCTTAAATGTTTTTAAATGCTCCTGTATTGTACACTTTAAAATCTGTTAATAGTCTAGATCTCATGTTCAGTGTTCTTACTGTGTAAAAGATTTCAAAAAAATGTTTAAAGTACTTTTAATTCTTGAAGTATTGAAACATCCAAACTATATTTATGTAAGAGAGAAAATACCAGAAGCATGTTTTGTACTCACCATGTGGCCAATTTATTTCACTTTCCCAGGTTACAGTTACAGCATATGATGCCACATGGAGAGGTGAGTTTAGCCACACTGGGACTCCCAGGAAAAACTCTGTCATTAAGAACACTACATTCCAGAGCCTGGTGCAGTTTTGCAGACCCAGCAACAAAATTTCAGATACGACAGGCCTGATGGTCTGATTTATACCAGACTTACAGAAAACTGATCTATAAATCAGCACACCTTAGTCTCTCCACAGTGAAGCAAAAACAGCCCCTGGGACTGTACAAATGAGGATCCAAACATGGTCTTTTCTCTCCTCATTTGAAAAGCCAAATTTCAATAGTGATGATGGAGCCAGAAAACCAGTTGGAAAAATGATGGATGGTGGCATTGAACAATGCCACCAAACTATGGCAAGAATTGTCTCCAACTCTCCAGCTCTGAGGATCACCCTTTCCTTTTACCCTCTCACCCATATTGCTTGGCTGTACAAAGTCTAGTCTTTATTTTGATGTGTAAGGAACAGAAGTCCTAAGAAGTGTTTATATTCCACAAATCCATTCCGGCTGTTGCTAGTCAGCACTTGGCCTAGAGATCGGTGTCTAGGCTGCTGTGCTGCTCTTTTGCCATCTGGAAACCATCTCCAAGCTACCGCAGCCCCCTAGGCACCGTCTGGCCCCAGTATGGACACAGCTCCTCCCTTAATCCTCTAAAACACAGCCGACACTGGGCTGCAGGTTTTGACAAAGACTCACCAAAAGTGAGCCTAACAAGAGGGAATTAATAATGTAGAGAAAATCATTAAAATCTAGCAACACGGGACGCCTGGGTGGCTCAGTTGGTTAAGCGGCTGCCTTCGGCTCAGGTCATGATCCCAGCATCCTGGGATCAAGTCCCACATCAGGCTCCTTGCTCGGCAGGGAGCCTGCTTCTCCCTCTGCCTCTGCCTGCGACTCTGTCTGCTGTGCTCGCTTGCTCTCTCTCTCTGACAAATAAATAAAATCTTTAAAAAAAAAAAAAAAACCCAGCAACACATTCCATTGTTCTTAGAATTCTTAGCCACCCCCCTTTAGAGGGGGTGTCTATGACTAACATTTTTCTCCTTAGCCCCAATCTATGGCTAGGATACAGTCACCTGTTCATTTCCTCCACATGGGTGTCCCCTACAATGCTGTTCCCCTCTATGAATTCTATGGCTCCAATTCTCCCATCTCTAGCTCCCAACAGAAGAAAGACTAATCTGTCCCATTATCTCTGCATTCTTACCCTACCCACCCATTCTGGTTTAGAATAGGACCCATGAAGCATTTCTTACAGCTTTAACAGTTTATTTATTTAGCTTCCAGGTTAAAATCCAGACCCTCCCTCTGGATGCACTCTCTCCCAGCAGCCCTGAAACAAGCCATCCCTAATCATGATCCAAACAGTATACAAATGTACCATAGCTCACCCAGTTGAACATCTATCAGTTCTAGTTCTTTCCTGTTAAACAATGGAATGGATATCTTAAAGCTAAATCTCACACATGCACCATACCCTTTCAAACTTTTGCTGATTCAAAGGGTATGCACAAAAAACAAACAAACCAAAAAAAAAAAAAAAAAAAAAAAAAAAAAAAAAAAAAAAAAAAAAAAAAAAAAAAAACCCAAGGGTATGCACATTTTCAATCACTCATTCAATATCAAACTAAGTACTGGGCACTCTTCAAGGACTGGGGATGTAATAATGAGCATATGTCCCCTACCTCATAGTCCTCATATCTTGTGAGAGAGACAAAAGGAAATAAATGTAAACTGCAATGGTGTAATATGTGAAGAACAGTGCTGCCAGGGAACAGTCCTGCCGGGGAAAAGCTTCTCTACAGACCTGGCCATTAGCTCGGATCTCATGAATGATTAGTAAATGTTAACAAGGAAAAAAAAAAAAAAGGAAGAGACTGTGTTCCAAGCAAAAAGAACTATTTAAAAAGTCTCGGGGCTGGAAGGAAAGAGTACTGGGATTGGAAGACCAGCCTAACTCAAACAGAGGCATTAATGATGAGCAGAGACTGAGAGAGTCCAAGGATCCAACCTTTCAGAACTTAGTAAACATGTTAAGGAATCTGATCTTTATTCCAGTAACAATAGGATGATACTGAATGATTCTGTGTACACTTTGAAAATTTGGTACTTGCTGGAAAGGCTATATACTATTTTATATTCCCCTACAGCTTCACCTACACTATTATTATCTTAATAATTTGATAGTTTTAACCTCAAGACTCATTACATCTGTTTTCATATTTATTGCCCATATTTGTATCTGTTACAGACATAATGTTTGTGTGTGCCCCCCCCCCCAAATTCATGTTGAAATCCCAACTCCCAATATGATAGTATTAGGAGGTAGGGTCCTTGGGAGGTAATTAGGGCATGAGAGCAGAGCTTTCAGGAATAGGATCGTGCCCTGTAAGAAGAGATGGGAGAGAGCGTGCTTCTGGTCTGTTCTCTACCATATGAGAATACAGCAAGATGGTCATCTACAAGCCAAGAAGAGGGCCTTCACCAGACACAGAATCTGCCAGCACCTTGATCTTTGACTTCTTAGCCTCAAAAACTGTGAGAAACAAATGTTTGTTGTGTAAGCCACCCAATCCAAACTGATTAGAGAGTATCCTTGCCCATTTCCTTACTGGGACACTGTCTTCTTTTAACAAAATTTAAGACTTACTTATTACTATCTTTTTAATCTTTTTTTTTCCCGTAATTGTTTGCCTTTTAATTATGTATGTCAAAATATATACATAGCAACCTTTTCTTTCAGGAATTCTGCCATAAAGGCATTTTGTCACCCCAATATTATAGAAGTATTCACCAATGTTTTCTGTTAGTATTTGCATGTTCAATTGCTCATACTGAATCTTGATATTTTGACATCTATAAACTGAAATCTAATTTCAAAGGGTTAACCAGTTATCCCTTGAAATGTCACTTTCATCATTATAAGTAAACAACTTAGAAAACAATTTGTTTTCTTAATCTTCTATTTTGTTCTCTTATCTAATTATATATTACCAGACCAGTACCACATATAACTTTATAATACATTTCATGTGAGATGAAGTTCTTGTACACTAAGTTCTCCCATCCTCATTTGTCCAATTTTAATTTTTAGCTACCCTGTGAGAAACTTACTCCTTCTGTATGAAGTACTGAATTGGCTTTCACAGGGATTTTTAAATAGACTATCATCAGGGTTTCAGACTGAGAACTAAGAGATATCCATCTGGAATACAAAGAGGTGAAAATGACCTGGAAGACTTCAGCTACTTTTCCCAACAACTACTGAAATTTACATAGATTTTTACATGTAATGGGTATATTAGTGAAGGGTCCAAACAAATATCCCATAAGACAGTTTACCATAATTGACCTTTTATTTTAAAAAATTGCAGGGAGCAATTTCCAGCATATTTTATAAAAGTACTGCCTGTATCAAACATTTATATTACTATTAATTCCATTGAAGAGCTGCCTTTTTTTTTAAGGTACTAATTCCAATTGATGGGATACATGCCCTTAAAATAGAAATTTTCCGTTATTTATCCAAATGTCAAAATTAAGATTATTGAGAAGTTTATTGCTTTATGGCTGGGCAAGATGCTGCTAGCACATTTTAGGTAAATAATATTCTTTATTAAAAACTATGAGGTCATTCTGTTTAAAACTTTCAGGATAATTCACAGAAAATAGATATATTCATTCAAATTATACACTGAAGGGCTGGGCTATTGGCTATAGACATTTACATGTGAAGCAGCTCTTTAAAGAAATAAGACAAACAAATAGATCTGCCTTGATATAATATACATAATTGAAATTAACAAAACCTGGAAGACCAATATTGTTATACTATGTTCTGTTAGGATCTTAAAAAAGAAATCACACATTTAGTAGTCCATTTGTGCTTAAAATATTCATATGCATGAGAAGCTTAAAGAAAAAAACACCTCTGTACATGATGATGAAAAGAAAGTAATAAATTTTTTTGAAATTGCACTGTTATTTAAAACACTTTCCTAAAGTCAGACCCTCCTTTGTAGCTGGCACAGTTTTTCAGGTCTAATTGGCAACCTGGGGAGGCCCCTCTGGTATCAGTGAAGTGAAGAAGGTGGTGATAAAAGACCAAGCTGATGCCATTAATCCAGGCCTTTGAACTGCACTGGTGTCTTCACCTGCATCTTCTCCACTCTCATCTTCAAGCCCATCATCCATAAGTCGCTCCTTTCAAACAAAACAAAAAACATTCTCCTAAGGGATTTGAAGTTAGTATTAACTCATGACAGAAAAAGAAAGAATTAAATCCTTCCCAACAGAAAAGGAATAGGAGCATGTAATAAGGAAGTGGTACATATCTGGTCATTAGAAATCTTTGTTACATCCAAAATTGAGAAATTCCTCAGTGTTCAAGTTCAAAGGGAAACTGCCAATTTAATCAAATAAAATCTCATGGTGTGCATAATTTTCTTTCTAGGCTATTTTCAGGAAGAATAATGCTAATTCTTCCTGCTTAACTCTTTTTTGGGTTTTGTTTGTTTGTTTGAGAGAGAGAGAGAGCAAGCAAGCATGAGGGAGGAGCAGAGGGAGAGGGAAAGAGAATCTTTTTTTTTTATAGATTTTTATTTATTTTATTTGACAGAGAGAGATCAGAAGTAGGCGGAGAGGCAGGCAGAGAGAGAGGAAGGGAAGCAGTGTCCCTGCTGAGCAGAGAGCCCCACTCGGGGCCCAATCCCAGGACCCTGGGATCATGACCCGAGCTGAAAGCAGAGGCTTTAACCCACGGAGCCACCCAGGTGCCCCAAAGGAGAGAGAATCTTAAGCAGCCTCCCTGCTGAGTGCACAGCCCGACACAGGTATCTATCTCACAACACTGAGATCATGATGTGGGCCAAAATCAAGAGTAGGATGCTTAACCACCTGAGCCACCCAGGCACCCCCTACTTAATTCAAATATATGACTGATTCAGTATTATATTCTAAGTTCTCCCAGAAAAAAATCATACAAGTTTATATGTTAACCTTTCTTCCCATGCCATTCCACAAAAAGTTGTGGAATGCCCCAAGGTTCTTTTATCATGTTGGTTTCTTACACTGCTGAGGAACATCTATATTTGAAGTATATGAAAGCCTCATTAACATACCATTTCTTCAAGTTCTAGGTTGTTTGCATTTTGCCCATCATTGTTAACTTCGGCATTATTGTTGGGAGCCTGTTGCTGACCTCCTTCTTGCCTAAAAGGAAACCATCCAGCTTGGTGTCTGTTCAGTAAAATAAAGAGAAAAGGAAAGAAGTCGCAACTGTTTTTATTTGTAATGCTGTAAAACATTAGTGTCCTACAAAAGAAAAATTATTTCCACTATAATAGATAAAAAGACCAAATTTCCTACTTAGGGCCAAGAACTGCCCCTCTCAAAGCAATGAGAGCAAAACAGGAATCAACTTAAGTCTAAAAATCTATCATGGACTTTGCTGGTTCTATGCTAGATATCTTAACAACGAACTTAGCTGTCTTAATGTCCTAACATACTGAAAGTCGTAACGTCTTTCCCGATATTTTTCAAAATGAAATTCAACTACATTATTTCTTTGCCTCTTGGAGTAAAGGGGGGCAAGAAAAAGTCTACTTAGGAAAAAATGTCTGACCTATTCCTATAGGTCTTCTTATTGATAACTTTAACTAAAAAAGACTATCTTTATGCCATAGTGCATCAGACACTTCAAGTTCTAAATAACTGATAGAGCATGTCTAAATGAATTAATTTTTATGAAAGACAGTAAAAGAAAAATCTGCTTGGAGACAGTTCTGATAAACGTTCTTATTCTTACTCTTACTCTTACTCTGGAGTTCAAAACTCCTATTTCTTCACTCAAGAGTCATGACAGACTACTGCATGCCAAATTCTGTCAACAGTTTTAGAAAGTAGTTAAAAGAAAGCACAAAAAGTTAACAAGCATCACTCACAAATAAACCAGTAGCATGGCTCCCATTACCATGATAAACCGACTAAAAGAAGAATAAAAGTATACAATGCTAAGGAGAATTGCGGCTCGTGAGAACGTGTACATCCAGTCTAGCCAGTCTCGATTGAAGTCTTCTTCATTTAGCACTGGACCTCCCTGTGCATTCATTTGAACATTCTCATTCATGGGTCGATTTTCTTGGGCCACTAGGTTTGGAGCTGGTGGGGGTTCTTCGCCAGGAACATGTGCCAGATTTAGAGGCTGTGAAGCAGCAGGCTGGGCTGGGTTGGCATTTGATGTGGCCTGAGCTGAAACTGCAGCTTGGCTGAAATATTCACCAAAATAAATATTAAAAAGAAAAAAAAACCTGTATCATACTCTATTGTATTTTGCAAAATGTTCTTGGGGAGCCATGGAGTATCACAACTCCAGTACCACATTTCTTAGGTAAGCACGAATCCCAGTGGAAAAGTGGAGCCAAGACTGATGGTAGGAGTGAGTAGCTCAGTAAAGGATGCTCCCTTTGCCTTACAGTCTAAGATGGTAGGGGAGAGGTGGAAGAGAAAGAAGGCCATGGTAATCATTATCTTTTTTCTCTTTCATTAAATTACTTTATATGGTAATGACCAAATCTTTTTCCAAATCTTTTCACTAATGGCCCCTTTTGTTTTTCTAATGGGATGACTATCACCGCACCCTCTCCTCTAGAGCCATGTTTTGAAAAATATGTCTAAAAATGTACAGTAATCACTACCCTGTGTGGCCACTGTCAGTGATAAATGATCTGTATTTATGTTTTAAGATATTAACCAGATCTCAGATAACAACCCCTCAACCCAAATCCTGACTTTTGGGAACTCCACCTGGGAACCACTGGAATAGGTACTCATACACCTATGAAGACTTGTGATCCTGAAGTTTGCTTATAATTTGACTGCTTGAAAGAATAAATTTTCCCATACGAGGCTCTCAGTAAGATGATAATATATCTGGGATTTCCTTTAAATTATCCAGCACAGGAGGGACAAGTTCTAGAACAAGAATGCCATGGTTTGATAAATGTTGAGGCTGGGTGATAAGTACACAGGGATTCATTTCACTATTTTATCTTTTCACTTGCTGAAATTTTTCTACAATAAAATGTTAAAAAATCAAGATAGCAAAATAAAATAAAACAGTAACTTCCTGGGCTACAAAAGCCTATTTAATTCAGTAAGCTAATACCTTGTATCTGTAAGGGAGCTTTTTAGTTTCCAAAACACTTTCTCCTTCACAGATATTCTGATTCATAGGTAACTTATTTCATTAAAGGAGAGAACTTGAGGCTCAGAAGTTAAATAATGTACAAATATTGTATGATTCAGTAGCAAGCTACAATAAGCTCTACTTATCTTACACAGTTCTCAGGAGGTTATAAATAAGACAAGGGATGTAAAGCATCTAGCATCTGGCAGAGTATAAGCACAAAGCAGTCAGTCCGATGGTAGCTTTTACCACAGCAATAGGTAAGGTACAAATAGCCAGTCTGCAGCCAAGGGGTCATGCAAGAGAACATGAGGATACAAGGTTCCTAGAGCACATCAGCTTTATGGGGTAAGGTCTGCAGTAAGGTTAAGGATGCAGACTTCACACTGTAGGCAAGGGAATCATATTTGGGAGGATAGGGAATGACTGGCTCAATGTTGTGTTAAGCACATTAACCAGGCAGCAGCAGGATGAAATATAATGAAGAGTCTGAAAGGAAAAAGAACAGTTGCAGTAAAGTAAATCCAAAATGAGAAAAGATTTGGGCAAAATATTGAAAGTAAGGTCTGGGGGAAGAACAAAAGTTAGAAACAACATATTAACTCATCTTGGTAAACTGTTGGGTTTAGGGATAACTGAAGGCAGAGTCAAAGCTGATTAAGGTTAAAAGCCTGGAGAATGAGTAAGAAGAGACTGTGTCACTGATGAAGAAGTCAGGAAGGAGAACACATTTAAGAGGACGGTGGTGTCAAATTTGACACAGCCTGAATTTAGAGGAATGGCAAATTTCCCTACAGAAATCTCCCAGCAACTGGGATGAAGCACAGGAGATGAAGAATAGGGGTCATCCACAGAAAGCTAGCGACGAAACCACAGAAGAAAGAAGTCCAAGAGGACTGGCGCAGGACTGAACCCTGTCTTCCTTACCAGACTGTCCTGAGGTACATGGCAAGTACACTGATATTTGTCTAATATAAATACGCCATCAAGGACACAAGATGAGTGATCAGAAGGAAAAAACAAGGAAAAAAATACGCCATCAAGGACACAAGATGAGTGATCAGAAAAACAGAAACAATCAAGAGGAAAGCAAAATCATAGAAACGAGAACAGTAAAGAAAAGCTAGAAATGTTAAGTGAATGCATAGAGTCCAAAAGAGTGAAGGCTGAGAAGCTGTGCTCGGTGCTAAGATGCATGCTGACCAGAAGCAAGACTTATGAAAATGCTGATAGTCCAGAAAGCATATTATTAGCCTTATGTTAACACGAATCTCCCTGACACAGGATTCCCTTTCATTGAGCGTCCTATCTCTTCATGGAGATTTGCTGCCTTCCAGTGAAACTTCCCTCAGTTTTCTCCTCTTAAGTAGATAAAATGTTGTATTAAAGAAAGCATCTCAAGGCTGCTAAATGTAATTAAGGGAAAGAGGGAGAAACAAAGAACAGGTTTAACTGATGTGAACTGGATGTGAACCCTTTTCTCTTAAGCCAAATAATTTAAAAGAAAGTATCTTTTGAAATGTTGGCAAATTCATTCTCACAGTAATTTTTAAAAACCAATAAAATGCATCAGCAAATGAAAGCCCAAATCAACTTACCTAGGCTGAGAAAGAAAATAAAGCAAGTAGCACACTAAGCAAAAAAACCGAACTCAAACTAACTTACTACTGCATGTAATACTGATGAGCATACAGCTGTTGCCACCACAGCATCTGCAGGGGGCTGAAAGCGGGATACACTGGGAACCCAGCTGGAATGGCTTGCCCAGGAAGTTGGTTGTCCACATTTCTGCAATAAAGAGATAAAGAAATGTCTTTCCATGCTCTAGAAGTTGAAAGCATTTCTCGGAATTTCCATTTCTTAAGTATGAGCCACCCGTGACAAAATATACTAAGTCATACTGAAAAGAGAAATACTTATTTTCAACATTCTTCAAATAAGATTATGGCTTATAGAAGATGACCCAGGCCCCCAAATATATAGGATAACTAACAATTCCAGCCCAATATTGATAAGAAAATAAAGCAAATCACCCACAAAATGTGTGGCAAGGCTGATCATTTTGCTATCCTTTCATTTCAGCAGAAAAGGCCAAAATACTTTTAATTACATTTTAAGTACACTCTCCTTAAGAACCAAAAGCCCTAAAATAAAATTCACAACAAAATATTTTGAGGAATGGGGAACCTGCCAAAATGATATTTTATATTAGTAATATTATTAAAAACATAGCATCTATTATAAAATAAAAAAACATTATAAAAATCTATAAAATATTTTTTATTTAAAAAACCAAGATTGGCAGAACATTCTTAAAGTAGATTAAATGTCTATTAACTCAATAAAAGTTGTGGAAGGTCGTATTTAAGTTCTCTATGACTCAGTTTCCTCACCTCGAAAATGGGACTAATAATAGAATCTCCCTCATAAGATTGTTAGTCTGTACTCAATAAATGTAGCTATTTTTATTTTTATTGTTCCTTATGCCTAAATCAGAATAAACTCCAAAGTGTATAATGTGAGATTTGTAGAAATTCACATATATCAAGACAACTACAGGGATAAACATATGAGTAAACACAGAATTTGTGTATTTGCTAACTTTCCTTTTCTTCATATTACTTGAATTTTATCTTTAGCTGATATAACCTGGGTCTAACCAGAATGAGACAAGAATCATTACTAAATTCATGAATTTTTAATATGATATTCAAAAGACTATTAATGTACATACAATTGGCAATAATTAACTTCACTGCTAACAGGATGAACTGGAATAAGGCTTTAAAAAACGATTTTACAAAATTAAATACCTTTAAAAATGTTCACTTTTACCCAACTTCCCAAGTAATTCTGCTTCTGAGAATTAAAGAAATACAAAATATGGAAAAAATTTCACATCTCTGCCCAACCCAAATGATATTTTGTTTTAGCAATATTGTTAAAAACATAGCAGCTATTAGCTATAAAATAAAAAATAGGGGCGCCTATTTTTTATTTTATAAAATGGGTTAAAGCAGTGGGTTAAAGCCTCTGCTTTCGACTTGGGTCATGATCCCAGGGTCCTGGGATCGAGCCCCACATTGGGCTCTCTGCTCCGTGGGGAGCCTGCTTCCTCCTCTCTCTCCCTGCCTGCCTCTCTTGCCTACTTGTGATCTCTGTCAAATAAATGAATAAAATCTTTAAAAATAAATAAATAAATAAATAATAAAAAATATCTGTTAAAAAAAAAGAGGGGGAGAAAGGAGTAAAGGATTAGAAGAGCTTAAAGAAACATCAACCAAATGTAATATCAACCTCTCTGAATACTGATTCAATCAACATCTATAAAAAGACATTTGAGATAATTAGGAAAAACTGAATACAAATAGGGTATTTGATGATATTAAAGAATTTCTGAGTATTCTACTGGCATTTTGATTAAGATTTTCTTATAGTCCATATCTGTCACAGATACCCAGTATTCACAGATGAAATGAGAGGGTAGCTGGGTTTTGCCTTGAAAATGCTTCAGCCCAAGAAAAAAAGGAGGAACAAGAGGGAATAAAGAATGGTTAACAGTTGTTGACATTGGGTATCAGGTAAATGGGGGGTTATTATAATATTTTCTATACTTTGCAAATGTTTAAAAATTATAAGCAAATTTGGTGAGGAAACTGCTGTGATATACCTGTGGGAGGATATCATTTCATGGCACAAGGGCTAACAGCTTTTTTTTTTCCTTTTCAGACACACTATACCAGTTAGTACTACTTGATAAAAACTAAAAACAGAAAAAAAGGGATGAGGGAAATGGTTGAGTACAACAGAGATCATGAAAAAACCAAGAACTTGAAAGACTGTCATTCACAAACCAATACTTGAGAGCTATACCAAAAGACACCCATTAGTACGTTTTTTAAAGTTAAGGAATAATATGGAGGACATTAGGATAAGGAAAGGAAAAGTGAAGTGGGGTAAATCAGAGGGGGAGATGAACCATAAGACACTGAGGTCTCTGATAAACAAACTGAGGGTTTTGGAAGGGAGGGGGTGGAGGGATGGGTGACACCGATGGTGGGTATTAAGGAGGGCACGTATTGCATGGAGCACTGGGTGTGATGCATAAACAATGAATCTTGGAACACTGAAAAAAAACAAAATTAAATTAAAAAAAATAAAGTTAAGAATTACAAATGAGAGAAGATAAAACGAACTGGAAACTTCAAAATTCAGGAACAAATTCTTTCCCAAATAACCTGTGAAGTCAGTCCCATTTCCCTTACCACTCCATAGGAAGATGCAGCAACTGCAGGGAATCCCCACCTTGCTCCCAGAATATGCCTTCTCAAGACTTTCCACACTTGCTTTGTTCTATCTGCTGAACTCCCCTTACAATCAGCTCAAACATTAGCACCTATGAAGCCCTCCCTGCTCCTCCAAGCAGAAACAGTCAATTCCTTGCCCAGGCTCCTACAAAACTTTTTTCAAGACCATGACAGCACATCTTCAGGTGGTTAATTTGTCTCTCTGACCTATTTCAATTGAGGGCAAGTACATAATTCATCTTCCTATCTTCGGTGTCCAGCATATAACACATTACAAGGTAAACTTTTACTGAAGAAAGTCACAAGGTTCTCAAAGAAACAGATTTGCTTACTCAGTCACCAACTCTTAAAATCTGACCAGTAGATCTGACTAGAATAAAGTTTTAAATGGAAGGGCAGAGAGGAGAGAAACATCATTATAAATGAAGTCAAAACACAAATGGCAACCTATTAAAACAAATAACAAAATAGAGTCACTTCAACAAGACTGTTAAAAAAGACTTTCAAGTGAGATATGGATTTGAATTCTAGTTCTGCTGCTGACCACTTCTGTGAACTTAGGCAAGCTCGGAACCTTTAAGCCCCCTTCTCGTCTATGAAATGGGAGAAAATAGTACCTAAACCACAGAGTTTATGTAAAAGTCAATGTATAGCACTGAATTACAGCATGAATAAATGTTTAACACAATGCCTAGCTTGTGCTAAGTGCTCTATAAGTATTATTAATATTCTTTTAGATAACTGTCAGAAATGAAAAACAGCAACACACCAACAAATAAGTATTTCACAAAACAAAACAAAAAGAATGTCTCTTTATCATGACTCAAATTAAAACAGGAACATTACAATTCATCACACTGGCAAGTACACATTTGTATGGGGTATTAGACACCTTAGCAACTGTTCTTGGGAGAATAAACTAGAACAACTTTTCTCTACTGCAATTTTGCAATAGTCTTTAAGAGTCTTAAAAAGTCTTAAGAAACACTTTACCCAAGAATTTCCCTTCTTACAAATTATCCTAAAAGAATAACTGCTAACATGTGAGTATTTAAGAATATCGAGGGGCACCTGGGTGGCTCAGTGGGTTAAAGCCTCTGCCTTCGGCTCAGGTCATGATCCCAGGGTCCTGGGATCTCTGCTCAGCGGGGAGCCTGCTTCCCCCTCTCTCTCTGCCTGCCTCTCTGCCTGCTTGTGCTTGCTCTCTCTCTCTGTCAAATAAATAAAAAATCTCAAAAAAAAAAAAAAGAATATTGATTGTCGTGAGGTTTAGTGGGAAGAAATTAAACAACCCAAATATTTATGATAGAATATTGCCCCAATTCTTCACTCTTCGATAACAGGATTATACACACATACTGTCTGGCATATAGTGGCAAAGTGGGCTTATGCCAGCTAATAGTGACTCACAAAGCTAATTGCTCAAGTTCAGGAATTTTGTGAGCCAACCCTTGGTATCTTGAAATCAGTCATGGTGCAAGTATAAACACCACAGAAATCAGCAAATGCCACAAATCAGTTTATTTGCCCTCCCCTCGGGAAAAGCCAGTTAGTATAAAGCATTTACCGGCACACCTCTGGTAACTTTGCAATACCTCAATGCTATTGAGCATGGCCATGTGACTTGTTTTGTCTAAGGAAACATTAGTGAATGTGACACATGCAGAGGCTATAAATGGGGTCAGGGGTTAGCTTCCCCTCTTGTGTTCCTGTCATTTGTCATAAAAAGAACCTGTCCCAGGGATTTTCTAGTCCAAAGAATGAGACACATGAAACAGACCAGAACTCAACCTATAGCCAGAAGCAGAGCTGTCCCAAGTGACTAACAAGACTCATAAACAAGGAAAATGAAGTGTTTTGATGTAAGCAACTGAGATTTTGAGGTCATTAGGTAATACAACTAACTAAAGACATTCTTCATCGATAGAAGAGTGAGCAAAGTGGCATATCCACATAATGAAAAATCTTAAAACTTTCTTAAATAAATGGACACCAGATGTTGAGACATACAGAGATAATGCTAGGAACAGAAAATGTCCTGTATGCATCAAAGTAGTCTCCCTGGAATGAATGGGCTTTGAATTGGGTGGTGAATGGTAAGAATATGATTAGCAAGTGCTAACCAAAGGCTGTTTCAAACAAGAAGTCGGTACAGAAGCCGACTAAGGGGAAGCCAACCAGGATGTTAAACTAAGGCACTACCGAAATTTCAACAACTGGAGAAACTTGTACTTTTTAGATCTTCTCTAACGAGAACTACATATATGTGGAGGGAGTATTTCAATAAGATGCTTGGGGTGGTGGGAAGGGGATGTTCATGTTCAAATAATAATACCCTGATTAGCTGCAGGGCTTTTATTTTGCTGTTTGGGCACTGCCTCTAATGGTCTTTGTCCCTGTTCTTTATCCCCACTTCCAACTCTACTCCAGAGTTAAATCACTCTAAATGAATATAGAACAAAAGTCTAAAAATCATTGGTGTGTATTTAAGAACTCATCCAGAGTGCCATGTGTCTCAAAACTTTAAATGTGGTAGATTTATATTTGAACTGGAAATATGTCCTGACTAAATTATATTTTTAAAAAAGGTTTACCAAATATAATTGTATTATTTTTATTTAAAAAGTTTACTTAGAAGAGTAAAAGGGTATTACAAAAATAGTTATTTCTATGTGATGAGCTATAAGCAAATTTTTACTTTTGGAGGAGGGTGCAGAAGGAGAGAGAATCTTAAGCAAGGTCCACAACCAGCGCAGAGCCCAACTGTGGGCTCCCATCTCACAACCCTAAGATCAGGACCTGAGCTAAAATCAAGTCAGACACTTAAATGACTAAGCCACCTAGGCACTCCAGAAATTTTTATAATTTTTACTTTAAAAAGGGGAGGGGCACCTGGGTGGCTCGGTCAGTTGGGCGGCTGCCTTCGGCTCGGGTCATGATCCCAGGGTCCTGGGATCAAGCCCTGCTTCGGGCTCCCTGTTTAGTGGAGAGCCTGCTTCTCCCTCTCCCTGCTGCTCTGCCTACTTGTGCTCTCTCTCTGTCTCTCTCTCAAATAAATAAATAAAATCTTAAAAAAAAAAAGTCAATATAGAAGGGTACAATGAGTAGGTTTTGTTAGTATTACAAGGGGAAAATCCGAGATAGAAAACAGTGGGTATTCTATAACCCAATCAGTAATTTTTGGAGTTAAAGTAAATAAATGTGACAAGAGACTGAGTCCAAAAGAGTCAGGATTTATAAATTATGGGCAGCCACTGTGGTGATGTACATGTACTGCTTTGGTCTTCTCACATTTCCTCAACACCTAGCTATGGGCAAATAATCACTGTATCAGGATTTCTCAAAGTGAGGTTCCCAGAGTATTAAGTTGGCAAATTCCTGAGTACCACCCCAAACCTAGTGATTCAAAATCTCAGGGAGTAGGGACCAGGATTTAGCAGTTTTAACAAGCTCACTAAAGACTGAGAACACTAACTTTCAGGGTGAAAAACAGGTGACTAGTTAAATGTAAGCTGTACTGAATTCTGAAAAAGGAATGCAGAGCTTCTATCTTGTTGGTGAGTTCATCAAGGTCACTAAATTATTGCTCTTGCATATTTAAGGCTAAGGCCCATGTTAAAATCACTTAAAAATAGATTTAAAGTCTTCATTAGTAAAAAATTATACCTGTGAGATTAAGTTAAATAATATTCATTATTAAACTGAATAATCTATTAAACTTTCAGTAAATTGCTTTGTATATCACAAAGTACTCTTCCCCAATAATATTTATTTTCTAGCACCTAGTACTGGCATTCATTCATTCAAGTCTGCTGAATCAATGTACAACATTCTCTAGTATGTATGAATGAATTTGTAAGTAATTGCTAACACATCACTAAACACTTTATATACATGAACTCTTTTAATCCACATTGGAATCCTGTGTAATAACTACTATAATCTCCAGATAATGAGCAAACTGAAGCAAAGCAGGGAAAAGACTTGCCCAAGCTAGTCAGTAGATAGATTCAAACCAAGGCAGACTGACTCAAGAATCTGTAGTCACTAAGCTGTACTACCTTCCTGATTTGAAACCAAACATTATTCATCTGGTAAGAGATTCCCTAAGTAAAGCTATAATATCTTTAAGGATTTTACTATTCATCATTTTAATACTCACATTTGGCAAAATAAACAATATTTCTGAATTTTCTGATCTGTTTAATACATTGCTAAGAGCTGAATGCTTTCATCTCATGAAATTAAATTACTAGAGAAACTTTTAGAGAAGTTATTAATCTTAGAAAAATTATTAATCTTTTCCCAAGATATCTATGGTATTATTATGAAGACCTGCAACTTATAAGCTTTGTTATATTACAAAATATATTCAGTGTAGGTATGGGAAAGAATTAAAAATCTTATATTCTTTTAGGTTTATTATATACATTATACTCTCACTTTCCAGCACTACCACTAAATAAAATAAATAAAATCACTGTACAAATGGAAAGGAACTGAAACTGTCTTATTCTGGAAAAAAAAAAAAAAAGAGAGAGAAAGGAAATGAATTACTATCATAGGATAGAAAATATTTTAAGCTACTATTCCATAATGTAAACCCTGTGAACATTACTTTTTACAAATAACTACATTTTGGTATGCAGTAATCATTTTCTAAAAACCAAAATTGTTTCACAGGTGCCTCATAAAAGCCAACCATCAGCCTTATCTAAATACTTACTTTTACAGAAAAAAACTTCACATTCAAGAAATAGGAGACAATGAGTTTTCTTATATTTTGCTATGTACTCACCTTTGTTTTTCAACATTAAGAATAGAGTTTTGCTGTACACATTACCTAATGTTTTATGTCAGATATAATTCAATATAAAAGCAAAAGGACTGTCTAAAGCTCTAAGTAAAAAGTATCTATATGTTTATTCTATCCCTTTTAACACAGCCATCAATGGCTATTCCTTGGTTATGTTCCTTCTACCACTCTAAGGTCCTAGCTATTTCCTTATTTCCAGTCTCACAATCATAGATCTGGGGCACTGCCACACACTGCAGGACCATAGCATGCTATGCAATACAAAACCATCTCACACCAATATATTACTCATGTTTCTTTTACTTCAAAAGTAGCAATAGTACCCCAGTTAAATACCTTGGTTTCACACATAACCCAGGCCCAAACCATATTCTCCAGGATCCTCTTTGAGCTGTCTGAAGGATGTGCTGTGGCTATTGGCTGCACTTCCCCCTAGAACTGCCTAATCCAAGAGACCCTTATAATTGCTAAATATAATATAGCCATGACAAGCCTCGGGTAAACTCCTCTAACACAGACTCTAGATAACATGCAATGGTTAACATATCCTTTTTAATACACACAGTTGTTACCAAGTCTGGCTGATCAGAAACACCCGTGCAACTTTTTAAAACGAGATTATTGGGCCTTATACTCTTCCACGAACACCCTCACTCACCCATCAGCTTCCCAGAAAGCTAATTTGAGTAGATCCATTGTGAAACTGACTAAAAAACAATCTGTTTAGTTACCTAGATCCTGCTATCTGAAGTGTGCTCAAAGCATCAGAAGCATCAGCAGCACCTGGGAGCTTTCTGGAACTGCAGAATCTCTGGCTCATCAGACTTACTGCACCAGACTTGCAGCTTAACAAGATCCCCAGGTGACTAGCACAAAGAGTAAAGACTGAAAAGCACTGTCTTAGATGATTCTGAGGTATGGCCAGCTTTCAAAAGCACTGCTCTACTTAACCCCCTAATTCTCAAAATGTATAAGGAAGAATATGAATAAATTTCCAATATACATTGATCACTGCAGAGGGACTATCCTGAAATCAGGAGTAACAGATTTTTAAGAGGCCCACAACTACAATTTCACTCACCCTTGCATTACATAGGGGAACTGATGACTCTGTGCTGGGTCGGTTTGTGCTTGTGGAAGGGTACGTTGCCTCAATCCTTCTGAGGAAGAACTGGCAGCTAAAGACAAGGTTTCTTGACTGGATGATGGAGTTGTTGATCCTGACTGATCTGAACTCTACAAACAAAAATGTAATTATTTCTTCAAGGAGATTTAATTCATTGCAATCATGAGATTAGAGACACAGTGTTAAAAATGTATTTATGAACTGCAAAAAATGAATTTTAGAAATACACAGATTTGAATCTTGGGCCCAACATAACAGGCTGATATTTTAATTCTGATGAGATTAAGAGTTCAGAAAATAAAAAATACGTTTTTTTACAAAATGAAGAAGATACCAATCAAGATTTTTAAATTTTCATGTTCTGATGATATTAACTCACAGATTCAATAACCTTAAAAATGTAATGACTTGAAGACCACCCCAATTTTGTTGCTGTTTGAAAATAGTCACATGTTTTATATAAATTTAAAACATAATTACATTTGAAATATAAAGTAGCTGGACACAATATAATTTTAACATCTTTCCAACTCCATTAAAATTATATTTTACCTGTACTGCCTTCCTATTAACTGGATGTCTTTTGGTATGTCTATCTTCCTAACTCCTGCTATGCAAAAAGTGCCTGCCAAGAAGAGCGGTCTTTTGCAAAACTAACAAAGTTTTCTTAAAGAGGTTATTCCACATAAAGTAGACACCAAGTAGGTGTCTACCTAAATAGTCTAGGGAATCTGATTCTTAGGGACATAAACTGGTAAAGGCTTTCTTTCTGTCAAAATTTCTCATTAAATGGACCAGCATAATATGTTAGTCATTTTTTTAAAAATTAACAGAAGAAAGGCATAGCCATTTTGCATCACAGCCTAATTTTGCCAGAACTAATTTTTTCTGACCATATTATTAGATAACACTTTCAATGACTAGATTTTTAAGACATTCTCAAATCCCACTAAAATTTCTCAGCCATAAAAAAAGGATAATTCAACTAAATTTTCTCTTAATACTTTACAGATTTTCATAACATAGCTTGAAAAAAAATGAATATATATACTAATGACATGAAATCATGGCTGAGGAACCATGAGACATGTCAGGAAGGATCTTTCTTAACAAAAACTGAAGCAACATATATATGTCCAAAGACTATATCCTGAACTCTGTGCCAAGGCCAGTGTTTTGTCCCTTCTTATTGAAAGGTAGGAAACACAGAAAGACTCTTGGGTTTACTGATAAACCAAACTTCAGTTTAATGAAAGCTAAATTCCCATAGTTAGTGCTGGAAAATACTTACCACTGAGCCCATACTAATTAAATATAGCAACTAAAGGATCTAGTTTCTTAAAGAAACAGTTAACTAGTAATTACTGAAAGATCCTTCAACTAGTTATAACCTCAGCCATCCATCCCATCCTTCAAGTTTTGGTTAGATTCTTGACAAGAAGGTAAGTATACTTAGCAGTATGTAAGTTCCTTGCCCAAGAGATTTAAAGCAACCTTTCATTCATCCAATCCTTTTCTCTCACCTCCAAAGGTGTCATATAAAACTTTAATGGGAAACCAAAAATAATTAAACATAAAGAATTTGTCTTTAAAAGCTGTATGAGTATGAGTATATCTAAGTTGAAAAGTTCAACATTTTAAAAATTTCCAAAACAATTTTGGCAGATGGAAAAATAAGAAGGGAAAAATGAATACCCAAGTGTGAAAGAACTGGGTAGATGAAGTAATTTTTCCTCCTGAAATTGGAATGTATGTCCAAATCTAGTCATTTTAAAAAAACAAAATTCTTGACCAAGGAATCTACTCAAGAAGATTTAGCATACTCAAAATTTAAAGAATTTAATCCACCTTGAATACAGTATATCAAGGACCTTTAATATTTGTGAAACTTTACTGGTCCTAGATTTTAAACTATGTAATCATATCATCACTCTGTTTTCTGAGTATTTTAGCATTTAACCCCTGAAGATTGGATCTTCAATCCCTATAGCAAATAACTCAAGCTTCCAGGGATAACACTATGCACTGGATCTCTAAAAACAAAGTTTAAACGCCTAACTCAAGCTGTTCAAAACACAATCTCACAACCCACAAGCTCCAATTGTTCTGTTTTTTCACTTCCAAGGATTATCAGAAAACTTCAACATTTACTCCTCCCCAGAAAACTCACAGAACTGCTGCTGGATGCCAATGCTTCATGACTTTCTCTAGTGGTGCTGGATTTTGGAGAACTGGGAGGAGTCCGAGAAGTACATACTAGATGAACCATATGATACTCATCTTGCTAAAATTAAAGAAAATTACATTGAATGGGTAGTACTGGAAAGTGTATAGTTCAAAAAGTCAGTAGCTAAGCTGAAATATTTAACTCCAATTTTAAATTCCTTTCTAGCGTAGCCATTTTATTAGTAATAAATCATTGCCATCTGAAGGTATGGTGATTTACTCTTTCAGTATCTGGGGCCTTTCTGAATTCAATATATTCTCCATGCTCTAGAGAAAACCATCTAGTCTAACTATAGACTATGCAGTACCTACTATATGAAAAAATTACTTTGTATATCAAAGAGTCTCAAAGCAAGCAGTGCTGTGAAGCTGTATCAATGCAATCTACTTCTTCAACATAAAGATATCTAGCATTTTAATATCAAAACTATATCAGTCACATTCAAACTTAGGCCTACAAATTTTGAGTAGTGAAAATATTTCCATTACTTGAGACTTTGCAGCCCTAATAAAGAAACTCAACTGTACCTACTCTACCTTAATTTTAGCAAGGATGTATAGATTCTTTTATTTTAATTCAAAAATTAGTTTTACCTCTAGCAATTATACACAGATTTAAAGCATATGTTTGAACTACATTCTGTACATATTCTATGTGTTTCCACATAAACTTATGAATGTGGCTAAAGGAAAATATTCTAATAAGGATTAGGATTGGCATTTAAGCTTAGTGATTTCATGAGTATATTTATAGTCAGGCATAAAGCTAGTATATATAAGATGGAGAAAGGAGAGAAAATAAAGGAAGGCAGAGAAGAACAAAGGATGGCTCAGCAACTTAAAAAAAGGAAAAAAGAAAACGAGAAAATGATAAAGAAAAGGGGACAGAAAGAAAAGAAAGATTCCCATTTGTGAGAAAGAGAAATGAAGCTACCAGAAACTAAGAATTTATCAATGCCTTCCATAAACCTAGAATTGTGCGTAATTCTGAGGTGAATCTAAAAAAGTGTAAGAGTCAACCCCTCACCTAAAGAGGCTCACGACATTGTTAAAATATCAGAACAACACATTAGAGCACAGTTAAGGAATACATAAAACAGTCTTTTGCACAAAACTGAGAAGATAAAATTACAATTGCTTAACAAGTTAACAAGGTTAGAAACCTAGGAAGAAGACATTCCCAGAGAAAGCATGACATGAACTATGCCTAGGAAGGTAGGTAAAAAGCACACCTGACTTAATGTCCTCTTAGCTTCAGAATACAAAATACTAAAAAGCACCCAAGTATAAGATGTTTATCCTTAGAAAAATAGTTTCAAAGGTCATATTAATCACAATTAATTAATAGTTTTCATTCGCCTTTGGAGAACGTTTCTGCAAAACATTTTATAGCTAAACTGGTAAAGCTAATGTCAGCATCTACTTGAAAAAAAAGTAAAGGGGTACACTGACTTTAACAAAAACTCTTTTAAGATCTATTCAAAATATAAACAGATTGTTCAAAATGTTTCATATAAGGGGCACAACATCCTTTGAGCATTTTTAACTCTTCGGGACAGAAATCATTTATGGAAGCAAAAACCTTTTTAAAAAGTATTTAGAGGCACCTGGGTGGCTCAGTCATTAAGCGTCTGCCTTTGACTCGGATCATGATCCCAGGTCCTGGGATTGCCCGCGCTGGACTCCCTGCTCAGAGGGAAGCCTGCTTCTCCCTCTCCTACTGCCCCTGCTGTGTTCCCTCTCTCGCTGTCTCTTTCTCTGTCAAATAAATGAATAAATTTTTTTAAAAAGTATTCATATGCATAGTCTAGCTATCCTTGGATTAAAATTATAAATAAGTGTGTATTTCAAAGAGCATATAGCAGAAACGTTTTTAAGCATAAACACAGGGGGAAGATGAACAGGTGGAGCACACAGGATTTCTAGGGTAGTGAAACTATTCTTCAGGATATTATAATGGTGGATACACATCATTATTTACTTGGGAAACCCATAAATTGTACCACACCTAGAGTGAAACCTAATGTAAACTACGGACTTTTGATGATAATGCTGCATCACTGTAATACACTGTGTACAATGTCAGTTATAACAAATATACCACTCTGATGTGGAATTTTGTTAGTGCGGTAGCCTAGGCATGTGTAAAAACATGGGGTATATGGGGAATTGCTATACCTTCTGCTCAGTTGTGCTGTGAACCTAAAACTACTCCAAAAATTCAAGTCTATCAGGGCACCGGGCTGGGTCATTAGTAAGGATGTGGCTCTTGATCTCAGGGTCATGAGTTCAAGCCCCATATCAGGCGTAGGGCTTACTTAAAAAAAAAAAAAAAGTCTATCAAAGAGAGAGAAGGGGAGAAAAATCTGCTGCAATCCACTATTTTTTTTAAGATTTTATTTATTTATTTGACAGAGAGATAGATCACAAGTAGGCAGAGAGAGGGAGAGAAGGAAGCAGGGTCCCTGCTGAGCAGAGAGCCTAACGTGGGACTCGATCCCAGGACACTGAGATCATGATCTGAGCCAAAGGCTGAGGCTTAACGTACTGAGGCACCCAGGCGCCCCCGCAATCCACTATTTTTGAGGGGGGTCAAGGAAGAGAGGCTGTTAAACCACTTTGGCAAATTAAAACTACCTGATTAAAATGAAAACGACAGCAAGAAGTCACAACAGCAAAGCTAAAATTTCAACTATCTAAACAGAAGAAATATACCAGTGTAAGATTTTTTGAAGTTTCCCACAGGTGACCATAAACATAGAGGACATAGATCTTCTAAATCAGATTGGGGATATCCAAAAGAACATTAAGAGTTAAGTTAAAGAGTTAGGGCAAAACATAAAAGCTATGTATTTGATTCTGCTATATTCACAAACAAAAAGCAGCATCTCAAATGCGGAAAAGTTCTACAAGTATAATTCCACAAATGAACATGAGCTAAGAGATGCCATTATAATAACTAGCATTCAAGCTGATTGTCAAAAAACTACATTGAAATATATTTTAGCTGTTAGCACTAGCATTCAAAGTTTGCCAACTGATCAACCAACTGGACTTCCTTTCATTTCCTGTCCTGAAATTAAATTCCTACCTCAAGCAACTTGTATTAAAACATCATGCAGTTTGGTCAAAAGGGGATTTAAGAGAGAAGAGATTATCAATGAAAATCCTTCACTACTACTTGAGTATTCTACTCCTGTACTACTGATAAGTCAATACTGCTTTCTTATATAACAAATACCTGCACAGAAACATATAATCCTATTTTATATTTAGCTATCAGATGGATATACAAAACTATTACCTAAACTAACTAGACTCCATCATTATGTTTCTTACTTTCTAATTCATGTTCATCTGTTATGCTACTCAAAAGGGTTGATTTTTAGTATCTAAAAACTGAACTAGTTGGATATAGATAAAACTTCAGAACATATCTCTTTTCATACTCTGAATGTATCTGGTGTCAAATAGTGGTTAGAAAAGCTTACTTTTCTGAGAATGTCTTTCAGCTGCAGATGATCGGGAAGCAGTCTGCCCGAATACACCAATCTCTGATCCTTCGTCAACTAAGAAATGGGACAAAGAAAATAATTCAACTTTTTCTAATTATACAAATTGGAAGTTGGGAATAACATGCCTAAATATGAGTAAAGTAAAACTCCCTTCAGGCACAGTTAAGCAAAAAACTGACATAATTTAAGAATTTTTTTCCAAATTCTACTTAAGACATTAAGAGCTCAGCAAATGATAGTCTATAATAAAATATAGATAGGTAGATAAAACTAAATACAGGTAATTACCATTTTTTTTAAAAAAGGAGAAAAAGGTAAACTAGAAGTTTGCCTTTTCAGCCATCATACAATGCATGTGTGACTATCATTAAAAACCTTTAATAATATGAGAAGATGGCTAGCCTTCTAGTAATAAGTCAACAATGGGATAAAATTTCAAGGTCATCACAGTTATTTTGAATTGTTTTATCAGTATTTATAATTTTAAAGAATACACAAAATGTATTTTCTTCTTTACTAACATACAGCACAATTTATTGGTTTTAATTCAAGAGTCATTTGGATTCAGTTACAGTTTTACGTAACAATTCCAGTTTTTATTATTCCTGCCATTCTCACAAATACCTCTATACATTTTTCAAAAACACAGGACTAAAGAAAAATCAACTCAAGTGCATAGAGATTCAGCTGTCATCTCTATATGAAACTGAGAATAGGAAATACATTCTGGTTACTTCTGTCCTATTTTGTATATATGATAAATCTGCTAAGTGCTCACACTACTAGTATTAAAGTATTTAAAATCAAATTATGTACGGTCCCCAAAGTACCTAAAGCAGATGTTCCACAAATTCTATTAAAACAATTAAATATTAAAAACAATGAATTGTTATGCTGAAAAGAAATCTAAAAAAAACCACAATTAAATATTAGTTATATCAACAATTGTTAAATATTCCAAATCCAAGCAACAACTGTAACAATTTTCAAACAATATATGTATTCAGCATTCAGCTACTAACAAGTGTCTTATATCAAAAATAATCATAATAGAAACTGTCATACTGAATAAGATCTGTGGTTCAGGGTTGCTTGAGTACCCACAATGAAGGGAAGCTCTGTTTCCAAGATACTTAGCTGTTAGGCATAATCTAGCTTCTCCTGTAAGTATTTTGAGTGTGCCATTCCTAAAATGCACAAGTTCAAATTCCCATATATAAACAACCAAATCAACACAGGAGGTGTTTTTTTTTAAATACATTGTCACAAATATTGAAATTTCAATCAATACATATAAATACTGAGTGGGGAATGAATAGTGAATTATATAACATAACTTAAAAGCTAAGTAGATAATAATAGATTTAACCCATGAACAAAATGAATTCTATAATGCTTTATAAGTTTCCATAATATACTTATTAATTTAGCTGGAATCTAAAAAAGTTTCTTTGATAAATACTACAGTCATCATAAGGTATCATTTTCCATCAGTCCAAACATTTAATAGATACTTCTATGTCATAACATTCTGCATAAAGGACAGTCTTATGAATTTTTTTTCTTTACTATGAAAATTTTCAAACATACACAAGGTGGAGAGAACAAAATGGACCCCAAGATACCATCTTCAAGAACTCCCAAATATTCAACTCAAACAATTATCAATATTTTGCTATTCTTCTTTCATCTATCCCCCATTGCCTTTTTGAGGGAAAAGAGAGTTTTGAAACAAATATCATACATCATTTCTTTTCACCTGTAAAAGCAGTATGTATCTGGAACAGGCTTTGGGTTTTTGTTTTTTATTTTTTAACCCCAAATAACTGCAACGTTACCACAGTCAACAAAATAAATATCAATTAGGTCAACTTTGAATAAACCTTTATCTTTCCACAACAAGGGAACATCAATTTTCAAAAAGGCATACAATAATATAGCAAAATTACATGGCACGCACCCCCTACCAAGTACATGAAACAAAAACAAGTATGGATGAGGATGTGGAGAAATTGGAACCCTCACACACCACTGGTAGGAATATGAAATGGAACAGACTCTATGAAAGTTTGGCAGTTCCTCAGAGAGTTAAACAAAGAGTTAACCGATGGGGGGCACCTACGTGGCTCAGTCAGTTAAGCGGCAGATTCTCGATTTCCGGCTCAGGTCAGGATCTCACAGTCTTTTGAGATCAAGCCCGAAGAGGGATTCCATGTTCAGCACAGAGTCTGCTTGAGAGTCTCTCTCCCTCTCCCTCTGCCCTTTTCCCTGTTCACTCTCTGTCTCTCTAAAATAAGTAAATTTCCCCTCCCCCCCCCGCAAAAAAAAAGAGTTACCTGATGACTCAGGATATACCCAATTCCACTCCTAGATATATACCAAAGAAAACTGAAAACTTATGTCCACACAATAACTTGCATAAGAATGTCCAGAACAACTTTAGCCATAATAGCCAAAAAGTAGAAACAATCTCAATGTCCATCAACTGATGAATGAATAAAGTATGATAAATACATAAAATAAATACTAGTTGGCCATAAAAAGAATGAAGAACTGATACATGCTGTAATGTGGGTGAACCTTGTAAACATTATGCTAAGTGAAAGGAGCCAAACAAAAAAGACCACATATACTATGATTCCATTTATATGTAATTTCCAGAATAGGCAAACCCATAGACAGAAAGTAGATCAGTAGTTACCAAGAATGGAAAGTGACTACTACTGAGTGTAAGTTTTCTTTTGTGAGGTATCAAAAATGTTCTGATATGACTGTTCTGAATCAGACAGTCATAATAACTGCACAACTTTGTAAATTAACTAAGAACCACTGGGTTGCACATGTTAAAGAGCATGTGCTCTTTATTTTATTTTATTTTTTATTTTGGTTTTTGCTTTTTTAAATTAACTAATTTATTATTTGTTTCAGGGGTACAGGTCTGTGATTCATCAGTTTTACACAATTCACAGCATTCACCATAGCACATACCCTCCCCAGTATCCATCACCCAGCCACCCCATCCCTCCCACACCCCTCCTACTCCAGCAACCTTCAGTTTGTTTCCTGAGATTAAGAGTCTCTTATGGTTTGTTCCCCACTCTGGTTTCATCTTGTTTCATTTTTCCCTCCCTTCCGTGATCCTCTGCCTTGTTTCTCAAATTCTACATATCAGTGAGATCATATAATTGTCTTTCTCTGATTGACTTATTTCTTAGCATAATACCCTCTAGTTCCATCCACGTCATTGCAAAAGGCAAGATTTCATTTCTTGATGGCTGCATAATATTCCACTGTGTATGTATAGTTATATATGCTATATGTGATAGATATATATATATATATATGCATACCACATCTTTATTCTTCTGTTGATGGACTTCTAGACTTTAAAGAGCAAGTTTTACAGTATGTGAATTATATCCCAATAAAATCATTTCGTGAAATTAAATATTCAAATGTCTTCAAATAATCAGAAATTTTAAAAGAAAGGAATTCTTTAATTTTACTATGACTGAAAAACAGACAAAGGAATTTTCAGGTGCCTAACTTAGGTGAGAAGATCTGAAAATTTTTCTATGTCACTAAAAACACTGCCTCTTCACTTTAAATATCAATACATTAATTAATTTAAATATCTGGAAAACCAGTAGTTAGACATGTTAAAAAACAATACAATCATTAATCAATTGATTCAGGCAGTAATCAACTGCCTGAACTTCCAACTAGCCATTTTGGATCATAAAACTAGAATACTGGGAAAAATACAGATTTCTAAGATCTCAATTCGATTCAGTTTCACTTATAAAAGTGACACAATTTTATTTATCCAGACCGGCTAATAACAGCATCGTTTATCGTGATTGGGAATCATTTCTGTATTAGTTAAGTAATGTTACTACATATATGCTATAACAAACTTCATAATCTCTGTAGCTTTTTAAAAAAAAAATCACATGGTACCCTTTCAATATAAAAATCCAGAAGACTCAGGATTGGTAAATCTAAAACTAAGTCCTAATTAAATTGTCCATTAAAAATCTACTGTTAAGATACTGGCTATACAGATACATAACACTTGACCATCTATGTTAACACCACCACCATTATTCCCGTTGCTCACACCCTACATCCAATAGTCAGCAAGTCCTATCAGATAATGTTACTCTTACTACTTCCACTACTCACCACTAGATAAAGCCTAGCGATACATGGTACCTGGTATTAACATGGTAGAGCAGAGGCAGCTAAATTACCAAGTTAGGAACATCCTGATGGTACTCTGAGGAGCCCAGAGACAGAACCAGGCCACTCCTGCTTAACTAGCTGGCCCAAAAAATTCTGCCACCCACTTAACAGACATTGCTAAAAACCAAGGTGAGGAAAGCTCATCAGCTAATATAACATGCAAAAATAAGTCATAAACTGGGAAGATGTTTTTCTTCCTAAAAGGTTTACATATACCATCTAAAGTATGTGACTTTTTAACATTTAATCAGATATCGAAAACAGACAAAATACTGTGCATCCCTAATGCATTTAAAATAGAAGAATTTGATAGATGAGTTTACAAAAGCAACAACAGTTTGGTATTTCTAGAAAGTCACCTCGTTGGTATCAAAAGATTAAATTTTGTATATGAGGAACTAAATACAGTCTCTCATTATGGACGGCTTAAAAAAATCATGTTATTAGTGTATCTGAATCAACATAGTCAAATACCTTAGTAAAAAATCTTCAACTTACATTTAAGTTCGAAGAACTAGAACCCAAGGCTTTACCCATTGAAAGTGGTAATTATTAGTATTTCGGTACTTAACATATAGCTCAGTCACAAGCATCAAATAGCTGTAAAGTGGTGGTTCCCAGAAGGTACACAACATACTGATTCTGTGGGAAATGAATTCTATGAATTTGGACTGCAACATATCTTCCTCTCATTCCCACTAAATTCACCCAAATTAAAAAACCCCAGAGAATTCAGAAGCACTGTAAATGGAAGCATGGTTTACCCAAACTGCCTCTACCCCTAATCTCCTTGGAACAGCAATAAACAAAACCAGCATATAGGACTTAAAAAATAATTTTCTCTAGAATTCCAAAGGGACTTTGGATCCCTGCTTAGCTGTTTCCACTCATAGGCCATTTGCAAATCAGGTATAACATACAACAGAGAATGCCAAAATACATGTCTGCTATGGTTTATACAAACAAGCAAGAATGTAAAAAGATAAAGCAAAGCAATGTGCTTTTGAGGTCTTAAGATACTAGATTCCCATAACTTCCCTAAAATTTATCAAAATAAACAGAAATAGCACACACTAACATGACCTGCATTAGAACACTATTAAGGCTATGTTATCCATTCATCTACAGCCTTTAAATGACAAACCATCTAACCACACACCTCTTTTTATACTCACTTCTTTGCAGTTTGTAAGTATATGGCCAGGTCCCTAAATGCCTTTCTTCATCTTATTACATATAACCATCATATACAATGTGAATTAATGGTTTAAGCACTGAGGCTTGAAAGTCAGACCAACCTGGGTTCAAATTCTAATTCTACTACATAAGGAGTTCTATTATCTATACAATAAAGCTAATAAATAAAACTTAGATCATGAGGTGTCTATGAGGAATAAATGTGATAAAACATATAAAATACTTAGTAGAATGCTTAAGATACATGGCAACCACTTAGTAAATGGAAGTTTAAAATCTGAGCACCAACTGTGACAGTTAAACAAAAGCATTTGAGACCATGAAATCACTATCTGTTATGTATAGGTGAGAAACTTAAAGTTCTAGAAAAATCCATGTCTTAAAAAAACACATGATTAAACAAAACATAGTACTGTTATTTCCTGAAAAAATACATTAGGAAAAGACTACAAAGGAGTTAAATAAAACAAATTTAGGGATGTCCGGTGGCTTAGTTGGTTAAGTGCCTTCAGCTCAGGTCATGACCCAGGGTCCTGGGATGAGTCCCACATAGGGCTCCTCGCTCAGCAGGGATCCTGCTGCTTCTCGCTCTGCCTCTAGCTCCAACTGGTTGTGCGCTCCTTCACTCCCTCCCACCCTTCTTCCCTCTCTTTTTCTGAAAAATAAATAAAATCTCAAAAAATAAAAAAATAAAAAATAAGGGGCACCTGGATGGCTTAGTCATTAAACATCTGCCTTCGGCTCAGGTCATGATCCCAGGGTCCTGGGATTGAGCCCCTAATCAGGTTCCCTGCTCAGCGGAAGCCTGCTTCTCCCTCTCCCACTCCCCCTGCTTGTGTTCCCTCTCTTGCTGTAGCTCTCTCTGTCAAATAAATAAATAAATAAAATCTTTAAAAAAATAAAAAATAAAACAGATTTAGTCCGCACTCATTCAAAACTTTTAACTTTTCATCAATCTTCACAATTAATAATGTCCTTTGTTCAGAGTTTTAAAAATATGAACTATATTGCTACGCGACACGAAACCCTCTTAAACATATGCACTAAAATTGTAAAGACAAGTCTTATAAAACAAAAATTATTTAAAAGTATGGATTATAAGCCCCTTTAAGTCAACAGTTCTGAGATAGTTAAGTTTTTAAAATGATATGCCTGAGTAAGGTAATAGGGAATTATAAAAATGAGGTAGATATAAACCTCAAATTATATTATTCAAGCTATTTCCACTGCTAATGAAATTAAGACTTCCATCTGAACTGCAGGCAATTTGGTTATGGAATGTTATATTCTCAGAACAGAACCCATACAACTGGTTCTATTCCTATGTCTTTAATTCTAACATAATCTCAGAGCAGTGGAGCAATTTGAAAAACCAGAACAAACCTCCCTAGCTGAGCAGGAGAGCTAGAAGAGGAAATGATATTGACTGCTTAAGTTTAAGAGTATAAAAGCACCTAGACAAAGAAAATCTACCCAGAACCGAGGGACATGCTTAACAGGCATTTTGACCTCAAGACTGAAAAGTGAGAAGCTAAGCAAAGCCCCAGTTTATCCTCAAAACTGAATTCAGGGTGAGTCGGGTCCATCTTAGTGATTGTTTGTATATGAGAGAAAGAAGCAATAATGAGAAGAGGCCTAATAAGACTTAGAGATCCCTACTTTTTTAAGTTTTCTCTAAGACAGTCTATTCTACTGAATAACATTAAGTTCAACTATTTTCATATTTACATCTCTAGCAAATAAACTTAAACTAGATTAAAGTCACATACTACTCAAGTAAAAGTCGCCTTCCTGACAGATATCTTCATGCCCCAGGAGCAATTATCCAAATTTACAGAATAATTATTTCACATTACAGGCCAATTTCAGGATTTGAAAATCTAAAGTCATGAAGTGAGATGACAACTGTCATATCACAACATAATTCACAATTATCTATGTACACTATCAACATGAACTGATGCACTTTTCAATTCCTACACCAAATCCTAAACCAATTATCAATAACATTCAAAGTTAAACAAAACTCCCAAAGAGTTCAATTCCAGGTTTTTAGTGATAGCACTATAAAGTTTTGCGTAAATATGGCAACTGCCCTATTTCCTAACTGGAAAACACCTTCCCCTCTGGAGCCCATCATGGATCTGTAATCTTTTTACATAGTACAGAATTACAGTGAGAATCATCAGAGCAACATTACCTTTGAAATAAAAGGTTTAAGAAAGAAAAAAAAGCAGCTACTTGTCTGCTTAAACTGTTATCAACTCTTTAAGAAAAATGTCCCCAAGAGCACCTGGGTGGCTCAGTTGGTTAAGTGACTGCCTTCAGCTCAGGTCATGTTCTCTGACCCTGGAGGATCATGCTCCTTGCTCAGCAGGGAGTCTACTTCTCCCTCTGATCCTCCCCCTTCTCATGCTCTCTTTCTCATTCTCTCTTTCAAATAACAAAATCTTTAAAAAAAAGAGAAAAAGAAAAAGAAAAAGAAAGAAATTAAAGAAAAATGCCACTGTGAACCTTTTCTTAAATCAGCTACACATTCCCTTACCTCCCCTTCAGAGTTGACCATTCCCTCCCTTTGCTCCTATAGCTTCCCTCTCGTGTAACACAAGTCACATAATACTAGAGCTTTTTACTACATATCTGTATCCCCCACTAGGTCTGAGCTTCATAACAGCAAAGGAATCATCATCACCTTCATGCTTAACATATTGACACCCAAATGCCAGGTCAATAAAATCCTAATTAAATTATTAAATGAAGCCCAAGAAAATATGCTTTGGTGAGAAAGGGTTTATTTGCTGCGGGTTTACTGACAGATGGAAAATTGAATTTAAAATAGTCATGTGGAGGGGCGCCTGGGTGGCTCAGTGGGTTAAAGCCTCTGTTTTCGGCTCAGGTCATGATCCCAGGGTCCTGGGATCGAGTCCCACATCGGGCTCTCTGCTCAGCAGGGAGCCTGCTTCCCTCCCTCTCTCTCTGCCTGCCTCTCTGCCTACTTGTGATCTCTGTCTGTCAAATAAATAAAATTAAAAAAAAAAAAAGTTCATGTGGAGATTGTGATTAAGTCAAATCAGCATCTGACGATAAGGCTAAAATCTTAAGACTAAATACGCTCTTGTTTAGCCAGAGCAACATTACTCTTAACTGTTTAGCTAGTTAGCTAAGAGCTAACTCTGTTAGCTCAGAGTTTAGCCAGAGTTCTGCTAACAGCAGTAGACGTGACCTATTTTAGAGATCCTAAAAGGACAACTTCAAATCTCCATTCTTTTCCCTCTAGCAGCTCCTATTTACTTTCTTAGAAACCACTGCCCACAGAGACGAAGGCCCTCCACCCACCCTTGGCCCATCAGACCCAAATTAGAGCGCTACTGACCAGAGCCATCAACTTTTCTACTCCTTACTGGAGAACACTTACTTCTACAAGGCACTGGAACCATACTCTGCTTCTAAATCATCCACCTCCACCAGGCAGATGTGTGAAGAATCAGGCCTAAGAAATAATCTCTGTTAAACACCAAATAGCACTTAAGATGCCTAAACACATGGGACGCCTGGGTGGCTCAGTTGGTTAAGCGGCTGCCTTTGGCTCAGGTCATGATCCCAGCGTCCCGGGATCGAGTCCCACATCGGGCTCCTTGCTTAGCAGGGAGCCTACTTCTCCCACTGCCTCAGCCTGTGCTCGCTCACTCTCTCTCTCTGACAAATAAGTAAATAAAATCTTAAAAAAAAAAAAAGATGCCTAAACACAGAATTAGTGCCAAGCAGTCTTTGTGGGTCCTCATAAGAACCCAAACTTCCCTCATAATATATTAATATTGCTTATATTATAAAATGTTCTGTTCTAAATAACCATCTTATAAAATTAACTTCTAATACTCCAGTTCCTATACTGAAGACTACTTGTGGGGTATCATGAAATAGTTGGTGTGTTCAACAATTAAAAAACTTCAAATCAGTTTTCATGTGGTAAGTAAATTAGAATGTAAGCCTGTCAAATCTAATAACCATGGGAAGTTTTCAGTGAAGTTCTAAGACAACAAACACGTGGTCCTCACCCCCAGTTCCACCCACTCTCATTAACTAGAAATAAATTTTAGCATTACAGTTCACCTGGAGGGGTGCCTGGGTAGCTCACTGGGTTAAGCATCTGCCTTCAGCTCAGGTCATGATCCCAGGGTCCTGGGATTGAGCCCTTCATTGGGTTCCCTGCAGCAGGGAGTCTGCTTCTCCCTCTCCCTCTGCAGCACCCCCTGTTTGTGCATGCACGCACTCTCTCTGTCAAATAAATAAATAAAATCTTTTTTAAAAAATACAATTCACTTGGAGATGACTTGCTGGAAGAGAAGAGAAAAGTCAGGTTTGCCACAGTTAAACCTGGAAGTGTGTGTACAAGTTGTAAGTGGGTTAAGGAGACAGTGTAGAAAAGTTTGCAACTGATCTGTCCTCCCAGCAGCCAAATGATCCATATGGGTACTAGAGATTAGTACTAGGTGGGCAGAACTCCTGCCAAAAACTGACTTCTACTGGGTGCGGTAAGGCAAATGGGTTTCACACCACTCTTCTCTTAGATACTTTTTGAAAAAGAAAAAGTTTTAGAAAAGTGGTAACTCTTGGTCTACCATAGTGCAAACCAAGTCCCTTTTGGTTTAATCATACAATATAAAGATCTCACGTAAGCACATACTTGAGCATATATCTATATGTATATACATACTTTTATATACAGATACACATATAGAGACAGAGACACACAAACACACACTTAGATATATGCTCAAGTATATACTTATATATTTAGGAATGGTATTCCAGCTATGTTATAAACAGCACTATGGAAGTATCTGACTTTCAATTCTGAGTATTCTGAAAAACTATTTTTCTACTTTGAAAATGTGTAGAATGAATCATATGCAATAGGATATCTTCTGTAAACCAGAAAATTTTAAAACAAGTCTGTTACCCCCTGTGAAAATCTTAACTTTAAAACAAAGGATCTGAAAAAAATGATGGTTCCAGCTAGTTTGTTCCGAGCACTTAAATAATTCGGGGTTTTTATTTCCTGTTAAAAATATTTGTATCAAAAATACTGACAAGACCAACTACGAGTTGTTTTTCTAAACCTCCTGCTTTTGCAGTAACTGCCTTATTTCTGTAGTTCTTCTAAAAGTCTCAACGCCTAACTAAAGCAATAAAAGCTTTAATATAGGTTGCAGTGTTTACCTTTTTTTTTAAGGATCCATCTGTCTCTCCCATACTAGGCCAATGACTTAAGTCCAATGAAAATGGTCCTTTTTTATGCCTGTCAGTTATTATGTCCCTTGATATTTTTGTACACAGTACTCTTACTAATTAACTGAACCTCATGAGGAAGATATTAATGATGGTTGAGACACTCAAGAGACACACACACACACACACACCTCGGAACTCAAAATACTTCGCAGTCTAGCAAGAGACCTATTTGATTCAAGAAGGGAGGGGATGAACAGAGAGACGGGAGTGCATGGCACGAAAAGTTGCTGGCCACAGCAGCTGTGCCCAGCTTTTAAGACACTTACTGGTTTGCTAGGGTACACGTTAGATAGATGCGTTTTTAGTTTCCCCACGGTCCAGTTCAAGAAGCAGCTAATAGTCTGGTCACTGTATTTCTGATTTGGTGCTTTAATGATGAGGGTCACAGGAATCTCCATCCCATTTTGGTCCATGGTGCCCCCGAGTTGAACAGTCAAGAGGAGCGGCCCAAATGAGCCGAGGTGGTAACTGCCGGCGCGATTGGCACAGGGACGGCAGCAAGTAGGTTCTTAATATTCCGTGTCCAAGTCAGTCACAAGTGCATCGGGCGATACAAAGGCCATTGCCGGTACCAAGGATGATGGACAGTGGCGGCGGCGGGGTCCGTGGACCCGGCCGTGGGTGCAGCTTTCCCCGCCAGGTCCGGGCTCCGCCGGGCTCCGGACTGAGGAGAGAGGCCGGGAGGAAGAGAGAGAAAGCAATGATAAGGGAGGGAGTCACTGCCCCGCCCCCGCCGCGACCCCCAAGCTGAAACGCAATAAGGCCCCTACGCGACGGCCCTGCCAAGCGGACCAGAGAAGGGGCCGAGCCGCTCAGGGCGACTGGCCGGGGCAAGGGGTACCTGAAAGAAGGCCGCGGGGCCCGCCACCGCCGCCCTCCGCGCCCGGACAGGGCCGCCGTCCGCACAGTCCCACCGGGCGTCTTCCGCGGCGGCCGCTCCCTTCCTGCTGCTCCGCGGCGGCCACAGCCCGGCCCCGGGTCTCGCGAGGCGGCGCGGTGGCCGCGGGAGAAGTTGGCCAAAGGGCGCGGTCCGCTCTCCGCCTGACCCCTCGGGCAGGACACGGCAGCGCGGCGCAGGGCCGGGCGCGGCCGAGGCGGCGGCAGGTGGCAGGAGGGCGGGGACTAGAAGCCCGGGGGCCCGGCGCGCTGGTTTTGTTGTTGTTATGAGGAAGGTCCGGGGCCCCTTTAAGCCGGAAGGCGCAGGACGGAAGTGCGTCACGCGCGGCCCGCCCGGCGCCCGGCTTTGGCTCTGTAACCGGAGCCCCCCGCCGCCCCCCCGACCGCCCGGGGGACTGCGGGCTGAGCTCCGGGTCGCCCCGAAGCCGCTGGGCTGTGCTGGAGCCCACCTGGCCTGACCGCTCGCTCGGTCCCGTCCCCCAGCCGTGCTCAGGCCTCATCACGAGCTGAGCTGGCGCTAGCACGTCCTGTTTTGACCACACCCTGAAGACTGGAGAAGTGTTCTCCGCCCTAAGAGTTTCTCTGCAGCAGTTAGTGTCCTTCGAGATGCCGAATCAAAAAACTTCCGCTCCAAATGTCTTGTGTCGACTGTCTGCAAAGCACGGTACCAGGAGCTTTGGTGGAGGAGAGATCCTGGGGTACACTGCGTAAGGAGCAAAGGCTTTCAGTGAAGCCTGAAGCCTGCCTTTACTTTCCATGTGACCCTGGCTCTCCTTTCTGAGCCTCAGTTTAGTTCTCCAGACGGTAATGGCTATCCAACCGCGTGTTGATGAGCACACGAGCCACGTATGTGAGCCATCTGGTACAGTTCAGGCATATGACAGTCTCTCAGATGTTAATTTCCATCTCTTTCTTCTTAGGCGTCACAGAAATTGGCAAGTGTTTACTGAGCCCCTACTGTGTGTTTAGATCAGTGAGAGATGAAGGAAGGTGGCAGTGTTATTTTTCTGTTTCACGGCTTGGGCATGGAACGCAAGGGTTTTGTCCACTGCCCAAAACGGACTTATTCTCCATTTTCTGCACGGGTTTGGGGATCAGTACAGCAAGTTAAAGTTGGACGTGCATTTTCCACTTCCACTACCAGGAGAAGGCAAGCAGATCATAAAGAGAGCTAGTCTTTTTCCCTCTCGCCTTCAGAAGGGTTAATGAAGGTTAGCTACCATTTAGTGACCAAGGGGGAAACTCTTCCTCTCTATAGCTAATGCAGGAGTATCCCTTACACCCTCACTTCTTTCACCTCCTCCTTTGTGGTAGGACATCTACCATATTTGAGCCGTACCCTCTAAATGCTCTTCAGAAATAAGAGTGAGGCCCCCTTTATTTTTCATCATGTACTGAGGATAGCTTACTATGACTCGGGTTTTCTGTAGCAGACCCTGGTCTCTTTCTATCTAGTATTTAGTCAACCTAATGGAACTTTAACTTAATTCTAGCTAAAAATACCTTTTCTAGACTCCTGTACATCTAGGGGTAGTCCACTTGACGCAGCTCCAGCCAATTAGACAAAAGTTGAAGTTGCTGCTGGCCTTTTCAAGAAAGCTTTTAGATGGACATTCTGTGGGCCAGAGCTCATCCTGTCCTAAACCTGTTTTTTTTTTTTTTTTTGGCTTGAGGAATACGATGCCAGAGGTGCAGCAGCCATAGTTCAGTCATGAAGCAACAAACGGAACAGAGGCCTACATTCCAACGATGGCAAAGCAGAACAATTCAAAGAGACTAGATCTTTTATGGCATCATTGTGCAACCATGTAAGTCCTAAGCTGTCTGCCCTAAGACTTCTTTTGTGGCCATTTCCTGTTTGAGCCAGGAAGTTTCCACAACCACCACCACCTAACCCTGTAACTCTTGTCACTTATGCTTATGACTTAGACTGAGTAATGTGGTCATCTCAGTTGGCACTGTGAAATGTACATTTTTGGTGATATATACATTAGTAATTATTAATATTAAGGCAGAATGTGCATTTCACTGTGCTCTTCACTATTTAAAGCAGAGGTTCACTAGTATGGACAAAAACATTTAAAAATGTAATGAACAGGGGTGCCTGGATGGCTCAGTGGGTTAAAGCCTCTGCCTTCGGCTCAGGTCATGATCCCAGAGTCATGGGATTGGGCCCTGCATCGGGCTCTCTGCTCCGCGGGGAGCCTGCTTCCTCCTCTCTCTCTGCCTGCCTCTCTGCCTACTTGTGATCTCTGTCTGTCAAATAAGTAAATAAAATCTTTAAAAAAAAAAAAGAATCTTTAAAAAAATGTAATGAACATTCAAGAGATTTAAATATATGGGTATAAAAATGATATAGACAAAAATGATTTTGTTTTAATTTCACAATCACCTAAGTGCTTTAGAAATGCTTTTGATGCTGTTGAATTTGCCCATAACACATGATCCTGGAATGTGATCCCATTTTTGTTAAGTATACATGTGTATAGAACAATGTATGAAAGGATGGTCCCCAAAATGTGGATAGTGTTTACCTTGGAATTTGGGGTAGAAAAAATTATTAGCATTGAGGAGATGAAAGATTGCAGTTACTTAAAGACTGCAATGAGCATTGAACTGCCTATTTAGATCATTGTACAAATTACAGATAAATGGAAATGGGAAAGAACAATTGTACATCTCAGTTACCATTTATTGCTAAAAAAGAGCCTCCAATGAGAATACTTAAGGGTGTGATGCTAATAGATAGTAAAGGATTTGTGGTGGTTAAGACTAAATATATTTAAGAGGCGCCTGGGTGGCTCAGGGGTTAAAGCCTCTGCCTTCGGCTCAGGTCATGGTCTCAGGGTTCTGGGATGGAGCCCCACATTGGGCTCTCTGCTCAGCGGGGAGCCTGCTTCCGCCTCTCCCTCTGCCTGCCTCTCTGTCTACTTGTGATCTCTCTCTCTCTCTGTCAAATAAATAAATAAAATCTTAAAAAAAAAAAAAAAAGACTAAATCTACTTCAACAATATTAACTATTCAGCACACATAATCCTAGTAGATAATTCAGTAGTTCAGGGTGACTTCTGCCCATGGGGTTAAGAAAGTAAAACACATCTAAAAGAAAATTATTTGTAAATCATGAGTTGATTTACAGTATTTGTGGGACATTTTCCAATTCTTTTCATCTTTGGGGTAGGAAAGAAGATAGCTAGATAAGCATATATTGACTCATACTGTGAGATTCCAGTTTCTCCTAAAAACCTAAAGAAAATAAAGTGCTTGTTACTGAACTTTTCTTAACTGAAATTTGGACTATCTTCCAGGAAGGTAAAATACTTTTTGATGTTGAATAATATAGTTTGTGGGGTTTTGATATTTGGGGGGTTTTTTTGTTTTGTTTTGTTTTGTTTTTAAATAATCTTGAGAGGAAAGACTTCAGTCAAGTGATGATCTTGCAGTTGCAAATTTCAAAGATGATGTTGGCCATCTGGTTTCTGACTCCTTCTATTTCTACTTACACCAAACTTGACTTTTTTTTTTTTTGTTAGGACGCTGTGCCACAAAGTATCTAATCAAATGTTAATCAAGATCATTGTTTAAAAACAATGAAATCCTCCACTTAAAGGCCTAGGCAAATTAGCTCATTTCAATACTACACTTTCAAAATCTTAATGAGTCCCAGATGTTTGATTATAAACCATATTGTGGAAATGGAAGGAAGAAAACCACACATGCATTAGACGCCAAATGGGTGATTTGAGGGATGTGTCATCTAATGAGTTCTCAGAACAGCCCTGAGAGGTAGTGAGGACAGTGAAGCGCATAAATGTGAAATGTCTTGCCCAAAATCACACAGCTAGTTCTGACTCCTGTATAATGCAGACTCTTCCCACTACACTGAACTTTCTTATTTAAAGATATTCATAGATACCAAGACACATTCAGGAGGAGAAGGTTTTCAGGAACAACATCTTAGAAGTTATCTAGATCAGTATTCCAACTACTGCCAGAATCACCATATCTCTGAAGGGCAGTCAGCCAACTTTGGCCTGAATCCTTCCAAGGAGAAGTCAACACTGTTGTTTTCACTACAGCATGACCTGATGTTAAACAGCCATGGTTATTATAAGTGAATTAAAATCTGCCTTCCTATTATTTGCCATCAGACAACTTTTCTCCTCTTGACAAATCTAAAATATGTTTACTCTTATACCACATGCCGGCCCTTCAAATGAATAAATGCTCTGATTTCTCCAGACTAAAAAGGCCCAGATCCTTCAGTCATCCTTAAGAATAGTTTCCAGATCACCCAGAATACTGACTCACCTTTGGACACAGTAGTTTATGTATCCCTCATCAATTATGGTGACTGCAATAAGCATTTAGACACATGATTTCCCTAGAATAGTCTTCATAAGGACACATCTGTATTTCTATTTGTTTATTAGTAGAAATCTTCATAAGCTGGTTTAACTGTTGGATTTCTGCTTTTCAGAAACTATGTATCTAGTCGATACTTAGAGTGACCATTTGGCTAAGACTGAAGTCTCTCCCTGATAATTCAATCCAGTGACTTACTTATGACAGTCCTTGGAGGACATCGTAGCTAAATAATACCTCGCTGACTTCTTTAAGTGACCAGGGAAGCAGGGAAGGGCAAATCCCTTATACTTTTCACGATTTAGAGAATTTTGACTTAAATTTATGGATTGTCTATTGCTGCAAAACAATATACACCCAAAACTGTGGGTCAGAATTTGGGGAGCAGGTTAGCTAGTGGTGTTGGTTTGAGTCTCTCATGAAATTGTAGGCAGGATTTCAGCTGCAGGAATTCAGATTCAATTTTCTGAAGGCCCTGTTGGGACTGACTGGAGGTACTTCTTCCAAAGTGGCTCACTTGTAAGGCTGACAAGTGACTGGTGGACAAGTGGACTGGTTATTAGTGTGAAATCTCACTTCCTCCCCATATAGGTTTCTTCACCGCACTGCTTGGGTGTCCTCACAACAGCGGGATTCCCCCAGAATGAGAGGTCCAAGAGACAAAGGCAGAAGCAGGAATGCCTTTCATCTCAGAAGTCACACCTCCATGGTGCTCTGTTGGTCACAGAAACCAGCCCTGAGTCAGCGTGGGAGGAGAGTATGTACAAGCATGAATACCAGGAGGTAAGGACCATCAGTCTCATAGTGGAAGCCAGCTACCGCCATAATTTCCCATAATGACCAAAGCATAGCAGGTCATAATAGACACCCCGTTCTTTCAATATAAAACCATCCAAGTCCAAATCCCAGTCATAGTCTTGTGATTGTTTCACAGCTGCTTGCCTTTCCTCTGTCTCCCCCCAGAGATCTTGCACCAATTTCCTTCCCTCCAAATTAGAACCATCCTCAACACTATTGGCTCTATTTATCAAATGTTTATAAATGTTTATGTTTGTTACTAAAAGTACATATAGTTGAATTTGGGAATATTACATTTGCTCTTCCACAGTAGTCAAGAATAATCACTAAATTGAACCTGAAGAATAGTCTTTAGGCCTTACCCATGGCCTTCTCTCTTAATCTGAGTTCAGAGATGTACCTTGAATCATCTACAGAACTGTGCAGTTATGTTCATGTGTGCATTTATCCAGAGGGAGAGTCCATGGTTTTTATCAGTTTCTCAAAAGGGCCATTTCTAATGCCTTCCAGAGCCCCTAGTAAAATCCAGTCCTCATTGTAAGGTTTTTCCAGTTAAAGGAAATGGGTTATTGAGCCAGTTGTTATGTTTTTGCCTCAAAAATCCAAAAATACTCTTCACTGCCTGGTTTGTGATAATAGAGATAAACCCTGTAAATATTTCTCCTTCTCTAGCTGTCATGAAACTAAGCTTTGTCAGTAGAGGGCACTGGAGGGACACTGGAGGAAGAAGAGATCTCTCCACCTATGTAGTGTCGTATTCTTTAGGTGTGCTTTTCCAGCACACAAGGCTTCTGCAGCCCACACTGGGTAGCAATCTCCATGAGCAACTTCTCCACAAGCCCTCTTGGGCAACTTTCCAGGCAACCCTCATGAACAGCTTCACAAGTGGCTTCACCGTGGAGACCACCAATACAATATCCTCCAGAAGCAGCCACCCCTCACACCTCTTAGGCAGCCTTGCACCTTGAGCAAACCCCTCTGAACTCAAATGAACCATAATCACTGGACTTCTTTAAGAGGGGTCCATCTCAGGCCTAAGAGCAATTGGATGATCCCTATATCTGATTTTCCTGTATTCTTTAGAATTCTCTTTGCTCCTACTAACCATCTTTTTATCATTCCAATTCCCCGTTGTAAGGAATAATTCTTTATATTTAACTTTCCATGTTCAAAATATTGTTTGATTTCTCTCTTGATTGGACCCTGATACATAGAATTGGCATCAGTAGTGGTCCCAGGAGATAAACATATAAAGAATTTAGGAATTGTTTTGGTCATGCCTTTTGGCTGAACTCCTGTCAGTAGGAAATGAGATAAGGGCATTACAATTAAACTATCACTTGTAGTTGATTGTGGTGACATACCAACTGTAGCAAGAGATTGCTCAAGTGTTGTTGTACTTGACCATTATGGCACTTAAGATGCCCATCAAGACAGTGGCATAGGACAGATTCTTCTGAATGCACTTTAGCACTTATCAAGAGAAAATGATGGGAAAAAAAAATGACAGGTTCATCTTTGAACTCTCATTTCCAGTCACACCATAAGACCAGAATGCTTCTGTAATAGCTATAGAGGAATCTTTTAGTTCTTGCAGACACAGGGATGATGTTGATGAGAATCAAGAACAAAATTTGAAGAGTTGCTAAATTATAGCAATAATTGAATTCACAGTCCCATCACATTTTTCACTTAAAAATTAGGGTATCCAAGAGAAAGAATGGGATCCTGAAGTTGGAATGGGGACATCTCCTTAGACCCAGATGAAACTGTCAGTCTTAAACTACAAGTCACTCTAAGGTACTTCAGTTTATGAAAGTAGCCTGCCCTCAGGAGACTAGCCTTAGTGCTTAAAAACTCTGTGATACTCTCAGCTGAGGCAGAGTCCTTAAGGGAGGATGTTTCTTCTCAAGACCCACCATAACCATCTCCTATTGCCTGTTGTATCTCCTAGACCTACAACTAGGGTTAAATCTCAGCATGTTTCATGATGACAGGTACACACCATGAAGCAGGAAGAAATAGCTTACACATCAAAATACTGGCAAGCATTTGGTAACCTCTATCAGCAGAAATTGGGAACTTGATGGCTGTATATTCTAAGAGTGTTAGACTGAGAAGGATGAAATATAACACTAGATTGGGACAAATTCTTCAATATGAGTGTTCTTACTAGAGATTCCAGAGTTAATGTGCTAGTTCATAAAACTAATGGTGGCTCTCACAATTTGATTGATTGACTGAAACTTGGACTCAATCATGACCTACATTTAATACAGCTAAGATACCAGAGCTTTCCTGGCATGATGTAGCTAAAGGAATCCAAGGACCTAGGGAGATAGGAATGTTAAACTCTATCATGTGTTACCTACACATCCACCCACGCCCTCCAGTGTTCCATGAGAACACCGAGAAAGCACTCACTTCACTAAGATATTGAGAAACCCATTAGTGAGGGGAGCACCCACATGCTTGTAAAGCTCTGTGGTTGCTCTCATTTGTGGACCAAGTATGGTTGAACAGGATACTGCCACTGAGATGAACTCCGTAATGTAGTGCCAGATGGGAGACAGCACCCTGAAAGGATGGGAATGTTTTCTAGGACACGGTCTGTTTTGAATCAGGGGCCATTTATGCAGAGAGGCATGTGGATTCTTAGCTCAACTGCAAAGATACTTAATGTCCACCATTTACATAATAATAATTGGGCTATAGTCACTGTTATAGAGGATGTGGAGAACAGTAAGATGTACTCACCCTTGAGGAGTTTGCAATTTAGTAGGAAAAAATAAGAAGCACACAAATGACTATAAGACACAATAGGTAAAGAGGTGCCCCGGGCCCTTCTACACCCCAGCCAGTTCATGTGTCACCCAAAAGCGGAAGAGGAAAGGGAGGTTACATATGTGATCTGTTATATGAAAGTGGTCTGGGGCAATTTGCAAAAGGCAGACAGTGATTTGACATGACTTTTCCTTTCCTCGGCCTTTTCCAGCTTTTCCTCACATTTCCCCCACATTATATGTTCATTAAAAACCCATCCATTGGGCGCCTGGGTGATGAAGGCAGAGGCTCAGGTCATGATCTCAGGGTCCTGGGATCGAGTCCCGCATTGGGCTCTCTGCTCAGCAGGGAGCCTGCTTCCCTCTCTCTCTCTCTCTCTCTCTGCCTGCCTCTCTGCCTACTTGTGATCTCTGTCAAATAAATAAATAAAATCTTTAAAAACAAAACAAAACAAAAACCCATCCATTGCCTTTCTCCAAGCCCAACTGAGCCTCTTTTAGTTCACCCACTAGGAAGCTAAGAAGATGGACCCCACACTACCAGGCATGCATGCATACCTTCCCTTTATTAATGCCTGTTTTTCACTGTGCCATTCTTAAGGACAACCTCAACCCCTTTCTTCACACTCATTACCATCCCTCCCATTTCGCTTCTAGTAGGTACAGTAATTTCATTCTGTTGCTAGTGGCTTCCTGGTTAATTGTGTTAAGATTCTGAGGCCAGATCTAGGATCAGCAGAATAATTGATTGGTTTGACTGACAAGAGTAAGGGAAGAGGGAACGGCAACTAAGTATTTCAAACACTGTACAGTAGAAACCTATTTCATTCACTCATTCATTCATTCATTCTATACATTTTCACACTCCAAAATTTTGTACTTCTTATCTTGAAAAGTAGTTCCAAGAACATGTGTAACAGTTTTTAAATAATTATAAAATTGGTCAGGGGAGGGGTGCTTGGGTGGCTCAGTCAGTTAAGCATCTGACTTTTGATTTCAGCTCAGGTCCTGATCTCAGGCTCAGCAGGGAGTCTGCTTGTCTCCCTCTCCTTCTACCCCTTCCCCGGCCCACGCGCATGGGCATGTGTTTTCTCTTTCTCTCTGTTTCTAAAATAATAAGTCTTTTAAAAAAGGGGGAGGGCAAGGGTGGTCAGGGGAAAGGTCACAGTTCTTGAGAAAAATCTTGGCTGAGTTCGTATTTTCTACTCTTCTTAGTTTCTTTGTGTATTTTTCTTCACGACTCCCTATGGTTTGTCAACTAGGTGGAGTCTTTGGAACAGCAAGCTAGCTTTAATTAAGAAAATTTTTTAAATTCCAGGCTTTAGAGAGTAATAGGACAGTTTCTTGAGTACAGTCTATGTACCACTCATTCTTAAAGAATGCAAGATTTTTATCTCCCTGAAAGGATTTATGTTTCACAATTGATATGGCCAGTGCACAATGCTCAGTTCTGTTGCAAGAGTTTGTAACTAAAATCACTCAAGAAGGAAACTAAAGCAGCTTAGCCACAAGCAGAGTGCTCATTACACATGTGGAATGTGCTAGGTGTTTTTGTACAGTGATCTCTTTGAATCCCCTCAAGACAAATGCTGAGCCCCTATTTCCAAACTTCCCAATCTTAGAAGCTTTCTTTGTGCTTCCACGTGACATCTCCTACCGTATTTACCATGTGACCATTATCTCTTGATAAGTGTGTCTCTTTCCCCAGACTGTGAGGTCCCTGAGGCTACCTAGAATGCTGTCTCTTTTTTATCACTAGTACCCAGCGCATTTCCTATTGCATAATGATGATAAATATTATCGACAAAATGATAAAACTCATTTTACAGAGAGGGGAGAAGAGCTGTGGAGAAGCTAAGTAATTTGCCCAAAGTCACTCAGTTAATAATTGTTAGAGCTGTTGATATAAAAGTCCATTAATTTTATGGCATTTCCTATTTGTTCCTATTTAATATCACTTCTGGCTTCTGATTCTGTAGGATTTTTGTGTAACTATCCATGTGCACTTTTATGTGTGCAATAATAGACAGTAGAGTGTCTGGTAGAACTACAGGATAGGTGTCTAGGTCAGTAAGGAGATGTACCATGAGATTAGCAAAGAGACTGCAGAATTGTCACAGAGACAACGTTCAGAAGTGAGGGGAGGATGTGACTCTTCATACACCTGCTGAGAATCTGAGGTAGCTAAAATCAGCATCCCTGATAACTATAAACTTGTTTGTTATCGACCCACAGGTATTTCAGCATTATACCTAATCCTTATCTTTTACACCCTTCTGTCATTTAATGATGGGCCAGACCACAGGCATTTTTCTGATAACTCCCCTGCCAAACTCAGTATTTTAATCTGTTATTTGTTCTTTTACATGTAACTGGAATCTCCTATAATTATTATATGCTTGTAGCATTTTTATTTTGAGTCTATGAAAGCCATTCCTTGGTTAACACAGCAATGTTCTATTCATTCTTACCCGAAAGTACAGCTTATAGAGTAACGCTTCAGGAAGGGAAAAGTTTGAGGCACTTCCTATGAACTACCCATATTTGTGAAGATGCCTAGGAATTAATAAAAATAAATTTAAAGAAGGAAGAGAGTGTTCTGCATAATCTGGTATTTTTTTCTCGGATTCATGTGAGACATGAACTTTGCTCCTACCAGTTATGTATTGGTTCTCCAGTGTTTGCAAGAAAATTCCCTTAGAAGCCTCTGTTTGGGTACATGGTTTCATTTTAACTTATTATTAACAGAAACCATTTTTAGATTGATATTTTATAGAAATATCATAGAAAAAACATATCAGTTGTGATTTTTTTATTAAAAATTTATTTTTTAACTTTATAAGAAACTTGGTTTTTATAATCTCCCTATTAGCAACTATTATTATTTTTTATGATGTCTTCCAATTTTCATTATGTATGTATGCATATTTATAATGAATTCATGCATATGTATAGTTTTATAAGGTTATATTATATTTATTATATATAATATAATGTATTTATTATACTATTATATACTAATACATAAATATATATATAAAACAGTAACACTATTTTAGAAATACTTTTTTTCACTTAAAAGTGTTTTTATAAGTTCTTATTTCTATTTGATTACTTTTTTATTTTACAAAATCATATTATCAGTGCTAGAGTTCCAAAATATAATGCTGTGTTAATATGCCATAATTTTATTCAGTTGTTCACAAGTGATAGGTGAGTTCACAATTTTTCATTATTAAAAATAATACTTCTGTAAATTCCTTGGTATGCTTAGCTCTTATTCTTGAAACATATTGCTAGGAGAATGATTACTACGTCAAAGGAACTGAACATTTAGTTACTCTTGATATTCATTGGCCATTATATTTTTAAATCAATTGAAGTAAAGTTTGAAATGAAAATAAGAATTTTATTTTAAATTTGCTTTAGTTCAGCTATAGATATAAAATGTGCAGTCATCAACATTTTGAAATTTTCTTTTTTTTTAGGATTTTATTTATTTGACAGAGACACAGCAAGAAAGGGAATGGGGGAGTGGGAGAGGAAGAACAGACTTCCCACTGAGCAGGGGGCCCGATGCAAGGCTCAGTGCAGGGACCCTGGGATCATGACCTGAGCCAAAGGCAGACGCTTAATGACTGAGCCACACAAACACCCCAACATTTTGAAATTTTCCAAAAATATGCCTTTTTGTCTATTTAGTTGCAAGTGATACTAGCTTACTATCAAAAAGGCATGGCTGGATTCAGTTCTCTTTCCCATTCTTTGATTACCCAATGATATATTGCTATCATTCATTATTGGGCACTCTCGCAGCAGAAAAGATGGCCTACATCTTTAAGACTCATGACTTCCATATATGAGATCTCATTGAAAGATTATGATTATCCTTGCTTGGCTCTAATGCCTACCCTGGACCAATCATTATGTCCATGGAGATGTAGTACTCTTATTGGTCCATCTTGGTCACATGTTGATGGGATGGGGCACAAGGCACTGTGACTGACAGCCCTCCTAGGAGCCATGGATTTGGAGAGGTGATTTTCTCAGAGGGGCTATTGGTAGCCAAAAACAACGTATCTGTTATATGCATGACCTGTGTTGTTTGTAAACTTCTTTACATTTATAAATGTAAATGTAAACTTGACCCTATTTAAGATTGTGAAGTAAGGAAGTTTTACTTTTTCTCTTATCTCCCCTTTACTGCATCTTTCTTTTTCCTTTCTCTCAGACCTACCCTCCACTGTCCAGTGACCTAATATTCCTTCTAACCTGTTTCCTATCAAAACCTACCCTCAGTTAGTAGAGTTGAAAACATACTGAAAAATCAAATTAAGACCCAGGGGGCACCTGGGATCATGACCTGAGCCAAAGGCAGACGTTAAACCACTGAGCCACCCAGGTGCTCCATAAAATGTATTTTAAAAGCTTAGTGGGTGCCTGGGTGGCTCAAGGGGTTAAAGCCTCTGCCTTCGGCTCAGGTCATGATCCCAGGGTCCTGGGATCGAGCCCCACGTCGGGCTCTTTGCTTGGCGGGGAGCCTGCTTCCTCCTCTCTCTCTGCCTGCCTCTCTGCCTACTTGTGATCTCTGTCTGTCAAATAAATAAATAAAATCTTTAAAAAAAAATTAAGATCCAGGATTCAAATTCCTATCTTCTTTAAAGTTGGTTTGTTTTTAACTGAGGACAATCAGAAAGGAGTAAGAAAGACAGAACTTTCAGGAGAGTAGGGACATCTAAGCACCTTCAGATATTGCCCTTATACTAAGAATTCATTTCTCCCCTTTATTTATAAAAATAGTTATTTATTTGAAAGAGAGTGAAAGAGAGAGAACACAAGCTGGTGGGGGTGGTTTGCAGAGGGAGAATAAGACCCCCCACTGAGCAGGGAGCCTAATTCAGGGCTTAATCTCAGGGATCACGACCTGTACTGAAGGTAGATGCTTAACCAACTGAGCCACCCTGTGAAAAGGCGCCTGTGAAAGGATGTAAGAGCTGCCTGGGACCTAGGATCTTGAACCCTTGAATACTGTCCATTCAGCTAGTTCCCAGAGAAAATACGCATGTAGAAAGCAAGGTGAGCCAATACATGCTCTCTATTCCCATGACACTATTGTGTAACGAAGTAGAAGTAGTCAAGAGCTTAGACTCTGGAATCAGACCAGCCTGTGCGCAAATGTGGCTCTATCACTTTTTACCTTTATGATTTTGGGCAAGTAAGTTAACCTCTGGGAATGTTAGTACCTTTGAATATAAAATAGGGATAGTAATTTTCTACCTCATGGGTGCTGTGAGGACTAAAAGAGATAAGGCATGCAGACTGCTTAGTTCAGTACCTGGCATATAGTAAGGCCTCAGTAAATGAGAATTGCTTGATGATGATGATAAAAAAGAATGAGGAGGAGGAAGAAGAAGGGGGAGGAGGAGAAAGGAAGAAGAAAGAGGGGAAGGAGAGGAAAGGAAAAGGGAAGGGAAAAGAGGAAGGAAAGAGAAAGAAGGAGAAGGAAGAAGACATCATCTTCTGACCTGAGAAGCCAAATTATAACCCTTTTCATTTAGCTACAGGTGGTCTTAGGACCTAAAATAGTAATCTTCAAAAATTTTTGTTCTTACAGCTCCAAAATAATTTTTTTTTAATATTTTATTTATTTATTTGACAGATAGAGATCACAAGTAGGCAGAGAGGCAGGCAGAGAGAGAGGAGGAAGCAGGCTCCCTGCCGAGCAGAGAGCCCGATGTGGGGCTCGATCCCAGGGCCTGGGATCATGACCTGAGCCGAAGGCAGAGGCTTAATGCACTGAGCCACCCAGGTGCCCCCAAAATAATTTTTTTAAACTGTGAAACTTCTCATGCATTTTTAAGTTGACATCTAAACTTTTTCATTGTGAGTTTAAATAGTTATAAAGAGATATTATTCCTGGCATTTTTATTTTTAAATAAAACTATTATGTCATTTTTAGCTACTCAGTTGTTCGAGTCATTCACTTATCGTTATCACAGGGTAATCACAAAAGAAGCATGTACCAAGACATCAAATAATTATACCCATTTTCCTTTCTTTTGGAAATAACTTGTTAATCCACCAGATTCAGAAAGGGAAATTGAAAATGAGTTAATTTCAGTACACTTTTGCCATTACCATTTGCTTAAAGTATATTTTCATAAAAATCTTGGAGCCACAAATTTCACTCATTTATTTCATGACACTATTTGTTATTATACTTTAATTACCAAAGCCGGCCTAAACAGGTATTGGACTGTTTTTTCTATAGGAAAAGATTAACTCCCTATTCAGTTGGTATATACATGTTGACAAAGGGAAGTGAATTCTTTTTGTTGTTGTTGAAGATTTTATTTATTTATTTTACAAAGAGAGAGCATAAATAGGGAGAGCAGCAGGCAGAGGGAGAGGAAGAAGCAGGCTCTCTGCTGAGCAGGGAGCCCAATGCGGGGCTTGATCCCAGGACCCTGAGATCATGACCTGAGCCGAAGTTAGCCGCTTAACTGGCTGAGCCACCCAGGTGTCCCAGGAAAGTGAATTCTAAGTGTATGAGGTATGTATGTACACACACACACACACACACACACACATATCTACATAATTCACACATATGGTTTGGAGATCCAGGCCTCATACCAATAAAAGTAGGCTGTCTTCCTGTCATGGGCCCTTTTCATCTTAAAGCCACTTCAGAGTCCAGTGCTACATCAGTCTGACATTGAGAAGTGATCAACCCAAGGGAAAGGACATGAAACTGAGAAAATGTTTTGAGCTACAGCCCATTCCTGTACCCAAGCTTTGTTGCACTTGTATCTGACTCCTACTTGGGTGGGAGGTCAGTAAAGGCCCAAGATGTGCATATGAAATATGACAGTAGAAGTGAGCTGAAATTCAAACCTGAGCTGTATGTCCAAATACTATATGGGAATCCGGGCACCTGAGTGGCTCAGTCGGTTAAGCATCTGACTCTTGATGTCAACTCAGATCATGATCTCAGGGTCATGAGATTGAGCCCCATGTCAGGCTCCTCACTCAGCTCAGAATCTGCTTGTCCCTCTCTCTCTCTGCTCCTCTCCTAACTTGCACTCTCTCTCTCTCTCTCTCTCAAATAAATAAAATCTTTTTAAAAAATTACTGTATAGGAATCACACATACAATGTAAGCATTGCCAATGTGACATGTGATGTTGTTCCATCTGAGTTTTTACTGTTGATTCATAGACTGACAGATGGCAGTTGCTGTGGACACCTAATGTACTGCTTGCAGTGGTCTAGATGAATTCCACATTTCTGGGAATGCAATCTGATAATGCATATCAAAATTTTAAAAGAGGACTGTAATCAGGAAGGGGTAGGCATGTATTCTGAGGGCCAGTAATGTTCTATTTCTTGACTTGGGTGGTAGATACACTTGTTTACTTTATAACCGTTAGTTAAAGTATGTAAGTCGGATATATTTTTTCTCTGTGTTATAGTTCACAATTAAAATATTGTTGCAAAATATACCTATTTAGCTATTCACTTTAAATAATTCTTCCATAGTTTAAAAAGGATGTAGGAATGATTCTAGATGATTTTTTATAATAGCAAAGAATGAAAACTAAAAATCCAATACTAAGGGGTTGGTTCAATAAAGCATAGTGTAAACATACACTGGAATACTATACGGCTTTTTTTTTTTTAATTTTTATTTTTTTATGTGACGGAGAGAGACACACAGCAAGAGAGGGAACACAAACAGGGGAAGTGGGAAAGGGAGAAGCAGAGTTCCCGCTGAGCAGGGAGTCATGCGGGGCTCCATCCCAGGACACTAGGATCAGGACCTGAGCGGAAGGCAGACACTTAACGACTGAGCCGCCCAGGTGCCCCACTGTACAGCTTTTTAAAAATTACATACAGATAAATATATACTGAGATAGAAGGGGTTCATGGCATAAGGTGAGAAACAAACTGCAGAAATCAGGTTTAGTAATATCCCTTTTCACTTAAAAATCATATAATCCATATATGAAGAACAATTTCTAGAAATATCTTAGCCAAAATGTCAATAGTGAAATTGTGAATATTTTACCTCTTTCAGCCTATCCATGTTTTCTAATTTTTTTAAATAAATTTGTTTTACGATTTTGATAAGAAAAAAATGTAATTGTTAACTTTTAAAAACTCACTTATCCTTTGATTCAGCAGCAAGCCTTATTGGCATTATTCTCAGTTTTGGCCTTTCTGATTTTTAAATAAAATATACATCTTACAAGGACAACCATTTCTTTTCATAAACACTTATATTTGGGGCACCTGGATGGCCCAGTTGGTTAAGTGTCTGTCTTCTGGCGTCCTGATCCAGGGTCCTGGAATTGAGCCCCACATTGGGCTCTCTTCTCAGCAGGGAGTCTGCTTTTCCCTCTCCCTCTGCTTGTGGTTCCCTCTGCTTGTGCATGCTCTCTGTCTCTCTCTCTGTCAAATAAATAAGTAAAATCTTAAAAAAATAAACGTATTTTAAAATATTAATATATTTCGTTTATTGACAATCTGGATGGAGTCAGACTTTGTGAGGCTTTAAGTTAATTTCACGTTTTAAGTTTTAATCTCTATAAGAAATATTTTCTAAAATCAAAACTGCTACTAAAAAAGGAACCTACTTTGGTGGTTTCAAAAACCCACTTTATTTAGGGGCACCTGGGTGGCTTAGTTGGTTAAACAGTTGCCTTCGGCTTAGGTCATGATCCTGGAGTTCCAGGATCCAGTCCCACATCGGGCTCCCTGCCCAGCAGGGAGTCTGCTTCTCTCTCTGACCCTCCCCACTCTCTCTCATTCTCTCTCTCTCAAATAAATGAATAAAATCTTAAAAAAAAAACCACTTTTTTAAGAAAGTAGGCAGGATTGAATGATACTTTTATTTTAAAAATTTGCTCGCTCACCAATTCTTCAGTCTTTTAGATAAAGACCTAATTTGAGAGTAATATTCACATTACATATTTCATATTTACTATCACATTATTAAATTTCTTCTTAGAGGTACTTTGTGTCATATTTTCATGAGGATATTCATTTGTAGAACAGGAAACAGAATGAACCATGAAATGCACTGTTGCTGCGGTTGACCACATCAGCCACTGGGTGGCTCTGCTGTCTCACTCCGTTTGCTATCTCTGCCGGTGGAAGTTTCCAATAAAACCCAAGATGAAGAGTCAGGCTTTATTTACAGAATGCTTAATTAGGAACTGATGCAGCATTTACATTCCCAACATTTTATTTAGAAACAGTTCTGCTCATGTATGCACTATTTTCTTGTGTTCTTTGATAACGGGGCATTTGATTTGCCAAGGAAAGGAAGGGGAAAGTTGTTGTTTTTTTCTTCTTAACATCTCATCATTTCCTATTCCAATTTTTTAATCAAAACCAAAAATTCTTCATTTGTGTCATCTTAGCTACTTTCATAGCTATCATTTTCAGAGTCCTATAATAAAATAATTCCAATAAAAACAAGAAAAGTTACCACTAGACAGGACCTTAGTATCTTCCTTTGGAAAGGTAGAAAGCTACCTCTTTTGTAAAGGTAGCCTTTGCCTCTAAAAAGACGTCATTGTGTTCTGGTAAGGATTCCTGAGTAGAAGACAGAGATAAACCCCAGAAATGCATCATTAGCCTCTGAATAAGGGATCCTTAAGGCTAAATCTCTCTGGAATCACAGATCTACACCTAGGGTTTAATCATAATTTAGGAACCTGACCTCAGTTTTTATTATTTGATGCCATTACATTTGCATTTCATGCATTTATGATAAGGTTTTTTCTCCATCCTGCTTTCTTTTAGTCTAACTTTTCAACTCTAAACCTATCACTTTCTTCTGTGTTCTTGGTTTCTTTTCAGTTTCCTGTCCCCAACTTTCTCCTTTTTTTATGTCCCTTTTCATTTGCTAGGTTGAGCATATAATTTTTGAATGAGAGTCATTGTTTTAAAAAGTCTACTTTAGTCCTGAATCATTCCTTCAGAGGAAAGGAATTCTAGAAATCTAACATAAATGATTCAGAGCTTCATATGCCCCTGTGAACACAGTTCCATGAATACTTGAGTTAGTAATCACTGCTATTTAATAAATTAGCTGTATAACTGATTTACTAATGTGCTTGGGAAAACTAATGAATGATGGGATCAGATTTTTAAAAATTTCAATTCAAACAACAGTGAAATTAGAAAGAGAACATATTTTTGATGCTACACACACACTATAAATAGAGTAACTAAGAACAGAATTTGGTATAGACTACAGAACTTCAAGGGAGAAAGTAGAAATTAAGCAAGTTCACCTTATCAGGAAAAAAATACAGTCATGACTTAGAACATATTCAGATAGATAAGGAAGAAGTAATGTAGGATCTTAGATACCAGGTTTGGGAATAATTTAATCTCATAGAGTTTTCTGCAGAAGGGGAGAAGAATAAGGAATCTGACTGGTAATCAGGGAGAGAATAAATCACAGCTATTATTCTGCCCTGAGAAGATTAATGCATGCAAAACCCTAGAAGCCCAGTCATGCCGTATATCCCAAGGGTGGGTCAAATCCCTATGCTGGCTGTCCCATATGTCAGTACTGATATGTAGTACAGATAGATAGTACTATCTCCGCAGTCAGAAACAGGCATATTTGCATAGTGTGGGAGCCAAACCGGAGCAACCATACCCATCCCAGAGGCTACATTATTTCCCAAGTCTCCTGGGATTAGATTTATATTTTTTTGAATGAAACTCTGCAGTGGCTGAATCTCATGGGATACCAGCTTATATTTGAATTACAACTCTTAAATTAGGCTAAATCTACAACATTCTTCATCCATAAATAGACTTGTGTCAGCAACGTTTTAGATAAAAATGTATTTAATATTCCTAAATGTCTCATTTGTGCAAATATTCAGTTCCCTCTTGCTGCAACTTGAGTCCATTGTTACTTCTTTTTAATAATGAGATGTTTCCAGGATATAGAAAATTATAAAGAATCCTAGAATGAACTTCCAGGTGCCCATTATACAGCCGAGACAATTTTTAACATTTTCCTTATTTGCCTGAACATTTTCCTAAGAATTTTTTAATACGACTGAAATATTTTAGATACAGAAGGCATCTCTGGTACTATCTCTCCTAACCCCACTGCCCATCATGCTTCCCGTCAAGTAACTACTACCGTGAATTTGGTGTTTATCATCCCATGCATGTTTTTATAGTTTGACAACATAGGTGTATGTATTCCTAAATAAAATATATATAAATGAACATTTTAACCTTTTCTAAAAAATAGCACCATATTTTATATAGCCTTCTGCAATTTGCTTTTTTTACTTAACACTATATTTTTAAGATTTACCCATTTTGAGAATATTGCTCAGCCATAAAAAAAAATGAAATCTTGCCATTTGCAACACATGGATGGACTGAGAGGGTGTTATGCTAAGTGAAATAAGTCAGTCAGAGAAAGACAAATGCCATATGATTTCATTCATATGTGGAATTTAAAAACAAAACAAGCAAAGAAAAAAAAAGAGACAAACCAAAAAACAAACTCTTCACTACAGAGAATAAACTGCTTGTTACTAAAGGAGAGATAGGTGGGAAGTTGAGTGAAATAGGTGAAGGGGATTAAGAGGACACTTAATCGTGATGAGCGCTGAGTAATGTAGAGAATTGTCAAATCACTATATTGTACATCTAAAACGAATATAACACTCACTGTATGTTAGTTATGCTGGAATTAAAAATAGGGCTCAGTCGGTTTAAGAGTGCCTTTGGCTCAGGTCATGATCTTGGGGTCCTGGGATCAAGCCCCACATCAGGCTCCCAGCTTAGTGGGGAGCCTGTTTCTCTCTCTCCCCCAACTCATGTTCTCTCCCATTCTCTCTCTCTCTCTCAAATAAATAAATTGTAAAAATCTTAAAAATAAAAAAAATAAAATAGAGAAATAGATCAATGATTTATCCATTTTGCTCCATTTACCATCAGTCTTCATTTGTTTTAATTTGGACCTGTACCTCAGTTCTATCTGATTTTGCGTATTTATTAGGCAGTTTGGCCTTACAGAAGTTTACCATTTAGTGGAGAGAATGAGGAATTGCAGTTTTTGAAACAGCCATGATTTTAATCTTATCTGTTTATCGCGAAGAAACAGATTAAGAAAAACAGTCTGTTCTCAGACTTTTTCATATATTTTCTTTCTTTAAAAAATTTTTTTTTTACTTATTTATGAGAGAACCTGAGAGTGTCAGAGGGAGAAGCAGACTCCCTGCTGAGTGGGGAGCTGGATATGGGATGTGGGACTCAATCCCAGGACTCTGGGATCATGACCTGAGCCAAAGGCAGTGAATTAACCATCTGAGCTACCCAGGAGCCCTTTTTTTCATATAGTTTCTAAAGATGACCTGAGCTATTCAAGTAATTAATACCCCAAAAGTTTTTCTATGTGTGATGAACACCAATACATGCATTTGGAGCTCTGGGTAAAGTGGAGTTCTTGTGCCTAGGGATTAGTGGTCTTACAGTCTTGTCTCGATGCTGCTGTCTTCGGCACTCTATCCAGCTCCTCTGGGCTCTCATTTTTCTCGTCTGTAAAATGAATCAGTTGGACCAGATCCTTTTGGTGCTAATTTCAATGATCTGTGAAATAGTTAAATAGAAATTATGAAGTCTTAAAAAATTTATTTTGAGTCATATGCTTTAGTAGAATTTCATTTTCTGTCTGAAATAAAATTTTATTACAGTGCTTTGTTAAGGAAACTGCATAATGTATGAATACCCATTTTTTAGGACATTGAGTGTATTTCGCTGTTCAAATTAGTATGTAGGTGTATAGCTATGATAGTGACCTCATGACACACTTTGTTCACATCTGTAGTCTATATGTAGGCAAATTATAAAGACTGCGATGGGAATGTGTGGTATTGGAATCACCTGCAGATATTTGGCAGCTTCAGTTACTCTCCCTGGACCCTTCAAATACAGGAGTAAGGTCTTTTATTAAAGCCACAACCTGCAGAATCCTCCCTTGATCCTTTATCAGAAAAAGAAAATGAGCCATGTTAGAGGATTTTTGAATTTCTAATTGCAGATATAAATAACTATGAGTCTGGAAAATGGCTGCGTGTGATCACAAATATAATGTTATAACACTGGAAGCTTTATAGTAACACAAAACTGCCACTCCTCTATCTCACTCATCCTCCCACTCTTAAACTAACTCCTGTCCACAATTTTAAAAGAGACATGAGAAAATCCTTTTAAACCACCATTTACCTTGAAGTAAACTTAAAAAAGTGTGATCAGGGATAGAAACAACATAGGTACTAAAAGCATGAAAATAAATCTTGATGATTGCCTAAGCATCTAATAACATGTCCACCAATTGTCTGTTTAAAAGTATCAATTTTCAGGAATAACGGATTATAATGATTCGCCTTCGAACAGCCGGTTTCCTTCCCACTCCTTTTTAGCATAGGAGCATCCCTCACTTATTGCTATGGGGACTTGCCCTATTTTGCCTTGTTTCAGAAAGAAACCATCTACTTTTGTGGGAAACCATTCTCATCACATAATGTTTTAATCCATTTTTTTCCCCAAGATTTTTGCACTCAAACACCAATTATATCGTCTCTTGGGGTATGATAAAATCATATTTAAAAACTCATGTTAAAGCTGCAGATTTCCTTTACTGCTCTACATAACAGCCTTACTCCCAGAGAATTCACAAATTACATTTAAGGAATAAGGGAACTTCCTTTCTTCATTTTATTCTCATTAAATCTTATGAGACATTGATCGATTAAAGAGGATTGGTCTACTAAAGTGTATAGGGCATGCCACTAGTCAAATGCCAAGGCTCTGAATGGGTAGGGTTTCATGGTCCTGCCCTTGCTGAGATGCGCGGGTGCCTAGCTTGCCGGAGCCGGGCTCATGCTGCCTCTTTGTCCTGGTCTCTACTTTTCTTTGCAGATTTCATAGCTGTCTTTAGTTACTGGGCCTGGATAGAAAAGTCACCATTTACTGCAGCTTTCCTTGTTACCATCAAATAAAAAAAATAAAATATTGACCATCTACATGATTCTCTGTTGGGCGTGCACCTTTAACCCATAAGGGCACTTCAACGTTGTGTGCTTCAAACTGGAAGTTACATTACATGGAGAGAGAAGTACATGTGTGTGGTTACTTTTACCGTGTTAAGTTAGTTTCTGATGGGTTAGCAAGATTTAATAACCCATCATTTTATGTCTGTATCATGGATGTGGGATTGTATTTCAAGAATCAGTGACCAGCAAATAAACTTTTTCTACAATTCATTTGTATGCAAAAAAAACAAAAACAAAAGGAGACTCATAGTCTCCTTCTCATGCCTCCTCACTCCCACAGTCTTCCATTTCACTGCTCTTGGTTCTTACTCCTACTAATAACTCCACTTAGATTCTCGCATCCCACCTCCTTTCCCATAACTCCTTCCTCTCAGTAAGTTTCACTCTTCCCACCTATATTTAGCCGCATCTGCTCCGATCTATAGGCATGTTTTGCCGTAAACCCTAGGTAGGTAAAGAGAGGCAACACTATCAGCCTGTCCAAGAAGCACAGCAATTGTGGAGGGTAGATAAGCAGGAGGTAGCCAGAGGATCCAAGTGAATCTGGGCCAGGCCTGGGGACCTGCCGGGCTGGCCTACTCGCAGGCATTAATGTGATAGCCACATGAAGCAGGAGACATCACCATTACTGTAAGTTCTGAGCGCAGGAAGGAGGGAGCAGCAAGGGGGAAAGAATTCCCCAAGGAAAAGTAGAAAGCCAAGATTAGAATGCCAGGAAGATCAAGTGCCAGTGCCATGTCCAGCGGGTTGAGGGAAGAACCAAAGTCATTGTGGTAGAGCCAAGAGTTTGCTTTGGCTTTATCAGTACGTGGGCGCAAGCAAATGCCAGCAGCGGAGCCCATCGCAGCCAACACAGGGAGAAATCAAGCATGTCAGAGAAAACGTGAGGGCGAGGAGCCCATCACAGGTGCTTGTTGAGACACAGCTTAGGAAGCAGCCAGCCAAACTGGCAGAGGCGGCTGGGCAGATCAGGCCCCACCGATGATAGAGAGGCCAGCCCAGGGCAGGGCAAACCAGCTGGGCCAGTCCCACAGCTGAGGCCATGTTGGGCTGGGATCAGGAAGGTTGAGGCAAATATGAGAACGTAGAAGAGACCTAATAGGTAAGCCAAAGTAGTGAGTGGCCAGGATGAACAGACCCAGGGCAGGCCAGATGGCTGTTCCCTATGTGTCCAATTTTCCAGCTGTGACCAAATAACCGAGTTAAAATGTAAGTCTCTCTAGGTCAAGGTCAATTTGAATTCTATGCTTTGCTGGTGATACAGGATCATTACCTGCATCAATAATGCCCACACCAAACCCATTCTGAAATGGGGGCAATTGTATCCTTACTGCTGGTCTGGATATGTTCAACAAAAAGGAAATGATGAAGGCAAAACTGTGCAACTATTATTTATTTATTCATTCATTCATTTATAGAGAGAGTACACATGTTCACAAGTCGAGGGAGGGGCAAAGAGAGAGGCAGAGAGAATTTTAAGCAGGTTCCATGCCCACCCCAGCATGAAGCTTCAGGCCCAACTCAATCTCATGACCCTTAGGATATGACCCAAGCCAAAATCTAGAGTCAGACACTCAACTGACTGAGCCACCCAGGCACCCCACCATGCAATTATTTTTAAAACTGGTACTCATTAATAAGGTCTAGGGAATCTTGAGGAGCTTTAACTTGACCATGTTGAGATTCACGTAACCTTATGTTGATAGTTCATTTTCCAGAAATACTTTATTTCAATTAGTCACATTTTTATCTTACACTAAAGTATAAATTTAATTTAGTGTAAATATCTACCATTTGAATACTAACACAATCTTTTTCCTTACACACAAAAAAAAGACAATTTATGTATATGCACATGCATGCATCAAGACTAAAAATTAGGGGCACCTGGGTGGCTCAATGGGTTAAGGCCTCTGCCTTCGGCTCAGGTCATGATCCCAATGTCCTGGGATCGAGCCCAGCATCGGGCTCTCTGCTTGGCAGGGAGTCTGCTTCCCCCTCCCTCTCTCTGCCTGCCTCTCTGCCTACTCGTGATCTCTGTCTGTCAAATAAATAAATAAAATCTTTAAAAAAAAAAGACTAAAAAATAAATGTAGGTTTAAGTCTTTAGCTAAGCACAAACAATTGGCAAATTCACAAGTTAGAACTTAAAATTCTATTGTGAATATAAATTCACTTACAATTCCATTGTTAGTGTAAATAAGATTGTGAGCATGTAAAAAATGTGATCGTGTCTCAGTTGTAGCTACAAATTGCAAATCTTGGGTCAGTTCAAATTTTTACCAACAGATGCTAATGACTTGACTGAAAGCAGAAAATATTTAGAATGGAAATGGAAGTGCAAGCACAACGCTAGTTATTTAACATGCTCATTGTACTTCCTCAATATGATACTAACAAATATTCAGCTTTTGAGTTGATCAGTGATATATCCAACGTATCATGGGAGCATAATTTTTTAAAGTATTTGTCCAGAGTTTCTATCAATCCGTCCTAGCAACAGAGCCAAGTGTTAGAGTTATTGCTGCCTGAGTTACAACAGCTGCCCTGGGAATCTTGCCCAAACAGCAAGTTAACTGCTATTCACAGTACTATCTGGTCTTTCCCACCCCCAAACACACACAAAAGATTTTTGTCATTCTTGGCATTGAGCAATAGAAGTAGCAAGACATGCCAGTAGAAATCCAAAGGCAGAATGTCCTTCCACCTGTTTTATGCTGTAAGACAGACTTCCAAGTGCGAGGCGGTGTGGAGGGCTGCTTCCTTGAATGGCAGCTGAATGCACCAGCAGGATCCTTGGCAGCAATGCCCAGGCACTGAAGCTGGGCATTCAGGAGAGCAGTGGAGAAAACTGCTTCCTGGAACACTGAGAACCTAAGTGAGAAATTAAGAACTACCAGATTCTCTCTGTCCTTATACCAGCCAAGGTCAGATTTCCAAGCTCCTATTTATTCTAATCTTTCCCCCAAAAAAGTGCTATGGCAAGTTATGAAGATAATAAAAAATATTTTTTTCCTTTGAGAAAATGGTGTTGCTTACTGCTTTATTACATTCTTACTTGAGAATTTTTTCCCCATCCTAAAGTAACAACATTGTACCATAAAAGAGGTTCATCTAGGGAGTTAAGTGACTTATTCTACATCTCAAAGGACACCTCCTTAGTTAAAAGGCATCAGATATTCCAGTTTGCTTTTTGAACATCTAGGTATCACATTAATAGAAAGCTAGGGCAAAAGTCTGGCCTCTGCCTGCTTGACAGACAAAAATCTCACCACCCAGCAGGACACGTAGACAGGGAGAACTTGGAGCAGGAGTAACTCCCACAGTGGAGCACTCATTACCAGGCATGAGGATAAACTGATAGCAAAAGACCTACAAGTCACCCTACAAGTCACAGGCTTGTGTCAGTTTTGTGCTGCCTGCCTGGTGCCAAGCGGAATGCTAGTGTCAAACCTAGAAGCTTAGCAGTTTCAGAAAGTCATAACCACAGTCCGAGGGGGCAGGGGAGAATTCCTCCAGCTACTTTCAGCATTTCAAGAAGCTTAAAAGTAATTGTTTACACAAAGCTGCAAGGATGACTTTCAGTTGGGGGTGGGGGGTGGATATCTTGATTCCTTGATTTCCTTTTGGGAAGATAAATTCATTGTTATTTAACAAATGTGTCTGCTTCTATTCAAAGCAGGGATTCTATGGGGGAAATCACATTAAAAGGGGTTTTCAGTGGGGAAGAGATTAGGAAACAGTGTCCTACAGAAAACTGTTTTAGGGATGTGAATTTTCAAGTTGTTTTCATAAACATTTCACAAACAGTGGCTTACTTCCCATTCTGCTTGCATCTAATTCAATCAAAGTACTGAAGCTTTACAGAGCTTGTTGGAGGAGTGGCTGTGGGAAATTCCAAAGCTGCCGCCTCCTGTGGAGACTTCCTTTACTCAGTGTCTCAGATCCCAGACACTCCGATCCAGATCCCACGGTCTTATTTGCCAGGGCTGCAAGGAAATGATAGAAATTCAGTAGAAGTAGACCTTGCTGCCGCCAGGCAGCCTTCTCCTAAAGTTAGGGATTCTTCAAAGTGGTTTTCCCAAAGTAGAGGCAGAGCATGCATATGGACTTACACAGATTCAAGAAATGCAGGCAATAACGTTTCTTATTTGCCCTCCTCTCTTTTCATCAGCGAGAACAAAACCCGTTGTTCTCAATTGGCACAAAAGTGTATTTATTCATTAACCCATCAGGCATTGCTCATATACCCATCATTTGCCAGTCTCTGTGCTAAGTGCCGGGCATATAAAGATGAGTGAGACTCAACAGTGGCTCAAGCAGGATTGTCAAAAACTGACTTCGTTCTTCGTTGCTTGGACCTCGGGACCTTGGGCTCCTCACTTCCCACAGAAGGGATTGCACCCAAACTTCCGACGAAACCAGTTTCTCCCTTAAGTAGAACCAAGGCCCTCGGGTGCTGGACACCTGGTTTTCCCAGGCAACTCCTATACAGACAGTCTCTAACCCCAGACTGGATGATATCCGAAAAGATTGATTATCTCCACCACCATCTCAGTCATTCTCACTCTTGCCCTATAAAGAGAGCAGCAAGGGAACAAGTTCCCTTCCGGGGAATGTCCACCCATGGTGTGTCCAGCAGAGAATCATGGTCCGTCTCTTCTGTTCTCTTGTTCAATCTTGCTTTGCAGATTTCCCCAGTAGAGCCTATGAGATTTCATGGAATTCATCACGAACCTTGTTGCAGGACAGGTGATGAGCATGAAAGCATCCATCTTATAGAACAATGCTTCTCAGCTTCTGTAATACTACTCAGCACTATGCTGAAATCACCTGTTCCAGAACAAATCCTGTCCTTTGACACAAAGGATTTAATGTTCAGTTCAGTGGGCTCTGGCCAAGGGAGGGAGTTGGGAAACACTTCAAGGGGTCAACACCAACTTCCCAGCAGGGGGGTGGAGAATTTGTGCCCTGGAACTCCAGGGTTTCTTCTGTAACTGCTCAGTTCCTGTGGACAGTGCCTGCATTAAGCATCCCACAACCATTGATCACATACATGTTTGTTTCATGCGTTCATTGGTTTAGTCACATAATCAGAGCTGCCATATAATCAAGGGCCTTGAAAAAGCATAGTGTTCTATCCAAGTAATATTATTTGGATATCAAAGCTATATTTACCATAGATGATTAGTTTCATTTTTTTGTTGTTTGCTTTTAAACTAAGAACTTATTCCCCAGATGAAGGCTTATAATGAAGCTCAGAATATAAATGTATATGGACCTGCTTCAACTGAAGCGAGGCAGAGGGCTAGGACGTCAAGGATCCCAAGTAACACTGTTTGAAAAGCACTGTGAGAAATACCAAAAGGGTAAAAGAGTTCAGAATTTTCTTGAAAAAAAAAACAAAAAAAAACCAGTTGTTATGTAGCTTGACTATGATGGTGAATACACAAACCTACACGTGGGATGAAATTGCATAGAACTAAATAGGCTCGTACACAAACGAGGACATGTAAAACTTGTGAAATCTGAAAATCAGTGGATTGTATCAATGTCAGTTTTCTGGTTGGGATATTGTGTTAAAACTCTGTACAATGTTACAACTGGGGAAAACTGGCAGAAGGGTATACCAGGTCTCCTTATATTAGTGTTTCCTATTGCATGTGGCTCTCCAGCGATCTTTAAAAATTTTATCATAATTAAATATGTCCATGGCATGAATTTCTCATCCTGTCCTTTTCCTCCTTCTGAAATCATAGAACAGTCAAACAAAAACTAACCTGTGACCACCAGCTGAGATTCTTTGGTGTTGATATTAATGGATTAATTAATGAATTAATTAATTCATATAATGGTGGTTCATATTAATAGGCAGGTGTATCAGGAAGCCTTCAGCTATAAGTAACAGATAATGCTGGGGCGCCTGGGTGGCTCAGTAGGTTAAAGCCTCTGCCGTCAGCTCAGGCCTGCTTCCTCCTCTCTCTGCCTGCTTCTCTGTGATCTCCGTCAAATAAATAAATAAAATCTTAAAAAAAAAAATCCTAAGTAACAGATAATGCTGACCCAACTGACTTAAGCAATAAGGAAAATGTGGTGTGTTATATAATAAGTCTAGAGTAGGGTAGTCCCATGGTCACTTGGATTCAGTAGCTCACCATCATCAATCAAGGACACATATTCTTTCCATCTCTCTACCCTACCATCTGCCACATGTTAATTTTGTCCTTAGATGAGCTTCATTAGCAAATAGCCCCTATCATACCAACCATATCATTTTCTTAAGTTTCATGTTAAGAGTGAGGAAACATTTGTGGATCTTTCTACCACTCGTTTCACCCACTTATTTCTATTGACCAGGATCAAGTCACAAGCACTTCCCTGCATGAATCACTGGCCAGGGGGATAATTTTACCTAGATGTAGTCCCTGGTGGTGGGAGATGTTTACATCTTAAAAAAAAAAAAAAAAAAAAAAAAAAAAAATCAGCACTCTACCAATGAGTAAGAGCCAGGGGTGGATGGGTGATAGATAGGCAACCCGTTACCATGGAGCCACAACAATGTGGGGTGAGTTATTCTAGAAGATTCCGGCATTTTTCAATAGTACAGCCATTGAATCTCCTAGAAATTTTTGAGGCAAGCTCAGAAAGTGATGAAGATGAAGCAGGCACCTTCCAGCACCCAGAACAACTGGAAGGAACATAATTTTATAGCCACTTCCTGATTCCACACCAAGGAGAATGATGAGTCCAGCTTCCCATGCAAGCCTAGGGAACTCAGAACCAGGAGGAGAGCAAGGGAAAGAGGCTGCCATAGCAGAAACCCAGAGAATGAACCTCCTCCCAGGAGTTGGCAAGGCTGTCCTTGTTAAAGAGCCTGTCCTGGTTTAAAGGTGAGCAATTTTTTTGCTTTGTTTTGTTTAGCGTGGGTGAGGGTTGAGTTAAAGTAAGATAATGTATAAGGATTATTTTTTCAAAATAAAACCATTTTAAAAGAGGAAAATGGAACAGCTGCCTTTCAGATGATTGATTTCCCGGTCATTATTTATTTCCTTTTTTATTTACCCCAAATTTCTGACCAACAAGCATAGCATCTAATGCAGTATTTGTCATTGAGTCCTTGCTTAATTATTGTGTAAGATAAGACTCCTTGAAACTGGAGGCAGGGTTTGAGGGACACGAAGACCAACCAGAGACAAGGATAGACTCTTACCTCTGGAGTTGGTGCCAGGAGATGGAGTCAGTGTGTATATTTGAAGATATGCCCATATTTGGTGTGGTTGGAAGGGTACAAAATATGGGGCAAATGACTTTTACTGCCTCCCCCACTGCAATGTCAACCTCAAGGAGGCAGAGACTCAGACATCTTCCCCAGTACCTTTCTGTATGCCCAATGCCTATCACATAATACATGTAAATATTGATTTAATTAGTCAAAATTTTCCTTGTGTACTTTCAAATTATAAAAGACCAGAAGGATATATTCTTTCTGGACCATGGCCTCAAGAAGAAAGGAAGGAAGCTGAAGATAGCTGTTTCAGTCAATGTCGCTCATACCCCCTACATTTGTGGTCCTCTATCGGGACATCTACTTGCACCCAGTCCTGGAGCAGGAAATGGCGGGCAAGATGGAATCCCCCAGCTCAGGAAGACCTACTTTCTCCAGCCAGGCACTTGAGTAAGGAGTGGGGGTGGGAGACTATTACTTACAGGGTCTAAATCTTAGCGCTGGAATTAGAATTTAGTGCTATGTCAGCAGATCTGGAGGGCCTGGCGTCCTGCAGGCCAAAGGCCATTCTTCCCAAGTTCTGGGCAGTGGAAGCTGTGTGAGCTGAATAGTGAGCTCATCTAAACTTTGAAAGGTTGGGAAAGACTGTTGTTCCTCTCCCCCTGCAGGAACTTTATAAATGACCTTGACAAGTAGCCCCTCAAAATCTACAGAACCAAATTTTTCAGAATCTTCTTTATCCCTCTGCTTCTATTTTCTTTTTCTTCCTTTTTCTTCCTTCTACCTTTCTTTTCTCTCTTTCCCTTCCTCTGTTTATTCTTGTCACTCCCTGTTTCTCTCCCATTTCCCCAACTCTTCCTCCTCCTCCCCAGTAAAAGGGATACTTTGAACTAAAAGTATACGTCATGATTTATTGAAAGCAATTTTCTTTTTCATAGGATTCTCTGACCTTTCATAGAAAATGATTCTTCTACAAGGTGCCTGGGTGGCTCAGTGGGTTAAAGCCTCTGCCTTCTGCTCGGGTCATGATCCCAGGGTCCTGGGATCAAGCCCCACAGGCTCCCTGCTCAGCAGGGAGCCTGCTTCCTCCTCTCTGCCTGCCTCTCTGCCTACTTGTGATCTCTGTCTGTCAAATAAATAAATTAAAAAAAAAAAAAAAAGATTCTTCTATCCCAAGGTGACTTTCAAAATAATTCCCTGGAGACTAAAGAATTATATGTAAATTTAGTACATTAAAAGAAAAAAAAACATTTAAATACTAACTTTTAAGCATTATGGCCTCTATTATTTTAAAATTATAAGTTTGACTTGATGCCATTCATGTTAAAATTCCTGAAACTACAACCATCATCTATGGCTTGCAGGCTTCTTTTATCTACACAGACATTTCCTGTCCCATTTTCTCTTTCCCCAGAGACCCATAACGACTTACATATTATTGATTTCAGGTTCTATGTGGGAGCGTAAGGGGAGAGAAGCCATTGTAGACAAACGTTTGAGGTGAGGTGGAGGACAGCACGCCATGTCAGCCCTCACATAGGCTGGCATGTTTACTCTTGCCTACCCAGGGCACTTGGGAATAAAAATATCTTCCCACTTGATTAATTTAAAATTAGTTTCTTGAATATGTTTTCCAGAACTCAGTGTGCTCACACACAACTGTGTATGCCACATTGGTGCACAACATCACAAGTTCTCAAAACCCAAGTCCATAGCTCTGGGGTCAACAAGGCCCACGTGCTGGGCCTCCCACGAGCTGCACACCATGCAAATCTCTTCACACGTATAGGTTCATCTCATCCTTCAACAGCCTTACAAGGGAGGTGTCTTAGTCGCCTCGGATGGCCATCACAGAATACCAAACTGGTGGCTTAAGCAATAGACATTTATTTTCTCACAGTTGTAGAGATTAGAAGCCCAGCGATCAAGGGGCCAGCGGCAGGGTTGGTATCTGGAAAGAGCTCCTGTGTTGGGTGGCAGATGGGACTCCCTTCTTGCTGACTACTTAACATGGCCTTTCCCCATGCTCCTGCGGAGGGAGAAAGTGAGCAAGCACTCTGGTGTCTCTTCTTACAAGGACACCAATCCTACTGGATCAACCCCCTGCCCCCCTTAGGACCTCACTTAACCTTCATTACTGCTTTAGAGGCCTTGTGCCTAAATACTGCCACACTGGAGATTAGGACTTCAATATGAATTTGGGGAGAACACATTCAATCCATGACAGCAGGTAATGTTGTTCTCATTTTTCAGGACAGGACGCAGAGATCTAGCCGGATTGAAGAATTTGCCCGACATCACAGAGCTAGTAAATGGCAACAATGGGACCTGAAATCCAGCATCATGCTCTTCAGCATCCTCCTGTGTGTGTCTCTTCAGCCTGTAGGAGTCCTAGTATCCCATCTAACAGCCCCAATCCCTGGCAGACAACATACACCAGTCCTAATATTATCAGAGTGTTGCTGTGCCTTTTTTAAATTGCTTTTCCTGCGGGGACACAATCTCTCACTATTACTATTATTATTTTATTAGAGATACATTTTTATATTGTCAAATTTAGAGAAAAAAATGTATAGTTACTACTCTTTTTTTTTTTTAAGATTTTATTTATTTATTTAACAGAGAGAGACAAACAGCAAGAGAGGAAACATAAGCAGTAGGAGTGGGAGAGGGAGAAGCAGGCTTCCCACTGAGCAGGGAGCCCAATGCCAGGCTCCATCCCAGGACCCTAGGATCATGACCAAAGGCAGACATTTAATGACTGAGCCACCCATGCACCCCTATAGTTACTACTCTTAAAATTCTTATACATCTTAGTTAATCATCTATGAAAACTTCTCTAAGCGTCTGTAGTCTGTATTTATATTCTAATGGCTGTAAGTACAGCCAGTAGTGATATTTAATTTAAAATTTTTTAAAGATTTTATTTATTTATTTGACAGCCAGAGATTACAAGTAGGCAGAGAGGTAGGCCGAGAGAGAGGAAGAGAAGCAGGCTTCCTGCTGAGCAGAGAGCTCGATGCGATGCGGGGCTTGATCCCAGGACCCTGGAATCATGACCTGAGCTGAAGGCAGAGGCTTTAACCCACTGAGCTACCCAGACACCCCCAGTAGTGATATTTTAAAGTTTCTTTTACTTTTTTGAGGACATAAAACTTTTCAATCCAAATTTCTACTCAGAAAACTGGGGCATTGTAATTTGGTGAGGCTGCTCATAGAATTCTTACCAGTCAATGAAGAAAATATTTATACCAACTTACAGACTGCATGATGTTCAGATCAAATATGTACTAAATGGAATGTGATGACTGGATTGGCAACAATTCTAGGATTTTCAGTGGAAGTATTCGGGGGTAGGGAAGGTGGAGAGGAATGATGCATTGGATAAGAGCAAAGATTCTGGCATCTGGTTATCTGGGTCTGAAATCCTGCCTCTGCTGTGTCCTGGAGCAAGTCACTGACAACTCCCACTGACAACTCCTTATTAGTAAAATGAAGCCAGTGGTAGCTTTTATGTTATGTAAGGACTACGTGAGAGAATTCTTAAGTGTAAATTAAATAGTGCCTGGCTCACTAAAAATTAAAATTTTTCCTGCTTTATAGAAACATAATTGACATATACCATTATTTAAGTTTAAAGTATATAATGTAATGAGATATATATATATATACACATATATGTATATATATATGATTACCACAAGGTTAGTTAACATATCCCTGACATAGTTACAATTTTGTATGTTATAACTTTTAAAATCTATCCTCTTAGCAATTATCAAATATCCAATACAGTATTGTTAACTATGGTCACCATGCTATACAATGCATTCCTGGAACTTATTCATCTAAAAACTGGAATTTTATACCCTATGACCACTTTCCTCCATTTCCCCCACTCCCCAACGCCCCATCCCTGGCAACCACCAAAAAAGTCTGTTTCTGCGTCTGTTTTTTAGACTCCACATATAAGTGAGCTTGTGCAGTGTCTGTCTTTCTCTGTCTGACTTATTTCACGTTGCATAATGCCCTCAAAAACTGAATCTTTTAATTGTAAACTTCTAAGGAGTACATTTTATATTTCTAAAAAATTGTCTAAAAATCCCCAACAGGAAGGGACGCAATGATTGTTAAATGAAAGAACAGTAAATGTCTTGAGAGGTCAATGTCCCACCCTGGCCCATTCTCAGTATTATTACTTTCACCAGGAAACAGGGGGAGCTCTGTCTTGACGTGAAACAGGGCCTCACACAGGCAAGAGCATTGCTAGACCACAGGCCTTGCTCTTAAACCACAGCTCTACACCCAGCCCAACGTGAGACTGGGGCGGAGCTCTTGCTTCATTCCCAGGATCAACAGGTTCTCACCTTTGCAGTTCTTGTGATTTTTTTTTTTATACAAATGTGCATGTATGTTCAGTCTTTCTTGGTGATGACATTATGACATGGAGTATTTCTCTTCAGAATCTATTTAAAACTAGGTTTTCAGCTGTTGGAGTGAATTAAAATTATTAAGAACTACAGAAAATATATTTTGGTCAACTGAGCCTAATTTTAGACTGTGAACACAAACACCCATCAGCACAACTACCACCCCCACAGACACCGTGGCATCTGCTTGCCTCTACTGATGTGATTGGGAAATTTGTGACTTGGAGAGGGGACCCAAGTGTAGCTTGCTGAGATGGCTGAGAACCAGAGGTAGGAGGGATGGTACAGATTCTCTTCCCGCCTAGCTTTTTGGACTTGGTTTGAAGCATCAGTGGTTAGAGGTGAGGGCCAGGAAGTGGGGGGACTATTTAGAAGAAACCTTTCTGACTCTCAGTCCAAAACATCATCACTTCACATCCCAGCAGAGCTGGGAAGCAAGAAGCCATGTTCTCCGCTTGTTTGTGGAACGTCGCTCTGCTCTGACAAGCTGAGGGCTGCTGGGCTTGGCAGCACTGGGAGAGACCATGGACTTGGCACTGGCAGCATTGCTTTCATGATGGGCAGCTCCAGCGCCAACTCTTTCCAAGTGACCCTGCGGGAAGCAGACCAGGAGGAGCCAGAGCAGGAGGGAGAAGACCAGGTGGGTCTGCGTGGTTGCAGCAGCTGGTGTGTAAGCACAAATGACACATCCTGTTGGGGACGCCCTGAAATAGCTGGAGGACACTGAGGTCAAGCTAAGATCCTGTCATTACCTTTGTAATTTGGACATCAAAAGGACATGTAGCTTGGTTTTACATAGTCTGGGAGAACTGGACATGCTGTCACTAAACTATAATTGCAGTTAATGGGCTGCTTTATAAGTAACCTAATTTCACAGAGTAATTGGTGGCTTACAATAAAATAAGGAGATTATAGCCATTGCCAAAAATGCCTATGAATTGGAAAGATTAATACACAGGCAAAAATTTTGAATGAAGTTATGCAGAAAGAGGAAAATACAGAGCTTGGAAAGAATGAGACTTGCTTCATGGATAGCTTATACCATGAGTTCCAGCATTTCTTTACAAGAAGAGCTTAGGAGTAGAAATGTGGATGAAAGATGGATGGATGACTCTCTTGGCATTGGCATGTCACTCTACTTTGTTTTAGATATATTTTTCTTTTCAAAACTTTTTAAATTTAAATTCAATTTAGTTAACATATAGCATATTATTAGTTTCAGGGGTAGAATTTAATAATTCATCAGTTGCGTATAACATCCAGTGCTCATTACATCACATGCCCTCCTTAATGCCCATCACCCAGTTACCCCATCCCCCCACCCACCTCCCCTCCAGCAGCCCTCAGTTGGTCTCCTATAGTTAAGAGTCTCCTATGGTTTGCCTCCCTCTCTGTTTGTTTTTTTGTTTTTGTTTTTAAGATTTTATTTATTTATGTGACAGAGAGAGCGAGAGAGGGAACAAAAGCAGAGAGAGGGACGAAGCAGGCTTCTCACTGAGCAGGGAGCCTGATGTGGGGCTCTGTCTCAGGACCCTGGGATCATGATCAGAGCCAAAGGATCATGACTGAGCCACCCAGGCAACCTCCCTCTCTGCTTTTTTCTTATTTTATTTTTGCTTCCCTTCCCCTATGTTCATCTGTTTTATTTCTTCAATTCCACATATGAGTAAAATCATATGGTATTTGTCTTTCTCTGACTGACTTATTCCACTTAGCATAATATCCTCTAGTTCCATCCACATTGTTGCAAATGGCAAGATTTTATTCTTTTTCATGGCTGAGTAATATTCCATTATATATATACACACTTCTTTATCCATTCATCTGCTGATGGACATCTGGGCTCCTTCGATATTTTTGCTATTGTGGACATTGCATGCCACTCTACTTAAGACCAAGAAAATGTCGGGGCACCTGGGTGGCTCAGTTGTTAAGCATCTGCCTTCGGCTCAGGTCATGATCCCAGGGTCCTGGGATTAAGCCCCACATCAAGGTCCCTGCTCAGTGGGAAGCCTGCTTCTCCCTCACCCTTTCCCCCTGCTTGTATTCCTTCTCTTGTTGTCTGTCTCTGTCAAATAAATTTTTTTAAAAAATTTAAATAGAAAAAAAAAAAGACCAAGAAAATGTCAGTTATTTTCATCAGAGGGTGGGGTGTTAATGGACATGCTGACCCCAGGGTATCCTTAGGTTTTTAACCACTTCCACACTAGACTTGTCAACTACCATTGACTTCTTTTCCCCCCAATGAGAGCCATGCAGGGTGCAGACAATGGGTCCAGGACTGGGGGAGGCATAGCTGTGGCATTAGGAGACACATCACACAATCTCTGCCCACTTCCAGTTGACATCCCACTGTGGATTCCAGTGATAAACATCTTCTAGCAAACTCTATTGTAGATCTGTTTCCCTAAGAAAAGGAACCGGGAAGCCCTGAGGGGCAGCCCATCTTAACATCCCATTCTGTCTGCCCATTTCCCTCCAGTGATGAAGCTTTCTCTACTTCTCCTTCACTTTTCAGCTGGTAAGTCACTTTCTCAGGGAAACCTCTCCTGACTAGGTTAGGCTTTTCATCACCCTTTTTACTTCTTCATAATTAACTAATACTGACATAATTGTATATTTAGTTACTGCAGATAATGTGGGCAAGGATCAGGCCCATATTGTTCACTGATGAGCCCTCAGTTCCTGGCACACAGTAAAATATAAAATATCTGTTGCATGAGCAAATGCTGGTATCATCTGAGAGCTCTCCCTACATGGTTTAAGGCTTCAGCTAAGGCTTCGGTGTTTTGCCTCCTACTCTGAATATTTTTAAATTGTTTTTAATATTATATAAGCAATATGTGAGTATGTGTTCATTGTAAAAAAAAAAATCAAAGAACACATACACATACATATGGAAGTCATGGTCTTGTATATGTGAATTAGGCCACCAAAAGCTATTTTTAGAAAGCTCCAATTTTCCTTCACAATTCTACACCATCCCAGTCCTATTCCTTTTCCCAGGCATAGAACCACTTCCAAATCCTCTTCTGTGGGCTTTCATACATATATGTGTCTTTATACAGGTATATTCATACACATATTCACATTTCCATGCATGTATGTGGTGTATGCAAACATTTAGAGTCCAATCAGAAGGCAAAAGCTATGCTAGAAACTACAGAGGTTGTTTAACACAGGTGAGAGAAGAGTTAAGAGACCAGAGAATAGCATGGAGCCACCCTCAACTCTGGGGCTAGAGGGACAAGGGAGAAGGCAGTGTTATCCCAGTGCGGGCCCCACCTAGAAGGATCTGGAACCACTGAAGCACTTCCAGGCTAAGGCTGAAATCACAGGGAAAGGCTTGTAGAGCAGAGGCTGGAGAATCGACAGGATGCTGCCAGACACCATCTGAAACAGAGAGAAGGAAAGAAAAATCCTGGCTTCTCCCTTCCTCTCATTCTCCAGGGTTTCATCACTGACTTTCTTTGGCTGGGTCTGTAAGGGACCCTGGAGAAAGCAGTTCCCAGGGATGTTAAGCCCAGGATAGAGGATGGTAGAGAATAGATCTGAGAGCAAACAGACAAAAGACCAGCATATGTGGTTGAAAAATAAAGCCCATAAATAGCATCATGGTATATGCAGTGTTCTAAATCTGTCCTGTCATTTTCGCAGGCAAAAAATCTGCTTAAAATGGCCATTGAGAGCAGGCTTGATCCACAGAAACAAGGTTACAGCAATAGAACACAGAGGAAAGCAGCCGAAGGCAGAGGTGTTATAGGAGAAATGCACTCCCAGCCAAAGGGAAGGCACATCACAGAGTGGCAGGTCAGAGGACTGGTGTGGGTACAGGTCTGTTCTGAAGTAACCAGGCTGACCTGTTCTGCAGCAGGTGGGAGGAGAGCCTTCTGGCGTGTCCTATGAAGGAATTCACCCAGGGAAGATCTTTACCTTAGAAACTGTTCTAGCCTCCAGAGTCTGGTTTTAATTGCCTTTGGCAAAATTTCAGAACCTTCAGTGGGCTCCAGGAGCTGAGCTGGATACAAAGATGCACAAGATACAATAAAGAATGAGCCTTGTAGTTCTTCTAGGAGTCCTAACTCTCATGAGAGTCAGAAGTGAATCAAAGGATTATGATATAATGGGATAAATGTAATAATATCTGTGCCACAGAAGAGGGAGGCACTGCTAGGGGGTGGGGAGCTTGGGAAAGTGGACTGAGAAGGCCTCATGAAAGTGACTTGATGGAAGGTGAAGGAAGGAGAGGAGCTCCTCGGACCTCCGAGTCCAACTCTTAAATAACAGCATTGAACCAATCTTCCCTAAACACCACTATTGCCCCTCAAGGATCAACAAAGCAGCTGTTCTTGCCCCATTTACTTATCATGTAATGGAGACCACGCATACATGTAACATGTTTGAAAATAAACGACGGGTAAAATGAGTCCATGAGCCCCATCAGTCAGCATCAGCAGGGCCAGGCTGACCTTCAGAGATGGTACACCAAAAAGTGAACGATGCTCTTCACATATCATTTAATGTTGCAACAAAGTGCTTCTAAGGAAGTCCTGCATAGTTCTCTTTTCCCACAATAACACCTCTCGTATGTTTTCGAAAGTTCCAGATAGCCAGCCGTGGCCCGGATGACACTCTCGTCGTTATTGCAGTGCCCCCATTCACGCGTTTGGCCTGTTGGCCCGTGATCCTGCTGGGAGGAGGCAGCCCCTTGCCCCCTCTAAGACCCCAGACCAGGTCGGCTTCAACAAGTTCCTGTTCCTGTTCTTAAGCTAATGGACGCAGAGCTGCTCTTTCACTTCCCCACACAGCCCACGCATTATGGCTTTGTGCTTGACCCCTTCTGTCAATACCTTGCAGCTCAGGAAAGCCACCTGAAGCCTTGCGGTCTGGCTCCCTGAGAAGAAAGGCTGATGTGAGAAACTGTTTCCTTACACGGAGCTCAGCGGCTGCTTATCAGAGGAAGACTGTATTGCGGTGAAGTGTTTATGAGCCCGGGCGTCTGAAACAGGTCCTTGTCGCCGTGTGATCTTGGGCAAGCGGTTTCACCCCGGTGAGCCCAAGGTTTGTCTCCTAGAAATGTGCCTGACTTATAGAAGGAAGTGACATCATTTTTTTGACCCAGACTTCAAATGTCCCTAATATGTGCCCGCACCGTTCTTGAAGAAAGAGATACAAGAGTGAACAAACAAGAATCCCTGGCCTAGAGCTTACATTCTAGGGGGAAAAGGTAGACAAGGCAAATAAAAAGAATCCGTATCAGGTTAGAAAGGAAAGGGGCCAGGGAGCTCTGGGAGAGATGCCATTTTAGGTGGAATGACCAGAAGGGCCTGAGTGAGCAGGTGACTTGGTAGATGGAAGATAAGCAGCAAGAGGACATGTCGGGGGCCTGCCTTCTAGGCAGAGGGAACAGCCTGAGCGGAGACCTAGAGGCAGAAGCAGGTCTGGTAGGTCTGAAGAACAGGAGGTGAGTATGGCTGACAGCGACTGAGAGTGGGAACAGACAGGAGGGAAATGAGGTCAGAGTTCAGGAGAGAAGAGGAATGACAGGCTCTGACTTGCCTTTGAATAGGCTCGCTCCCGGGAAACCGGTCGAGAAGCTCCCGTCGTGATCCAGATAGGTGAGAGAGAGAGGAAGCACACCGCGTCCCAACCTCGGCACCTGGCCGCACCCAGCTCTGGGTGAGAGTGCCCACTGACCTGAAGCTGGCGCATACGCAGCTGGCGAGGGAAGACCTCAGCTTTGTTCTCCTTTCTGCCCCTCTCTCAGCCATCCATCTACTGTCGGAGTCATCATTTTCCTCAATCACCCTGTTTGTCATCATCTTCCCCTTTTCTTCTCTCTCTGCTTCCTCTTCACTCTGCTGTCTGCCTTTACGTTCTCTGATGAACAGTCTGTCCTCCATGGCAGAGTTGTGGGGGGTGGTTTTGCATCTTGGGTAGAAAGCAGTGCACCTCCAGGCCTGTCAGTACCACAGGACACATCGGTGCGACCAGAGGTGGGGTGACAGGCACAGAAGGTGCCCAGAGAGATGACTCTGCCATGTGGGTGGTACTGAGGCCACAGGGAGAGCTCTGTAGCCTGGTCTAAGTTCAGCCACGAAAAGAAGCCTTTCCCGGTATTTCAGGCAAGTCCTAAAGGATGCTGATGCAGGGAGTTAGAGGCTAACAGACCACAGCCAGACCAGGAGAGCGAAGATCAAAAAGGCCATTTTCAGAAAATCAAGAAGTATAGGGCTTGTAGGGAAACCACCACAAATAATCCCAAAGCCTTCAGCACGTAAGCGAGTAATTCTCAGAAAGAACCTCATTGATACCAGCCACCACCTTAGTGTCACAATATCAGGTAAATGGTCACAGTAGGCCACAGGGGGATTCCCAGAAGTCATTCTGACAGCAGGACCACTGGCCATAACGTAACTAGGCATCATGACCCAAGTAGGCATGACTTACACAGAACTGTCTGTAACACAGAAATGTCTGCAAATCACAGCTATATATTCCACTGAAACCAGACTCAACATGTCCTGAGCTCAATTTTCCCTCATCCGGAGCCTCAGGGTACTCAGGACCACTCTCATCCCCCAACAAGGTGACAGAAGGGAAGTCAGAGTGGAGAGACACAGCACACTAACTGTGATTTAAAATATCTTACTTTTGCTAGTTTTACAAAAACATCTGGCCCTGTGCATACACGCATAACTAAGACCCCTCCCAGGGCCCTCAAGGGTGTGCTCTGAGTGAGGGCTCCTGCAGCTTCAGCTTCTCACGGAAAATCTCTCTCTGCCTGGAGCAGAAACAATTTACCTTCACTGGCCAGAGAGCTGATTCCATCATAGGCAGGGGCGTTGGGCCAGTGTGAAGTTTCCTTGGGAATTGTTTGAAGCAGTAATGTTTTGCTCAGCTTGGAAACTGCTAATAACACTACTAGATGATTTATTAAATTGATACAAATTTGAATTAGTAGAAAATGAGCCACGGTGTGTAGCCTTTACTCTCAGACTTCTGAATCACTCCTCTTTCAGTCAGTATGACCCAAATTTGTCTATTCAACAAAAATATATTGAGGGCATACTCCATGCAGGCACCGTGCTAAGCTCACAGTGGGGAGGAGGGTAACCATGAACTCTGATTGTAAGGGGCCTACAGGGGAAGAGACAAATAAGTCAAGGACTAGAGGGGGTCCCACTGAGAATACAGACAAGTGATCCTTATCTAGTGCTCTAAGAGGAGAGACTGAGGGATTCATTCTTTCAACAATTTGGGGTGGTGCCTACTCTCTGCCCACACAATGCTAACGGCCAGGATAAGGGCAAGCAAAAAAGCTGCAGTATCCATGCCTTTCCAGAACCATCCACTGGAGGAAACATTATCACAGAATCAGATTGCATCTATCCTTACTGACAACCCAGCGAGGCCTCCGTGAAGGAGCGTGGCAGGTGCACGAGCGAGCATATTTGAAGAGGGTTGGTGCCGCAGGACAGACTTTCAGGAGGGGCCACAGCGCGCTGAGAATGAGAGGCGAATTAACTGATGAGTGAGAAGGAGGCAGGGCTTGTGGGAGTCTCCTAGGCAGAAAGAGCTGCAGGAAAAAAGACCTGGGGTGGGGTGAGGGGGAGTAGTGGGATTGAAGTGAGGGGGGGGGGGGTGGAATGTAGAAGGGAGAAAAAGACAAAAAGAAGCCAGCATGGCTGAGGCATCTCTGAGGGTGGAGAGGAGAGAATATGGATACATGGGGCTGGAAAAATAGAAGTGGGCTAGTGTGCCTAAAACCAACGGGAGCCCCAGAAGTTTCTGAGGAGTGGAGAGACATTGCCCAGTTGGCATTATATGGAAGGCTCTGGCTGCAGCGAGAATATTGGATGGCGAGGGTTGCTTTGGCAGGAGCTGCATCCTAATTACTTCCCCCTTTCTCACTTTTCTTTCCGGTAGCCACAGAGATCTAAATAAATGCATGCCAGATAGTCAGTTCAAAGTACCGACAATGAAGGGCTGTGTGGCTCAGAGAAGAACACACTGCCTTCAGTCAGGCGGACGCAAATTAGATCTTCCCTCCACCTCTAGTCAACCGGTGGCTCTGGGGAGTCGCTCACCCTCTCTACAAGCCACTTTCCACCCACTCTAATCATGCCTCCCGTTATGGCCAGTGGTCCTGCTGTCAGAATGACTTCTGGGAATCCCCCTGTGGCCTACTGTTAAGAGTTTCAGAAAGGGTGTGTGCAAATTACCTGGCATTTGGCAGAACTCTGGACACACCAGCTACTATTGGAAGTGACTGCAGGGCAGGCAAGCTAGTCAGAGGAAGATTTCCAACCAGAAGTAATAATAGCAAAAGCTCTGGGAATACAGTGCAATCTCTCCTATTTAAAAAAATAGAAATATGTGCAATATCCTATATTTATGTAACTAGCACATTTTTAGAGATAGCTGTCTAATGAAATCTTCCTAACAGCAGTGTTGGAAAACAAGCCTATGTTATATATGCAGTTAAAATATATACACATGTACAATAAAGCTTAAGAGCTTTCTCAATAAATTATATTGTGCAAGACTTGCATTATCTCTGGCCTTTTTCTGTTTGCAGCTGTCCTGACAACAAATGAGAAACTGAATTCATTTGTTAGCAGATGCATCTCCCAGACTGAACAACATTAGCTTCTCAAGCATGGGGCTATTGATTTCTGTTTCTGCAGAGTGTGCCGGAGACCCTGGCACTCGGTAGTAGGTGTGTAGTGAATACTTGTGGAACAGAAAAATAGGTAAAAAACAAAAGAAAAAAAAATTGAGCGTATGAGTCTAGCAACTGTAGTTGATGAACCAAAATCAAGACACATTGTCTCTTCCACAGAATATGAATGTGTTGGAGAGAACTTGGCACGGTATGTTCAAACTCCACAGCATCCTGGAAAATTCAGGATATACGATCGGCATACACCTCAAACAGCTGAGTCGGTTTGAAAAGAGCTATGGCCAGTTCCACTGAGAGCTTGTGTTATACTTATTTTGCAGCAGAAAAATGGTTGCAAGTCCTTTGTTCACAATGGAAGGAACAATCTAGAAGATTTAAAGGATTTCTGTTTAGCTGTTGACACAAGGACTCAGGATCAGCTTTTCTCTTATCTCACGCACTGTAATTAATTAGCTGCCCTGATGAGACCTCTACTGGCACAAAAAGAACAAGTGAAACAGCCATACATTTTGTTTGTGAAGCACAGCTGAGCTGAGCTCAACAGAGTGTCGATTCAAAAGAGGGAAATAAAATATGCAGCGAAGTTGGGGACAGGGAACAAAGAATCCAGTATGACAATTGAAAGGAGGGCTAAACAAGCATTCAGAGTACCATCAAGAAGGTAAAAAGCCTCAAGAGTCTAAAAAAAAGATAAACTGGGGGGACAGGGCTGATAAATTGGAAGGACCAATTTAATAATCAATGAAGAAATTTAAGACTTTGTTCTAAAGGAATATTTTGACGAGTTGGGTTTAATGAAGTATAATTTACATACTATAAAAGTCACCCTCTCAGTGTAAAGTTCAGTGAGTTTTAAACATCACATAGGGTGTGTAGTTACCACCACAATCAAGAGATAGAATAATTCCATCATCCCCAAATTCCCACTTGACCCTTGGTAATCAACCCCTCCCTCACCCTTAGCTCCTGGCAGCCACTGTTCTGTTGCTCTAGTTTTTCCTGCTTTAAAGGAATTTAGTAGCAGAACTTAAAATGGGAGAGAAAAGGAACTGAGATATTTTCCCCCTACCATCCACTTACTTCCCATACCCTTCAATACCATCATTTAGCGAACCTAGATTTATTGAGGATCTATTATTTACTAAAGATTTTAAGTACATCATCTTTCAGTTTTATAGCTTGTCGGGGAAGAAAGTTTATTCTCCCCATTTTCCAGGTGGAAGATGACACTCAAGGGTGTCATTTGGTAAGAGAACAGAGATTCCAAGTCAGAGGTGACATAAAATGTCACCATGGTTTATCTCAGGGTATTAGGTTAGAGCTGGTTTGTACTTGCTTTCTTATACATTGTTTGCATTATCAAAATTTTTAACAATGAGCTTATGCTATCTTTATAACCAAAAAAACCCCTTTTATAAATAAATACATAAATATACACTATAAACAAGGTCTGATTCCAAAGCCTATCCTCCTTACTGAGCAAAGGGGGGAAGACAGGGAAAATAATTTAGAAGGGAACATAGGAAAGTCTCTTCTTGGCCATAGGCACCCATTCATAAATGAGGGACCAGAATCAGCTTTACCAAAAAGATTAGAGCACAGCTTTGCTGTCTCTAGTTCTCACCTCTGTCGAATATCTTCATCTTCAAAAGGTTCCCTAGCAAAAATGTCTTTCCCAAATGGTGAACATAAGCCCCAGAGGTCAATAAAAACCCACTGAGACTACTCCAGACCCAGCAGACAATCCTGTGTATCTTCCTGCCTCGTCTCCAAAGACCAGGTAGGAACAAGCTAACCTCACGGGCAAGTGAGGGTACAGCAACCACTTCTGGAGAGACAGGATGGTGAATACCAAGGCCAAGGTAAAGGGAGCAAGAGATAGGAGATCATATTTAAATATGACTGTGTATGGGGTGCCTGGGTGGCTCAGTCCTTAAGCATCTGCCTTCGGCTCAGGTCATGATCCCAGGGTCCTGGGATCAAGCCTGCATTGTACTCCCTGCTCAGTGGAGAGCCTGCTTCTCCCTCTCCCATTTCCCCTCCTTGTGTTCCCTCTCTCACTGTGTCTCTCTCTGTCAAATAAATAAAATCTATAAATAAATAAATAAGACTATGTGGGGGGAACATTACCCATTCATGGTGCTGCAAGCGATTCATGAGGGCATTCTCTGATCTTTAGGCAGAATTTATTTATTCCTTGTCCCCCAAAATATTTGATGGGTCTTACAAATATATACATAATACAAAAATTTTTATGTTAATTATATGAACTTAAAATAATAAACAAGGAAAAAAATAGTGTAAGTACTGGAACCACATGGTCCAATAGAAAGACAATGAACCTTGACTCCTACCTTATACTATACACAATTAATTCAAGAAGGTTCACAGGCCTAAATGTAAAAGTAAAAACTAAAACTTCTGGAAGAAAAAAGAGAATATCCTCACAAATAGGGATAAACAAAGATTTCTTAGACAAGAGGCAAAAAGAAAGAACCATTGAAAAACTGATGAATCGGATTATACCAAAATTTAAACCTTTTGCTCCTAAACAGATAGTCCTAATTAACTACCATAGACTGATATAAAATATTTGTAAAAACATGTATCTGACAAAGAATTAGTGCTAGAATATGTAAAGAACCCCTATACCTCAAAATTTTTTAAAACAATCATAGAGAATCTATAGAGTGATATGAAATATTTATAGAAACGTATCTGACAAAGAATTAGTACTAGAATATGTACCAAACTTTTATACCTAAAAACAAACAAATAAACAACAAAAAACTCAAAACCAAACAACTCAATTTAGATTGACACTTCACAAGGGAAGAGACATTAATGGCTCAAAAGCCTTTTAAAAGATCCTCAATATCATTATTCATCAGGGAAATACAAATTAAAGACACGGTGAAAAACTGCTATTCACATAAATGGCTAAAATAAAAATGACTGCCAACACTAAAAGTTGGAAGAACATAAAACAACCTGAACTTGCAAATGTCGCTGGTGACAACCACCACTTTGGGGAAAAGGTCTGACAGCTTTTTATGAAACTAAACATGCATCTCCCCAATGACCCAGCAACTACACTCCTAGGATACATGGCCTGCCGAGAGTTACGAAAGCATTTCCACAAAGAGACTTGTACAAAAACATTCCTAGCAGCTTTAATTGCTAAGCAAACTGAGGTATTTTCACACAAGGGAATACTAATCAGCAATATAAAGAAACAAGTTCTGATAGCATAATAAGGCAGATGAATCCTTAAGCTACTGGGCCCAGTGAAAGGTTTATATAAGCGTACCTGCCCTGTGAGTCCATTTACATCAAGTTGTAAGACAGAGAAAACAGGGGAAAATCTCTGAACAGTAGTTGTCTCTGAGCTTGTGGGGGTGAAAAAGGGGGCATAGGTGACCTTGCTGGCCTGACGAGACTATTCTGCATCTTGATAAGGATTTGTTATGCAAGTATGTTCATTTGTCAAAAATCGTTGGATGGTAGACTTGAGGTGAGTGCATTTTGTTGTATATATAAATTTTAACTTAATAAAAAACAAAAAAAAAACATAACCAAATTTTGAGCTTTAGTTAATGATATGCATACCAAAAGGTTTAGGGGTTAAGTGTATAAATGTTTGCAATTTACTTTGAAAATATAATTGAAAGAGGAATGGATACTTAGATAATATGTGATAAAACAAGGATGATAAAAACTTAATTATGGAATCCAGGTGGTGGGAATATGAATGTTAACTATAAAATTCTATCAGCTTTTGTAGGCATTTGAGAATTTTTGTAATAAAATTTTGGAAAAAATAGGATTTAGGAGAAAGGAAAAATGCAGGTCAGGCAAAAAGGATGAAATTGAAGGTATTGAAGTTAGAACCTCATAAAGAACTACAGATAGGTCTTTGAGCTTCCTAAGAGCCAAAACAAAAGAAAGAGGACAAACGCAGGAGAGGAAGAGAAAGAGGAAACGCAGGAGAGGAAGAAAAAGGGAGTGAAGAGAAAGAGAGAGAGAGAGAGAGCAAGGCTCAGTTAACATTAGCAATGCCCATAAGATTTTTTTTTTTTTTAAATAGGCTCCATTCCTAGTGTGGAGCCCAACACGGGGTCTGAAATCATGACCCTGAGATTAAGAGTCACATACTTAACCAACTGAGCCACCCAGGCACCCCTGACGTTTAAAAAAATTTTCTAATAGAACACCACTGGGGCGCCTGGGTGGCTCAGTGGGTTAAAGCCTCTGCCTTCAGCTCAGGTCATGATCTCAAGGTCCTGGGATCGAGTCCCGCATCGGTCTCTCTGCTAGGCAGGGAGCCTGCTTCCTCCTCCTCTCTCTCTGCCTGCTTCTCTGTCTACTTGTGATCTCTCTCTGTCAAATAAGTAAAATATTAAAAAAAAAAAAACAAAACACCACTTTACCTGATACAAGTTTTCATCAAGAGGGCTTTCATCAAGAGGGTTCTATTAGGTAATAACAAGGCTCAGAGACTTTATTTCTTAAGCAAGAAATTCATTTCTCTCTCATATATAATAATTTATAGATAGTTTTCTGAGACTAGTATGGTGGCTCTGTTCAAGGGAAAATAGGTGATTGGGGCTCCAAAATTTGGTAACTTAGGAAATAGCTGTGATGATTTTATCCAGGGAAAAAAAATTATATCCAAAGATGTAAAAACCCTTGAAAATCTCTAGGAACTACTCTAACATTTGTCTCATTGATCTACTCCAGTGCATCTTGCTAAATCCATTCCTCTCTGAACATGTACCATATGCTATGCACCATAGAGAATGATAATAATAACTTTTTGTGGCATATTTCAACAATTCTAAGATGCATAATTTTCCCCCACATTTTGGCTTCTCTGAAATCAAGATGGGTCTTAAAATCAATGGCATGTTGTAATCGGTGGGATTATTTTCTTTCTCTCTTTTTTAAAGATTTTATTTATTTATTTGAGAGAGAGAGAGAGTGAGTGTGAGAGAGAGAAATGGAGAGAGAGAGCATGAGCAGGAGGGAGGGGTAGAAGGGGAAGCTGACTCCTGAGCAGGGAGTCTGATGTAGGGCCCAATCACAGGACCCTGGGATTGTGACCTGAGCCAAAGGCAGATGCTTAACAGACTGAGCCACCTAGGAGCCTGATTTTTTTTTTTTCTTAATGGTACACAAAACAATAGTGTTTCTTCACTTGATGGTATATTTTAGATTTAACAAAAGACATCCACTCCTTCGTGGTTCAAACTATTTTCATCTTATTTGAAACTCACATCGTATTTTGGTGAGATAAGTAGTTATTTCTATTCCAAATATGGAAATTGAGATTCAGAAAGTTTAAATGACCTTTCCAAGGCCCTCGGCTAGACTGTGATGAAGCCATAACTCTAATCTGAACTCCCTAAATTTGAAATACCTCAATATCACACAAAATATTTAGGGAACGAAAGCTCCATGGAAACAAGGAATCTTGTTTCACTGCTATAGCATCAGAGTACAAAACATTGCTTGGCACATAGCAGATATTTAACAAGTTTACTGAATAAATTAATATTACAGAAGCGAATGAGTGGTCAAAAGGGAAAGAGCCTGTGAGCTGTAGTGGACTGGGAGGGTTATATGGAGGGTCACTCTCCTGCTGTCTTCTCTCCACTTTGATGTACTTCTCATTAATCTTTCAAATAGTACCTGCTTCATGATGCCTAAGTCAGATTAAGCTAAATGTATTTGCTTCCTAATAACCTGAGAAGCAATCTAGTATAGGGGAAAGTATACCAGTTTTCACGTGAGGAAATCTGGGTTTAAATCCATTCTGATTGTTAACCACCTATTAACATTAAATTTGGGGAGAAATCATTTAACTTTCTCGAGCTTCATTATTCTTGTCTGCAAAATAGGGAATGATAGAACTTTCCAGACTGCCTCACTGTGAGGCTTCAGTGAAACCGGATATGTGAATACAACTTACACAGAACAGGGGCTCAATAATATGAATTCTCTCTCCTAAAGCATGCTCCATTTGAACTTGGTAAGCACTTTCATTCTTGCATTTCACATTTCCCCCCAAGATCATAGGTTTCTAAAAGAACCCCTTCAGTTCATACTCCCATTTTCAGACCCCTGGGGGGTGACAGACACATGCTAAATACCCTTAGATATTTTCAGAGTTCCTTCATTCATGTATTGAATCTATATTTTTTTGTGTGCCTGTTATGTGCCAGGCCCTGTTCTAGTTGCTGACGATACAACAATGAACAAAACTAACCAAAATCCCTATCCCCTTGGAGGCAGATGGACAATACATGAATAAATAATGCATGGTATTAAGTGCTATAGAGAAAAATAAAGCACGGAATGGGGACTGAAAGTTGGAGTGTGGGGGTGGGGGAGTGACTCGTAATTTTTTTTTTTTAAGATTTTATTTATTTATTTGACAGACAGAGATCACAAGTAGGCAGAGAGTCAGGCAGAGAGAGAGGGAGGGGGAAGCAGACTCGCTGCCTAGCAGAGAGCCCGATGGGGGGCTCAATCCCAGGACCCCGGGATCGTGACCTGAGCCGAAGGCAGAGGCTTTAACCCACTGAGCCACCCAGGCGCCCGAAGTGACTCATAATATTAATTCGAGTGTTAAAGAAAAGCCTTACTCACAGGACATTGGAATAGAGACTGGAAGGAAACGATGGGAAGATTGCACAGACCTCTGGCTTAAATTTGAAGAGCCATATAAATATCAGTAGGAAAAATAAATAAAAAGAAATAGACAAAACATTACAGAATGTGGGAACATTTGACCACGACCCAATAGAATCGAGTAGAAGTCTTCCTCGGGCGGTACTAAATGGACCAATCTAACTGGAGTATGAGGACCTAGACCATCAGGAAAAGAACTTGTATTTTATGTTAGGGACAATGGTGAGCCCCCGCAGGCTTTGGAGCAAGTGGGTGTGAAAGCATGAAAATAGCAGTACTGGAAGCTTACTCAGGTAGAGCAACCCATGCAGGGGGTATTAAAGGGAAGAGAGAGCAGTTCCATCTCAGACATGTTGAGTTCGACTTTACAGGGAGTTCTCAAAACGAGCATGCTCAGTGGACCGTTGGAAAGGTAGGCTTGGAGCTAAGCGTGAGGCAAGGGCTTGAGATTTAACGCACGGAGCCGTCTGACTCCAACAGCTGATTGTCATCATCTCCTGAGCGTCCCAGACTCCCATCTGTGAGCAACAAACCGATCTTGTTAGAATTTTACTTCTGGCCTGAAAATGAGTAGAACATTCCTCTTTGGAATTTTCCAAGCTTATGCCAAGACTAGACAATCAGAGTCAGCAATACTGAGAATGATGTGCAGGACCTGATGGGGAGACATGCCAGCAAATTAAGCAGGAAAAAAAAAAAAAACCAACCCTGAAAGGTGGGGCACAACATGCCGTGGGAAGCTCAGACTCTCGAGAAATCTGGAAGAACATATATCATGCCAGAACGCTTCAGCCTTATGGGAGGGCTTTTGCTTGAAAGCATGCTATGTGAGGTGATTTAGATGCCCTTCAAAAAATCAACATGCCAGTGAGTCATCCTGTCTGAAAAAACATGCAGCCCCTCACGTTGGACTTTCCAGTCAAACACTGATTGGAAATAATAAAAGTGATCTCCTTGCCATTTGGAATGATTTCTCATTCACTTGCCAACGAGCAGGAAGGGAGTCGGTGGAACCTGAGGAGTGGGGTTTGTAAACCGCAGGGAGAAAAGTTACAGGAAGCACTTGCAGCTTTATAGAAGATTCTTGAATCCTACTGATGTGCTCATAGCTGTGTGGAAATCTACCGCTGAGAAAAAAGAAAAGAAAACATTGTCAAAATAACCTAGGTCCTCACTAAGAAAAGCAAAGGACTGCCATCTTGCCTGGGATCCTGGTTGGGGATACTGTGTGCCTATAATTAGCCATTGACTTCCAGGAGGAGACCAAAGAGATAGAAAGGAGAGGGCCTCCCTTCCTTGAAATGTATTTCATTAAAAGATTTTATGTATTTATTTATATGAGAGAAAGAGAGAACACGAGCAGGGGGAGAAGCAGAGGGAGAGGCAGAAGCAGACTCCCTACTGAGCAGGGAGCCCTTTGAAGGGCTTGGTGCCAGGACCCTGGAATCATGATCTGAGACTAAGACAGACTGTTAAACAACTGAGCCACTCAAGCGCCCTTCCTTGAAATGTATTATCTTAGCCTGGGAATCTGTAAATATATTGTTTACATAACCCTAAAAAAATTGCTTAGAACTGTAACTCCCTGCATATTTTCAGTTGTCATATGAAATTCTTCATCATAAGATGATGGTAGATTGTAACTGGGAGAAATATTTCATGACACTATTTGACAAAATAGGTTTTAACTCCCTAATGAATGAAACACCCCACATCTTAAAGAAATCATATAAAATTTTTATAAACCAGTTTCATCCAATGTTTCTCAAAATAAATATGCTTGTCTTATAAGGATATTTTAGTTAACGTTAGGAGAATCGGCATTGCCAATGTACACTGTCCAGTGGCTCCAAATCCAGAGCTTCTCCACAAAGGCCACTGATTCCATTTCTAATGCCAAACTTTACTCTTAACAGAAATATATACAAGATAGGCAAAGAAGGGAAGCCTTACGCATGTAAGAAAATTTGATTAAGGGACGCTTGGGTGGCTCAGTTGGTTAAGTGGCTGCCTTCGGCTCAGGTCATGATCCCGGCGTCCTGGGATCGAGTCCCACATCGGGCTCCTTGCTCAGCGGGGAGCCTGCTTCTCCCTCTGCCTCTGCCTGCCAATCTGTCTGCCTGTGCTCTCTCTCTCTCTCTCTGACAAATAAATAAAATCTTTAAAAAAAAAAAGAACATTTGATTAATAATAAATTAATCAACAATTTTAAAGTTGTCTTCACCAAACCAATATTTCTTTCTTATTTTTTTATCTCTATATGCATCTGCAAAAATAAGACCATTTTCCTGTACTGTTACCCCTAACAAAAGTGTTTAGTTCATGTTAAAATTTCTCACATGCCCCCCAAATACCCTTTATGGCTAATTTATCCAACCCAAGATTCAATCTTGGACCACATATTCCAGCTGGTTGTTAACATCCCTTGTCTCTTCTAATAGACCCTGCATTTTAGTGGAGTGATATTGTCCCCAAGGGAGTGAATATTAATTCTTGGGGGATGAAAAAAATCTTACTGTTTTTGTGTGCAAAGTAAAGATATACATACAATACATAAACATATACACAGTATACCTATGATATTAAACTTTCATGGTGGAGGAGACAATTAGGAAAAAATGTAAAAAAAAAAAGTGGGGGAGGGGGAGAGGAGATGAGCAATAATAGAAAACAAAAGTTGAGATATGCTGATCTAGAGCATTCCCCATCTCATGGCACTGACAGATGGACAAGGTCCCCAAACCAGTATTTCAGGGTACTCTCCGGTTGGTTCACAGAGGAGGTTTTTATAACCCAGGGAAAAGTCCCATTGTAAGATTTGGGATGTATGATGTGGCAGAAATATACTGCTCGGATAGCCCCTCCAAGAAAGGACCTCCCCGCCAAATGGGAGGAATGTGGCTAGCTGAAACTCCTCAGAATCTCCCTCAGCTTTCTAGCAGAGGTCATACTCTTCTCCAGACAAGCCCCAGCCAGTGAGTGAGCAAAGCTGGTGTAGGAAGGCTCGGCCATTTTCACCCAACGCAAGAGCTTCTTGGAGGCATTCTTGGCTCTGAAGCTCCCCCATTGATCTGACAGAGACATTGCGGGATCTGTGTCACCTGGCAACTCCAGCAGCCCAACCCTGCTTTATCTCTTTCTCTTTCACCAATGTTATTCCCCAATAAAACGTTTGCTTGCACTCTTAACTCTCGGCATCCTCCAGGAAGGAGAACCAAACTGGCTTCATCCCTACTTTGCAGGATTCTGTGAGGATTGTATTATGACAGAATATCCAAAGCCAAGTGTGCGGTGACACCATTTGGAGTTTAATAAATGGCAGCTGTGATGTCAAGGATGTCTTATAGTTTCCAGTTTAATAATAGCATGTTGAGATTTTAGATCTGATGAATCTTTGGAAGATCACACAAGCCAAATCTGTTTGAGCTGGGGTTAGAATTCACAGTTTAGTTGCCCTAAAACCAGAGTTCTCCATGCCCTTGAGTTGCAAAGAGGGAAAAACCAGATCATTCCCATCGGTTACTGCCTATTGGAGAATGCCATCAACAGCTGCAGGCAAAGGCAGGAGTCAATAGGAAACCGTGTTCCATGTTGCTGTTGCAATTCAATATTTCCTGAAGGCAGATGCCTCCTTCATGCCTCAGAGAGTTGCAATCAACCTGGGAATTATGGTGGCAAGTAAAGTTGTGAAGGATAGAAAAAGGTCACTCTGTCCAGCCATAATTTGATTTTCTCCACCCACTGCCTTCTTACACCAATATATGAATGAAGGGTCACAAAGACACTTCCTGGTCAAAATGTACTTGGTCCTGCGTTAGTCGAGACTCTGTAGTTGCAAGAAACTGAAACCAGAATCAAACTAGCTATAAACAAACAAGTAAACGCAGATGAAAGAAAAAAGAAGGAAAGGCGGAAAGGAGTGGGATTATTATTGATTGGTTTATTATTTATTTGCTTCTTGCAATGGGAAGTCCGGGAGAACTCAACCTCAGAGGATTATAGGCATTTAGCAATGCAGGAAGATATCTCTCTCTCTCTCTCTCCTTTCCTTGTTATCTTTTCATCTTTTTCTTTTCATCTCTCTGCTCTGCAGATGGGCTTACTCTACCTTGCTGCAGAGAGGAAATAGAGCATGGTTCAGACAGTTCTTGGTTATAACGTCTCAGTCTAGTGACACCAGATTCCTTCTCCAAACCTGGGTAGAAAGTTCCGGGGAAAGACTGATTGGCTTAGCCCATGGCCTAAACATATTTCTAGCCAATCACTGTGGCCAGGTAGGAAGGCTATGGTGGCCACGTCTGGGTCTCAAACCACTGAACTGGTTTGGCAGCCCATGAAAACTACAAGGAGAAGGTGTGAGATGATCTTACCCTAAAGGAGATAAGGCACTGTGTCAAAGGAGGATGGGGGAGGGGATGCTGACAGGCATAGCTGACAGGTGTCCATTACAGATCCTTTATGTCTCAAGGTCTTGCTCTGTTTTCCAACAAATGTAAAACAGAGACTTTTATAATTGCAAAGAAAAAATTTTGTTGACAGAAAGAGGAGAAAATGTGCAGAAGACAGGAGATGGGGAAATAAGGCTGACCTTAAAATTCTTTGGAAGAGGGGCACCTGAGTGGCTCAGCCAATTAAACATCTGACTCTTGACTTCGGCTCAGGTTGTGATCTCAGGGTTGTGAGATCGAGCGTGCTTAAGATTCTCTCCACCCCCCACCCCACCCCAGCTCACACTTGTGCTCTCTCTCGCAAAACAAGCAAACAAACCAACCCAAAAATCTCACTGGAAGAGTGCGTCATCTCTTTGTGCCTCTCTGGGAGTATGACTCTCATTTCTACTTCTACCAGCCCCTAATTCCAGTCTCTTGGCCTCAGGGGATTAAAGTATCACCTTCCTTACAGGGCTTCTGAGAGAATTACCGGTTAATGCAAGCAAGGCATGTAGTACAAAGCCCCATGCACAGAAAGCTATTTTACAAATAAAAATACAATTTGTATATATACCTGTAGCATCCATAGTCCTATGACATCCTGAGAGCTTTTTACTGCAAATACCGGCAACTCTCTGCTTAGGCCTAGGAAGACTCATGCAGAGAGTTAAGGCCCAAAAAAAAAAAAAAAACTCTCAGCCAACAGGAGTTAGTGGCCAAATGCAGTAGAGAGCTTCCTTATCCCTAGTGGGGCAGCTCCGAGTTCCCGAGCATGACTGCATTCCAGCAGACTCATTTGAGAACATGCCCTCTTTTTTTTGGTTTCCTATCCTTCCCTATCTTACTACCTCTGCTCCCCTGTCAGTGTTTCCTGAATCACCGCCTACATAAACTATTTACACTTGAATCCTGTCTCAGGACCTGCCTCTGAGAAACCTAAACGAAGACAATATATTTACCAAAAAAAAAAAAAAAAAAAAAAAAAGGTGAAAGAAAATGCACTCGAATGTTCACCATCATTATTCTATGACTGTTGAGACTGCAAATGATTTTCCTGTTTATTATCTATATTTAAAACATTTCCAGGGGCGCCTGGGTGGCTCAGTTGGTTGGGCGATTGCCTTTGGCTCAGGTCATGACCCTGGAGTCCCGGGATCGAGTCCCGCGTCTGGCTCCCTGTTCTGCGGGGAGTCTGCTTCTCCCTCTGACCCTCCCCCCTTCTCATTCTCTCTCTCTCTCAAATAAATAAATAAAATCTTTAATAAAATAAAACATTTTCCACAAATATGAACATGGATAGCAACTAATTGTTATAGAAACACTCTAAAATCTTAAGCCTGGTTGTTCAGTCTCTGCAGGACCTCACCACCTTTGTCTTCTGCATACTTCTAACTCTACATACTTAATAAATTAGTCTTACTTTGGCACCACTGAGTCCATCCCTAGCTCTGCGACTTCACTTGTACTTTACTTTGCACTTTTTATTAATCCTACCACTTCCAGGAGGCTTCCCCTATTCCCTCCAGCTCTTGATGTCATTTTTATTTTATTTCATTTTAAGATTTTATTTATTTACTTGACAGAGAGAGAGAGAGAGAGCACAAGTAGGCAGAGCAACAGGCAGAGAGAGAGGGAGAAGCAGACTCCCCACTGAGCAGAGAGCCTGATGTGGGGCTCGATCCCAGGACCCTGGGATCATGACCTGAGCTGAAGGCAGAGGCTTTAACCCATTGAGCCACCCAGGCACCATGAAACAATTTTTTTTAAAGATTTTATGTATTTATTTGAGAGACAGAGATTACAAGTAGGCCAGAGAGGCAGGCAGGGAGAGAGAGGAGGAAGCAGGCTCTCCGCAGAGCAGAGAGCCCGATGTGGGGCTCGATCCCAGGACCCTGTGATCATGACCTGAGCCGAAAGCAGAGGCTTTAACCCATTGAGCCACCCAGGTGCCCCCTTTTTAAAAAGATTTTTATTTATTTGAGAGAGAGAGCTCTCGAGAGAAAGAGAGAGCACCAGCAGCAGGGAGGGGCTAAGGCAGAAGGAGAGGCAGACTCCTCCTTGACCAGGGAGCCTGTTATGGGGCTGGATCCCAGGACCCTGGGATCATGACCCCAGCCCAAGGGAGACACTTAACCAACTGAGCCATGCAGGTGCCCCCCGATGATGCCATTTTATTATGGCATAATGGTCCCCTTTATGCCCATTTTTTCCATGAATCATTTCATTGACGTTATTTGCATACCTTACCTTATTTTAAAGATACACATAAAGCTCTTCTTTGACATGGGTCTCTCCACTTTCTGGGATATTTGCATCACAGTAGAACTATTTCCAACACTAAAATGGTGCTGGACCAATTCAAGATAAAATATCCCCCGCACACCCAAATTATTTCAAATAATATCTGAGCTGCATCTCCTGTTTCAGTCTTTAACAAAGTGGCTTTCTTACAGGTCTGCAGCAATGGGGGAAGAAAAGGAAAGAAACAGAAGCTGGCTCTCATGCACTCATTCCACCAGCCATAAATGATCTTTTCATGAGGACATAGTCGATAAGGAGAGAAGGAAAGACAAAAGGCATTCTTGACTTAGGAATGGAACAGCAGCTCCCCCTCGGTGTCTGATTCAGTTACTCAGAATGGTTTTCTTATGGCTGCGCCTCTTGTGAATTATGAGTCTCTCTCCTCCTCCCCCACCCATCCCCCCCCACCCCAGGCTTCATATTAAAGACGAGATGCAGCTGCCAGGACTACAGAGATTTCCCAGCAGTCTACTATGGTGAAACAAAATACCATGTTATGCTGGAAAACTCCCCAGTCCTTTCTTCACATGGACTATGCTATCTCATGGCCAGGATGAGGGATCCCAGGCCTGGACACTGGCTGCTTCTCCTGAGATTTGTCACGTCGTCTTCTAGACAGTACTCAAATCTTTTTGTGTTCCAGCTTCCCAGCGGGCTATTGATAAGGGTCTTCTAAAGGGCTGATGTATGTTTGTACAATACATGTGTACCCCACCTTCTTGAAATACCATCCCGAAGGAGGGCATTTGGTTATCATTAGAGCAACTATTTTACTTTCAAGGAAAGAGGGGTTCTGCAGTCCTGTCGCCACAGATGATTCGAGATGTTGGCAGCCTTGTGATCTTCCCTCTTTGCATCTTCTGTGTCATTACTACCAGAATTATATAAAGGGGCCGAGGTTTAGACTTGATGATTGGTTGAACTGCCTGTGATGTTGCAATCTCGGCTCTATGTGCCCCAGAGGAAAATGGGGCTAAACCAGGTCTGTAAGCCTGTGTGGAGATTCGGAGCATGCTAGAGAAATGGTGGGGGAGTATCACATTGGAGACTCTCTCTAGCTGAACAGTTTAAACCTTATTAGAGACTGAAGCTAAAAGTAAACACAATGCCCCATCCCCATCTTCATATCTGGATTTCAATCTTTAAATAATAGGATAGGCTGGGGTGCCTGGGTGGCTCAGTCTGTTAAGTGTCTTCTCTCAGTTCTGGTCATGATCCCAGGGTCCTGGGATCCACCCCTGTGTCTGGGCTCTCGGATCAGCAGGGAGTCTGCTTGTCCCTCTCCCTCTACCCCTTCCCCCCACTCCTGCTCTCTCTCTCTCTTTCTCAAATAAATAAAGCCTTTAAATTTAAAAAAAAAAAAAATAAGAAAATTATAAATAATAAGGTAGGCTTCAAATCCCAGCAAAAGCTGAGGTGAGCCTATAGCAAAAGAGAAGGAAGAATGTGAGATACTACTGAGTTCTTGCTGGTAACAGTAGCTCTCCAAGACTCAGCAGACCATCCTCTCTACACACTCCTTTCTCCCTCTCCCATTTTCCTCCATTTATTGGCTAGCAAATACAATAAATGAAGATCCCCTTTTCTGTCAGATATACCCTGTATTCAGAAGTCTTTACTAGACTAAAATCAGATACTAAGAATTGAATTTCTTCCTAACCCCTCTTTGGGGTATACATGGGAGAAGAGGTAAGGATCCAAATCGTGATACAAATGTTCATTTATATATTCAATCAGACAAACAAGTCCCTTGGGGAGTACACAAATACAATCTGAAAGTAGTTCAGTTTTGTAACAGGTGATCATGAACTATAGTTGAGTTGAATCATTAAGTTGAAAACAATTACGCCGGTTTTGAAGAACATAATCTGGTGCTCGCTTTGGCAGCACATATACTAAAATTGGAATGAAGAACATAATCTGAAAGCAAATTACCAAATGTAAGGAATATGCAAATTACACTTTGAACCCCTTCTCTGCTTTTCATTTGTGAAATTGAAATGCTTACCAAGTCTAACTTGTTCATTTTTAACCAGTCCTAACAGTCCTCAAAGGAAAGGGGCCACAATCAGAATCCTTCCATTTCACAGACGTGAGTACTGAAGAACAAGACGTGAGTCAGTGAGTCAGTGAGTCAGAGTCAGCGTATGATGATGGGAAACTGGAACAGAAGAGACAGAAATGCAGCCCTGAATCTACTTTGGGGCTCCTTGTCTATCTCCTTGCCTCCGGTAACTATAATAACAACTTAGGAAGCCCTGACATTGCACTCTGGTGCAACAGAAGAAACACCCCCCTACCCATCAGAGGGGCAGAGCAAGGATACAGATCCCTGGAGTTGGTCAGAACAGGGACTCTGTTTAGTCCCCTACCATGGGCCCCCCTCCACTTGCACACTTCAACGCCTACCTAACTCAGCACTCAGCTTAACCCTCCTGAACTCTGGCCGAATGAAAGAAAGAATGAATGATAACTTGCAATTCCCATTTTGGCTTTTGAACCATTAATTCAGTATTTCTTAAAATGGTACGGTTGGCCCCTTTAGAAGAGAACCCCCCCGCCTCCCCCCACCAGGGTCCACATCACTTATCTGCAATCGTTCTTGCGAAAACAGCAGTGAAAATCTCTCCAGGTTGACAAGGGACCCATGCATTTGGTTCTAGCTGATGCCCTTTTCTAATTAAACAAATACCTAAGTAAATAAATAAACAAATGAACACAAATACCATATATGAGGAAGGGTCTTCGTTATGTGATAAGGTGAGAAAGCTCTAAGATAGGACATCCCCTGGACCACCTGCTTTTAAATGCAGTTTCTGGCTTGACCTTCACAGAAGCGTTTTGAGATGAGTGGTCTTTTTTGATTCCTTTTCATAGATAAGGAAACTGAGAGTAGTTGGGTAACTTACCCAGAATCGCACAGCTTACAAATGAGGATTTAAAACCTATTCTGTTTGGGTCCAGAGCCGGACATCTTACTGCCTCACTCTGATTCTTTCTCCAACTTTGGCTTCTTGACTCCTCTCCTCCTTCTCTTTCTTCTCGTTCTCTCTCTCTCTCTCTTTTTTCCTCTTTCTTTCCCTCTCTTCCCCTCCTTTTCTCTGTCTCTCTGCCTGTTTCTCTCTCTCTTTTCTACTAACTTTATCTATGCATAGCTTTCCTCACACTCTCCAAGAGGCTCAGAATTTAGAGAATTCTAAAAGGACTGCCTTGCCAGTCCCGGATTGAAAGGCCAAGGAGGATGTCTGATATTCCATCCACCAGGCCACTGGCTAAGGTCACTGCCCAGCTGCTAAGCACATCCCAGACTCACAGACTCCGCCTGGGCTGGGGCCATCCATGCATTTTGTAGTTGGATTGGAAAACAGCAATTATTAATTTTAGCAGCAGTGTTTAGAAGTGGCTGTCACTTAAATTTTGTTGAGTAATTTGTATAAACATGTGCTGTCAATATAAATAATTTGCATCAGAGATTTGCTTGGGTTCTTCTGTAGAAACACTCTTCATACTCCAGGAATTGTGAAGATCAAAAAGATTAGCCAAGCAGCAGTTAATCTTCTTTCTTGGATGCAACACATATATACATACTTCTGATAGCTCACATTTTGAGTAATGCCACTATACCAAAAAAAAAAAAAGAAAGAAAGAAACAAACAAACAAACAAACAAAAAACCCATAAGAGATTTACGTACATTATTTTACTTCACCAAGACTTAAAGGGTTAAACAATAGCCCAATTGTCACTTCGAAGCTTTCCAACAGAGGTGGGCCTCATATCAGGAACTGAGTTTTCAACCCTTCTGCTCCCAGTGACAACCATTGGGCCATCCCTGAAGAAGACAAAGATGAAAACAGCCTAGCAAGGTACTTGAAATCCAGTAGCAAAGAGTTTCAAAGCCTCACAAAATTAATAATAGAGAGCAGAACACAGTCTACTATCGTCTTCTCAGGTCAACAGGTAAGGAGTAGTAAGGAATTCTGAAAAAGAACAAACCTTTCATTTGCCTGTGATGCTTTTTTAAAGAGGTTGGAGAAAAGAGGAAAACCACAGATCATGCTCTGAGACAGGCTGCCTTCCAAACTTCACAATTAACTTCTGTGGAAAAGCAGAGCTAAGACCGGCGGTGGGGGTTGGGATGGTTGGTGTTAAAGTCCAGAAAGCCAGTGGCCTGGAGTAGGTTTAAAGCTTCTGTGCATCTGGAGATAAAGGAGTCAGAAGGGCCAGGAAAGATGAGAGTTAATGACCCACATGGCAGTGACCCCCTGATGCTGGCCCAGTGGATCTTACCATCAGAATAGCACAGACACTGAGAATTAAAAATTAGCCACTAACACTGGAAGGCCTTTGAAGGCCAAGACTTGTTCTTGTTTATTTTACTTTGCTATAAATCATTTACTTCATATACTGTAGTTCTTAGGGTAATACACCGTGTATTAATTTGTGACTATTATCGAGTTGAGAGAAAACACAGAGTTTGTATACAAAAGAAAAAAAATTCCCCAAATTGTTTTCTTTAGATGCATGGCTGGCGGGGGATGGGGGGGGGATCAAAGCCAAGATTCATTTTTGAAGCATTGTCTAAACTCCAAAAGTTTTAAAATGGTTCCAAACCCCAGTCACATTGGCAAGAGAGTGGTCTCCCCCACTGAAATTCTACTTTTCTTAAGGTCTTTCCCTTTTGACTTTAAAACATATTTAAACATTTTGAAACATTGCAGAGGTAAGGAGTTCAGTAGTTTGGTGGGAGAATCACAATAACGTGACCCTCTTCAACATATGTTCATCAGGAACTTTGTTTTTTTTCAATACAAAGGCATTTATTCTACTAACTCATTTTCTGCCCACAATCCTATCTCTTAGTCAGGGTGCTGCATGGAATGGTGAAGAAGCTGTAATGCAACCATTCCTCAGGAAAAAAACAGTTTCTTTCTACTGCATTCACCTTTTAAGGGTTATCTGATGGCAATTATCTCCCCCCCCCCCAAAAAAAATAGAAAAAATCTTGCTGGAACTTGCAAAGTTCTAACAGAAATTGGAATGAAGCAGTCAGGCAATGGCAAGTCCAGGAGGGGAAAAAAAAACAGTGAGTCCGGACTTTGAAAGTATTTACACACATTCCAGCACATTCCAAGCACATAAAGAATAAACTGAACAGGGAAAGACATTCCATGCCCCAAACTGAATCTTAGTCAAAGAAACACTTTATGTTACTGCTACATGGAGAGAAACAGAGCAGAAACGGTAGGCCCAGAGGAAGTGTCTGTAGAAGATTCGTGAGGAAGAAGAACAAACATACACCAAGTAGATGATTCTCATAAGGACATGCTTTGCAATTTGAGCATTTTTGAGCTTGCAATGGAATTTTAAAGCCATCCAGAAACAACAGATGTTTGAACCCAAGTGATCCAACTTCTTGATGCCAAAATTAGGGCTCTGAAGAGCAACTTAGAATTGTAACACATGAAGACCAATGTCAGGAACTCTTCTCCAGGCAACAGTTGAAAGAGATTTATTCTGTGGCTTGCTGACCCTACCCTTTTATCTGTGCCCATTTATATTCTCAGCGATAAAAATTTCTGTCAAGTGGGAATATTAATAACTGAAATGCAAGCCTCTTTTCTAGGTCTGACTTGGATCTCCTCTCTCCTTTGAGCACACTGCCTCTAAATTGAATTATGAAACCAGGAGGAGGACCCTTCTGAACATAACTTAGCCCTCAACTTTCACATATGAAAACCAATAACATGTTACAGTTGAGCTGACACAGCACACAGAATTATCTAGCTAATGTGGTCCTTGTAAGCGGCCAAATCAGATATTTCGAGCAAGCAAACAAGAACCAACCAACATCAATCCCACTGACAATAAATAAGCAAACTGCACTTTACAAGCTACTTTTCTTCCCCTCAGAGTAAATAGGTAACAGATAAATGCCAAATCCCTCTTTACTTGACTTGAAGGATCTCTCAGGGTTGTTCAATTCCAAAACAAGTTTGTTTCTTCATTAGCTCGAAAGGTGAACTCCCACCACCACCTCCATCTTGAGGTTAAACAAATGAATGCAACTGAGACATCAAATCACTTTACTCAGCTTTCCAAGGATACTTCTTGTACATCTCGTTTACCAGATAAACTTCCCAGCAAGGCAGCAAGGTTTATTGGTTTCCAGAAGGATGTTAGCATAAAGACCTTTCTTCTCTCAGCCGTGTAAATACTGTCAAATGGAGCTGATGAGAAGAAAGTGGCAGCGTGGTGCTGGTTCTCAAAGGGAGCCAGGAACTCCGAATGTAACTGCATTTTAAAAATAGCACAGCAGCGATGATGATAATTTAGGTCCGCAGCCCAAAAGTGTGGTATGAACAGGAAATGGGAGTGCATCTTGTGAGCCTGATAAGATTCTCTAATGTAAGACATATGCTCTGTTTCTTAGCTGGAGAGCTAGGCCGCGGCAGAAAGAAGAAAGGCATGTATGTTTTCGTTTCATATATGAACCCAAAGATCAAACTTACCAAACTTGGGAAGAGTTTTTTTTTTTTAATTCCTATTGAATTAAGTGATAAAGTCAAGAAATGTGCAGTGTGAATTCAAATGAGAAAAAATATATACCCTTATTAGAAAGATCAAAATTTGAAGTAACTTCCACAGGAAAATTAACTAAGTAAGTTGTATTGTTCCAAGGTAGCCTCTGCCAGGCAGAGCCCCTCCTCAGAGAAGTCACGCTTAATCCAGGGGACATTCCTGATAAAAGAATCTCCATGGGCTATGAAAGGTCAAAGTTGAATTCACTAAGCACCGTGTGTCTTAAGATCATTCTACAATATTAATAATTATTCTTATTTCTACTTAGGACAAGTAGGAATGTGGCAAAATGCTCTTGAGATTACTTTTATATTCTAGGAAGGAACTGATGGTTTATATGGTTCCAGATTAGTGTTTTAGAATAAGGATCAGGCACGCCTGGGTGGCTCAGTGGGTTAAGCCTCTGCCTTTGGCTCAGGTCATGATCCCATGGTCCTGGGATCGAGCCCCACATCGGACTCTGCTCAGCGGGGAGCCTGCTTCCCCCCCCCCTCTGCCTACTTGTGACCTCTCTCTCTGTCAAATAAATGAATAAAATCTTAAAAAAAAAAAAAAAGAGTAAGGATCAGATAGGGCCACACGGCTCAGCATTGGATCCTTGACAATACATAAAAGTCCAGACGGACTATAATCACATCTCCCAGTTTTATAGTCCACATTAGGGACAATGAAAAGGAGCTGATATCCATGCCTATCGTCAAAATATAAATTGGATTTATTATCCCTGAACATAGTTGATTGTAAGAAAAACTTGTAACATCTGGAAAAGAAATCCAAAGAGCAGTTTGGTTTCTAGGCTCTCTTCCTTTAGAAACAGAAAGCAAGGGAGATTTTTCTTGTTATCCAGAATAAGAATAAGTTCTCTCATTCAACAAGTATTTAGTAAGTTAACTCCTATGCATGAGGCATTGTTGTAATTGCCAGCGATACAGCAGTGGGAATGTCAGTCAATAAATACATAAAGTAGAGAACTTCCAGGGTAATTAAGGCTATGAAGAGAATGAGAGGGTGATGTGTAGAAAAAAACAGAATAGGTGGGAACCACTTTAAATAAGATGGCCAATGGGGCACCTGGGTGGCTCAGTGGGTTAAAGCCTCTGCCTTTAGCTTGGGTCACGATCCCAAGGTCCTGGGATGGAGCCCCACATCGGGCTCTCTGCTCAACGGGGAGCCTGCTTCCTCCTCTCTCTTCTATGCCTGCCTCTCTGCCTACTTGTGATCTCTGTCAAAAAAAATCTTTTAAAAATTAATAAATAAATAAGATGGTCAAGGAAGAGTTTGCTTGAGCTGAGACCTGAATAATAAGAAGAAGCCAAATGGATGGTATACGGGAGAATGTACTAAGGGTAGAAGTGAAAGCTGGTGCAAAGGTCCTGCAATTGGAACAAACTTGACTTCTTCAAGGAACAGGAAAAAAGCCAATGATGTCAGAACATGGTAATTGATGGGGAGAAGGGAAGAGATGAGGCTAGAAGGGTAGTGAGGGCTAGATTATGTAGGACTTGTTGTCTCTTGGTAAGAGATTTGTATTTCTTTCAAAGAACAATGAGAAGTCATTGGGGAATTTTATGTGACTTCAGTCTGATTTTCATGCTTTTTTAAAATTATAAAATATTTCAGGCATCCAAGAATGTACAGATAACAATAAAATGAATACCCCTGAGAAATTGTGTTCTTGAAATTCCCATGTTCCCCTTCTCTACCTTATTTCCTCACCTCTTTAAAGATAACCCCTATTCTGGGGCATGTGGGTGACTCAGTAAGATAAGCCACTGACTCTTGATTTTGGTTTAGGTCATGATCTCAGGGTTGCGAGATGGGAGCCCTCCACTGGGCTCTGTGCTGGGAGTGGAGACGGCTTGAGATTCTCTCTCTCCCTCTCCCTCTGCGCCTCCTCCTTTGTCTCCACCATGTACTAGTGTGCTCTCTCTCTCTTTCAAAAAAAAAAAAAAAGAGAGATAACACCTATTCTGAAATTTATGGTTATAAGTCCCAGTTTGTGCTTTTAACACACACACATACATATCCATCAATAATATATGATACTGCCTTATATTTTTTTATTGAGATTTAGACATTGCATTTTTTATACCTTGGTATGAATGGTACCAAACTGTATACATTCTTCTACAATTTGCTTTTTTCCCCCTGTAATATTTTTTTGAGATTTTTCTGGGCTGGTATGCAGAGTGCCTCCACATTAGGGGTGGAGCCTACATTAGAAAAAAAAGAAAGAGAGCGCCAGGGTGGCCCAGTGGGTTAAAGCCTCTGCCTTCAGCTCAGGTTGTGATCTCAGTGTCCTGGGATCGAGCCCCGCATCGGGCTCTCTGCTCGGTGGGGAGTCTGCTTCTCCCCCTCTCTCTGCCTGCCTCTCTGTCTGCTTGTGATCTCTCTCTCTGTCAAATAAATAAAATCTTAAAAAAAAAAGAAAGAAAAGAAAGTATAGGATGCAAAGGAAACACACTATTGAACAACATTCTTACAAGAAGTCAGAAATGAACCTTCCTCAGACAAACCTTGAGATGGTTAGCAGCAGGTTCTTAGGAGTATGTAACTATGTCTAAATAGAAACCAACCTGCTGACAACCACTGCATTTGAGAACAGGAGTGAATGTATGCATAGATCTAACATGGAAGTGCATCCCTGAGATACTGAGCTGAAATTATCTCTACCTGATCAAATTATTATACAGAAATCTATAGCTTTCCTAAATAAAAAAATGCTTAGGAAATACAATGAAAGCAAAGAATCTACTTCTATTAAGCAATAAAATGGATAAAATTCCCCATCCTCAGTCATAATAAATGCTATTAAAACTTTTAAATCCTGCTGGTACCAATTTTCTTCAATCAGATGCGTAAAAAAATCCAAAAGTTTTAGAACACATTGTGTTGGCAAAGCTGTCCAGAAACAGGTACTCTCATATATACAGTATAAACTGACAAAGCCCTTGTGGAAGGCAATTTGCCAATAGTGTCAAGATTATAAATACATTCACTCTTCAACCTGCCAAGGTCACATCTAGGAATATTCTAGCCATGGAAGTGGCTGATATGCACTCTCACTCACTATGGCATTGTTTGCAGGGGCCAACGTTTGAAGGCAGGGGGAAGGAACCAAGCATTCATCAAAAGACTTTTTTGTAAAATGTATTTGTACAAAACTAAGTCATATAAATCTTGATTGGAAGACATTTTGTATAATACCTAACCAGTGCTCCTCAAAACTATCAAGGTCAACAAAGCCAAGGAAAGTCTAAGAAACTGTCATAGTCTAAAGGAGCCTCAGGAGACATGATGACTAAATGTAATATAATCTCCTGACACAGAAACAGTAAAACTAAAGAAATCCGAACAAAGTATAGACTTTAGTTAATAATGTATCAGTATTGGTTCAATAATGCCAACAAATATACTAAGCTAAAGTAGAATGTTAATAATAGACGGGCATTTGGGAATTCTTTGGACCATCTTCACAATTTTTAAAAAAATATGTAATACTGTTGCTAAGAAATGAAAGTCATTGATAAAAATAAACTATAGGAGAGCCATACAATGTTTGGCTTTCTATGCAACATTCAAGAAAGAATAAAGAAGCTCTGTCTTAAACAGATAATGAAAGATCTTTAAGGTTGTTAAGTGAAAAAAAGAGTTGTATAAGAACTTGTATTTGTCTAGAGAAACCCTACATGCACATACAAGGACCTAATAACAGTGATCATCTGTTGGGGATAGAATATGAAAAACAGAGTGGATGGAGAATAAGGCAGAAAGGAAAAATACACACACACACACATACACACGCATACACACACACATATGCACACACATTAATGATGAGAATTGGAACACCCTCTTTAATTTTGTCATTTACTGCATATAGGATGTTCTGTGAATAAACAATGAGATGGACTCCCGAGTAAACTATGATTATTGTTGAAAAGCCATCTCCCCTCCCAAATGATGAATCTTTCTACACCCGGCATTTCTATGGACTCATTTAAAAAAAAAAAAAAGTACAAAATGAAAACCCAGCTGATTTGAGACTGCCAAACTTCTATGAGCCAAAACTCCTGAATGGCTTTGCCTCAAAGATCATGCTACCCTCTTCTGTAGATCCTCCATTTCTTTTTCTGTAAAATGAGAGTAAATTTAAGTCAGAGTTTCTGTTTTGAAAAACTTGTGTGATTGATTGAAAGAGAGATAATTTATGGATAAGAAAAAAAAAAAAAGGGTGAGTGCAGAATGGCAGAGCCATAAAGAAACTACTTGAAGTGAAGAACAGCTATGAAAGTTTGTTATTTTCTTCTTTTTATTTTTATTTTTATTTTTAAATATTTTTATTTACTTGACAGAGATTACAAGTAGGCAAGAGAGGCAGGCAGGGAGAGAGAGGAGGAAGCAGGCTCTCCACGGAGCAGAGAGCCCGATGTGGGGCTCGATCCCAAGACCCTGGGATCCAGCCCCACATTGGGCCCCGCATGGGGCTCTCTGCTCGTCAGGGAGCCTGCTTCCCTTCCTGCCTCTTTGCCTACTTGTGATCTCTGTCTGTCAAATAAACAAAATCTTTAAAAAACAAACAAACAAACAAACTGTGATTTGAAGAGTAAGATTCATTTTGCATTTATTTCAAAGAGCTGTTAGAAACCCAATGTAAAGCCATTTAATTATATACGGTTCACAATGATATTATCCATAAATCAGGTCTGCCTCCTAACATATGAGGGGGTCCAGGGCAAAAGTACACATAAAAGTGAACATGTATACAAATATTTTAAAGTTATAAATCAAGCTACCAGACTGTTAAATGAATATTTAAATCCTCCTACCTTGGCATCTTCGTAACAACCTAAATGATTAGGTCTGAATTTAGATTTCTCAGACTGATGTTCAGAGTTCCATGCCAGAAAATAGCAGGAAGGAAGAGGAGAGCTAGTCTGTAATCCCAACCCATGGCCTACCCAGCCTTGTGAGGATAGAGATCAGGAAGAAGCCACAGATATTCTTTGGACCATGTGAGCTTGGAATTCCTCTGTCCAGGCTACCCCAAATATGGTCTGGTAGAGGCCATACAGGCTTAAGTAGGCATGCCCCTTGGCAACACAGACCCCTCAACTCATGGGGAGGGGCATGGCCGAAGGAAAACAAAAATAGGGCCCACAAAAGTTTGGGGTCCAGAGTCTGGGACTTTTTGCTTCCTGGTCTAAGAGTGAAACTGTTTCAGATATTTCTTTTTTTTTTTTTTAAGACTTTATTTATTTCTTTGACAGACAGAGATCACAAGTAGGCAGAGAGGCAGGTGGAGAGAGAGGAAGGGAAGCAGGCTCCCCACTGAGCAGAGAGCCTGATGCGGGGCTGGATCCCAGGACCTCGGGATCATGACCTGAGCTGAAGGCAGAGGCTTTAACCCACTGAGTCACTCAGGTGCCCCTCAGATATTTCTTAGTGATTAATCAACAGATGAGAGAATAAAGAGTAAAGCTTTCAGTCTTCTGGGTCCTTCAAAATATCACCTTGAAATGGAGATTTTTGTTATGATGATATTGACCAATAGAGAAAAATCAAAAGATGTAATCATTTGGCTTTGGGCATTGTACAACACTGGGATTTTCTGAAATTCAAGTTCATTTATAAAATGAAGAGTAGGGCGCCTGGGTGGCTCAGTGGATTAAAGCCTTTGCCTTCAGCTCAGGTCATGATCCCAGGGTTCTGGGATCAAGGCCCGCATTGGGCTCTCTGCTCAGCGGGGAGCCTGCTTCCTCCTCTCTCTCTCTGCCTGCCTCTCTGCCTACTTGTGATCTCTGTCAAATAGATAAATAAAATCTTTAAAAAATAAAATAAAATGAAGTGGAGTTGGTTGATTTGTATGACTTAGTACAGTTTTTACATAGTATGTGATTCAAAAGACTACCTCTAGAGAGGATGAATGGGGGATAGGGAGAATGGAGTAGACTTTTACTCTTCAGTTGACACCACTCTTAACTGTTAGATTTTTAATTTTTATCATGTAGATACATTGCATTTACATTTAAACAACAACAAAGAAATGAAGATTTTCTAATGGTGTCCTAAGCAAATATAGAAGTTTGAATGTTGAATTTAATAATCAGGCCTAAGTCTTTTGGTCCCCATATGAAGCATTGCCAACACAACATATTAGGTAATGTGATAAATACAGAAACTCGATTTTTTCTTGATGGCAACATTCACATTTGAAGCAAGCTGTCAGTAGCAAACAGCTTCGCTTGAGTTGCCTGGTTTAGCAGATGTCTTTGTTAGGAATGTGACAATTATCACCATTATTTATTTCACTGAATATCAAGTGGTGCAGAGGGAAGCCAAGTCCTCAACAATAGTGCACGTGGTTAATTACATCATGCTATCTCCTCACATGCCTTTTTCTTGGCTGCTTGTTTTTGAAATTATCCTAAAAACACATCTCTGACTGACTTAAAACTGAATGCAGTTCAAAATTAGTATCAGCTGTCAACACAAAACAGTGGACTACGTGGGATAAAGAAAATTTTCTTTTCCAGTTATTTTATTTGTTGTGTAATAATATTAGGTAACATTTACCAAGTGCTTGCTCTGTCCCAGAAAAAGAGTAAACACTTCCCATATATTTTTTCTTTTAACTACAATCAGAAACTCCCCTGGTATTTGCTTATATTTTTTCTTCTGCACTGTGCCTTCCTATAACATGTTATTATTTGTCGTATTAGTCAGTGACTTGCTTTTATATGATGAATATTGCGAATTTTTTGTCCATTGAATAATTCCTACTATAGAAGTTCTATATAAATGGAAAAATTATAATACAGACCAAGTCATTGAGGAAAACAAAATCGAAATCTTGCTTTCCCAAATAAGCTGAATTTTATTCTTAACTCTACAGATTAAATCAAGGCAACTCTTGCTATAGAATTCAACAATTCAATAAATGAGAAATCACCTACTGTGGGAGCGCTCCTCCGTTGTTGGGTTGGATAAAAAAATGAGTTAAACTCCTCTAAGTCTCCTCTAAGTGTATGGTCTAATGGAGAGGAGCAACAAACAGTTGGATGCCAAGAAAAATCATGGAAAATTCTGTGTTATGGATATCAACCAGGTATTTAGGTAATGTGGGGAGGCTCTTGTTCTTACTTTGGTGGTGGGGAGACAGCATTTTGGAGAATGATTTGAAGTGTGCTTTAAAGAATGGGTAACTTACAAGAGCTGATCTGGAAAGAAGGGCATACATAGTTTAAGAAAAAGCAACTGAGCACAGGAGGACTTGTCATGGACCAGGCTGCAAAAGTTGAGTGGAAGGTAAGTCTAGAATAATGGATTTGGACCAAATCATGGGGGGCTTTGACTACAGAAAGCAGTGTTAGGAAAGGAGTCTTTGAGCTCAAAGGGACACGCCCAGATTCAAACCTTTGGAAAATGACTCTAGCAGTGTCCAAAAAAAGCCAACATTAAAGAAATTGGTGAGAAAAGAGCATTAAATGAGCCAAAGAATGGGAGTCTTTCAAAGTGCAAAAGCTTTAAGACATGAACAAATGTGATTTGCTATTTTTCCACTAAACAGAAGGAAACCAAACTGAAAGCAGGGAGACCATTTAGGAAAATATGCAGTGATCCAAGCAAGAGTTAATGAGTTCTGAAGAAGGGTAGTGAACAAAAGATTGATTTGAAAGATAATGATGGAAGGAGACCATTGAATTGATGAGTCAAGAACAAAGACATAGGAGTGAAAAGCGATGAGTTTAATTTAGATCAGAGTTTAAGGTGTCTACAACACAGGTGTGGGATGCTCAGATTATAGGGAGGGATGGGGTCTGATTAGGGGAAGACAATGAGGGTAAAAGTGCAGGGCCAGGAGTTGTTCTCCTAACAGGGAGAGCTAGATAGAGCTGTAAGATAGGAAGAAACTACCAAGGGGCAGTCAAGAGTTAAAAAGGGGGCTGGAGACTGAATCTTCAGAAAGCTTATATTTAAAGTGTTTATTTCAAGAGAAAGGGGAAGGGGTAAAAAATCCTGGAAGGAAACCAAGCAGAAGCAGTCCAGGATGGAGGAAAGCCAGAAGAATGTCCCATGGGCTCTGGTGGAAATGAAAGTTCTAGTAAGGAAAGGGTAGTAATATCAAATTCTGCTGAAAACAGTTTGAGCAGAAGGTCTATAAAGAGGTTCCGGCTTTAGGATTTTGCATAGGCTGATGGTGCTGAGGCTCAAGAAGGAGATGAAACTAAGGTGCATACAGTCTATAGATGAAAAAGCAGGAGAGTGACAGAAATACCATAAACAGAAATTAGAAAATTATAATCAAGGGGGAGTAGTAGGCCAGGAGAGAAAAGGTGTGTTACCTATCAAGGGGGTTAGGAGGTGAGAGGAGCAGGGAGGGAGACCTGGAAAATGGAAGAGGAATAGAGGAAAAGGGTAAAGTCAAGAAGGACATGAGAGAGGGAAGAAAGAAAAGGACAGATGGAAATACTGGCTTTAGAAGGAAATCAGGAAAATTCTTCAGAGACTAGAGAGAAGATAAAGGGAATGGATAATCACTTAGACAGAATGGAATTTATATAGGATTCGTAGCAGATGACCTCCAGCTTCTCGGAAGCAGGAAGCAAAAGAGGGCAGAGGTAGGTATAGAAACCCAATAGGAGCGCAGACATCTGGAACAATAGCTCTGTGTATTTAAGAGTGAATTAATGAGAGGTGAGAAAAAGAATCTCTAGTGTTGTTGAATTTTCCAGTGGGAAGCAATACAGTTTAGGGCATCTGGTCAATCTGGTCATAATCCTTTCTTCAAAAATGCTTTCTACAGCCATTGAACGCAGACTTGCAACCCATCTCACCACATTTCCCTCTGGTTTGTCATTAGACTAGCTTGGTGGTGGCACATTTGGAGGCATCGAATATAAGAACCATAGCAAACAGGGCTCACTGGGCCTTTGTACCCCAGATGGGGACACAGCCACAATTTTCTAAAGTTCTAAAAATAAATAAGTTGTTTTTTTTAGAGACAAGTACAGTGACTCTATTATATACACTCACCAGGAGATTGTGCAGTGTTTGGGATGTTGTAATCCTCTATCTCAAAGAGGAATTGTTAGCCAGATGTTGAAAAATATATGTAAATGGGCTTTGGGAGTACATGCTATCTCTACATCTTCCCAAAGAATGTTGACCTAGTCCTAAAGCATTTATTTACACATTCTTTTCAAACAGTCTTTAAAGTAAATCCGGAAGCATTATGTTGTATCACATAGATTAGTCCAATATAGACAAAATGTTCATTGTTGTTGAAGCTGTGTGACAGAAATGAGAACTTACTATACACGTCTCTCTACTTGGTATATGTTTGAAATTTTTCATAATTAAAAAGTTAAAGGAAAACAAGAAAAAAGGGAGGGGTAAGTGTCTTTAGTGTGCATTTATAGCTGAGAGTAATGAGACGCCTTTCTTGCTTTTCTCCTTTCAGCTAACACACACTTTAACCTTTGAGTAGTGGCTTACCCTAGTTTCTTTTTCTCCAGAACAAACTGTAATGGCCTGGCACTGAGAGTTGGATGATACACCATCATTATTATTTCACATAGTCCTTTATATTTCATAAAACTCTTCCATGTGCTGTCATTTCATTTACTTCCATGGGATTTCTATACTCCCAGGCATTCTCCCCAATAGCTGCCCTCCCAAAATCCATCCCAGAAGAAAACAAGCTTTGATCACCAGGAGCCAATCTTTATTGAACAACTACCATGTGCCACTACTTTCAAGTTATTTTAAAACTCTATGGCTAAATATCTTTGTAAGGAAAAAAGTTAACACTCAACAGGAAGCCTTCATTTACTCAGTAAACATTTATTAGGCACCCACTGTCTGCATAGTAGAGGCCAGGGTCTCGGGAACACAGCATCCTGTGAACTTCTGCAGGCAAGCAAGACAGCTGAAGACCTGTGATGTGACCCTTGCTGTGAAGGGAGGGGAGCTTTTAAAAAATGCAGATCTCCAGGCTCTGCATATAAAGGAGGTTTCAGGAAGGATTAAGAAGCACTGGTCTACATCACCAGGGCTCAGGGGCACCAGAGCAGACTCTAGTCTGACTAGACTTTGTTGATGTGGCCAAGGTCAGATGACCAGCAAATGGCTGAGTTGTATTTGAACCTAACTCTATGCTGACTGAAAGCCTATACTCTTTCTGTCCCTCCATGGCACTTACAGGAATGACGTAAAGGCTTGTCAGGCTCCCTGAGGGTGGTAGCTCAGAAGACCACGTGTGTATAAGAGGCTCTGCTCTCAGAAGGCATCAGGCAGCTATCGTTATGCTCCACTCACTAGTGGGTAAAATAAACTTCCTGTGACTCCTGCCTGACAGGGTTCTGGTTAGTCCCCACATTATGTCTCAAGCAACAAAGGGAAATTGGCAGGTTTATCTTTGTGCCCCCAGCCTCCCCAATTTTACCTCCCCCAATCCCTAAGGAGGGGCCTATTGCCCTCACGCTCTTCACCTGCATGCATACCAAGTAATACATGTCTGATGAATGAAAGCATGGTGCTTTGGGGGACCTACTGCTTTTAAACAAAGAGGAGGAGTTTAGAGGAATGAAGTTAGCATCAGAGGCAGGAGCTAGGAAGGATTTGGAAGATATGCTGAATTCTCCTTCATCACACTTGTAGATAGGCTGTAAGTAGCACATTCAAATCGATCCCATTGCTATCTGAAGAGAAATGATAGGAATTTCAGGAGATGAGGTCATCAAGAGCCCCGCTGCTTCAGAGATTCTCCTGAAGTTCTTTTCACACCACTGTACCAGCCTATCTGTACAAAGTCCTCATTTTCACAGGGAACAATACGTATGTGTGTGCTTTTCCCAGAGGTGGTAATCAATGGGCAGAATCCATCAGAGCCTCTTTCTTTTGGTAAGTGAAGTTATAGACCTAGACAAGGCTTTATTAGCATTCTAAACACCAATACTGCCCTATCCTGCAGGAAACAAAATAAACAAGAGACGCTCTCCTGGTCCACCTCCGACCATATCGCCTGAGCATCATACAACGAGGGCTCAAATCATGGAATTTTCTTCTACTTACCAAAATCACTTGTAAGTGAAATTGTTCTGGCAAATACTTGAGATTAGTGGTGATGAAATATGGATAGATAGGCAGATAGATAGATAGATAGATAGATATTGTTATAGCTTAGATTTAGAGGTGGAATTTATTTGCTAAAAGAATACAGTGATGATCTGTAAATGTGATTCTAAGATAACATCAAGCTGGATTGTAATTTTCTGTATCCTGTGTACACAACTGAAGAAAGTCATTTTACAAGGCAGCATGATAAAGTAGACCAAAGACCTGGCTTTATCAGCTGAGTAGCTTTTCAAATTACTTGACATTCTCGAGTCTTGTTTTCCTCACTGATAAGATCAAAATTGTAAAACTTGCCTTGAAAAGTTTTTGTGAGGATTAGATGTAATATATACAAAGAGCCTAACAATGCCTGGGACATAGAGGCTCAGAAATAGTTGTTGAACACATAAATAATAGATGCTCAATAAAGGTAGGTAGTTTGTATTATTTATTACAATGTTCATCATACTTTCTAGGCTTTTAACCTGTCTACCCCATGTTCTTCAGGAATAATGAAAAAATTAATGGTTTCATTTTTAATTACAAGAGTAACCACATCAGTTGCAAAAATTGAAATTATATAAGAGTATAAATAAAAAGTGAAAGGCCCTACTCCAGAGCCCATACCTTAGAGGTAACCACTGTTAACCATTCAAGAGATATCCTTTCAGAACTTTTTCTAGGCCTGTGCAAATACATCATATAATTTCTAAACATGAGTTTGCACTATACACAGTGTTCTTCTACTTGAGTTTTCTGATGTAACATCTTGGACATCTTGCCAGACCTAGTATTCTATTTGCATAGTCAGACTTTAATTTATGATACAAATATCCTCTTAATGGAAAATCAGGTCATTTACTATTTTTTTGCAGTTTCAGCTGTTTTGCAACGAACATCCTTGTGTAAATACCCTCTTGGTGTATATACTAGTTAATTTTCTAGGATAAACTTCTTGAAGAATGGCCACATTAAAGGGTACAGGTATTAACTAGACTCCGCCATGTTGCAGGGAGAGTGTTATGGGCTGAATTGTGTCCCCACAAAATTCCTATGTTGAATCCCTAACCCCTAGTGCCTCAGCATGTGACTGTGTTTGGAGATAGGCCATTAAAAGGGGGTACTGAATTTTATGAGGCCAGTAGGGTGGGCCCCTGTCCGATCTGATTATTCTTCTTGTAAGAAGAGGGAGTTTGGACATACAAAAAGACACCAGGGATGGGCAGGCACAGAGGAAAGACCATGTGAAGACAGAGAGAGAAGGCAGTCATCTGCAAGCCGAGAAGGGAGATCTCAGGGGAACCCAAACCTGTGGACCCCCGGATCTTGAACTTCTAGCCAGAGAACCGAGAGAAAATTAATTTTTATTGTTTAAGCTACCCATGCTGTGGTCTTTTGTTATGGCAGCCCTAGCAAACTAATACAGCAGGGTTATTCTCCAAACGTCACTGGCCCTTCTACCTTGAGCTGAAGTCCAGGTGGTGTGAACAAGCTGTTCCAGCCGCTGCTCCCTATTTTCTTGATCCCATACTCTTGCTGTCTCTTCCTTCATTGTCTTTACCCTCCTTGCACATTACAGTTTAGTTAATAAGGGGGCACTTAATATTAACCTTGGGGAATTTCAAGGATTTTTGGATGTTTGTGAATAATTTGGTTTTTGATGTGCCTCATTCTGGCATGGCATGAAGATAACGGGAAGTATTGATTGAGATATTTTCCCACTGAATTATCCTCTATTTTTATTATATGAACTAGGAAACATTGAGAAGAAAAATTTTCCCATACCATTTCTCTCACATTTCTTCCTCTGACTGATGAGAGTAAATAGGTCACCCTTTGTAGATTACTTCAACTTCATTAGTCAGATCTTTAGATTAAGATAATGAAATCACCCCGTATCAGTTAGTGGTCAGGATTGCACTCCTTGAAACACATTCCCTCTCCCTGACCAACCGTCCTCCTTCAACCTTCGTTATATCTGGGGTGTGTGCTTCTGCAAGGAGGAGGCAGGAAGGCAGCTTGAAGTTACTGGAAGATCTACATTCTATTCCACGACCATTCCCAGTAACTGCCACATACTTGACATTCCTTTGATTTCCTGAAGAAGAATGACTCACCCAGAATCACATAGACGCAACAGATGGAATAATTGGTCTCAGGGTCTCCTAATACTTCTTTCTTCTGTCAGCAATTCTCTTTACTTGTAATGTGAATGGTGATCTTCCTGGAGACTGCTGCATGTTGGTGACAATGGGAAGGGAAGAGGGAGAGGATCTGCCCGTGACTGAAAAAGGGGGCTTTCTTTTGTGAACTCTTCCTTCCCTGGTTTCTTTTCAATGTTCACGTTGGTTGCCTAAGCACCCTAGGTCTGGGAAGTTTGTGCTTACGTTTGCCTAACAGTTTAGTATATCTTAGGAAACTATGAGTTGGGCCTGTCTTTTTTCTAGTATTGATCAAGAGGGAAAGAGAAGGGCAGGAAGGAGCTAGGCTGGGAGAAATAAAGGTGGTCCGTCCTGCCCTTTTTGCCCAATCTTGTCAATGGCAGTGGCAACTGTGCCTCTCATCGCACTGGCAAGGAAGTGCCCCAAAAACCCCCAAATAAACCAACACAACATGGTGACACTAAAAACAAAATACACACACAAAAAAACAAAATCAAACGAACAAACATAGAAATCTCTGCCATTTGAAATCTGGAGGGAAATTGTGTAAAAAAAGGGTTCCCCCCACTAATGTGTATATGTGCAATGGAAGTTGGGAATGAATTAGGGCACAAATATAATTTTTTAAGAAAGATTTTATTTATTTATTTGACAGACAGAGATCACAATTAAGCAGAGAGGCAGGCAGAGAGAGAGGAAGGAAAGCAGGCTCTCCGCTCAGCAGAGAGCATGATGCGGGGCTCGATCCCAGGACACTGGGATCATGACCTGAGCGGAAGGCAGAGGCTTTAACCCACTGAGCCACCTAGGCACCCCTAAGGAGCAAATATAAAGGTAATATAATAATCGCTTCCTAATTGCAACAATCAAGTTCTATTTTATTTTTGCCCCCTCCCTCCTTTTTTGGTGCTGTTTTTTCTATTCTATACAGTTTCCTAAGCCACATATGTTCCCTAAAAGTATGTGCTATTATTTCCAAAACTATTTGGGTGCCTACTATAGGCAAGGTACTATGTTAGGTTTGCACAAGATAAAAAGATGGCTAAGATTTAGTCTATGCTCAGGTTCTGCAATTTCATAGCAAAAGTAATTCATAATCATGTTTTCTTACAAATTTGCAAAAACAGCTAACTTTTACAAGAGAAACCATTTTAATTGTCTTGCATTCATCAATAGCATTTAAATGTCATTGACATTTAGCTCAAACCAAAAACATAATTTGAAATACTAAGCAATTAAATGAACACTTATATCATAAACAAGGATTTCAGAAGAGTTGGCTTACTAATGTGTTATAAATTGCAAAAGGGAAAGAAAGAGTTACACCTATGCCATATGGGAACTATGGAGCTATAAAGTAATTTATCATCTGTAATACACCTGTTTCATTTAATTCAAATTCTAACATTTATAATTCCAATAGTTGGTACTATGGTCTTTTACATGACATGAAAAAAATAATACCTGAACAAGTTCTGGATTTGGTAGGTAACTGTTTAAAATTACAATGTCTCTTCCAACCCCTAAGATATTATTTTCTATTAGGACACAAATGTAGCCTTTAGAATAGAACTCCTGAGGGAAATATGGGAAATATCTATAGTTCAACACTAGTTAATGCTGTATTACTCTCATTTTGAATGCTAAAGATGGCCATTATTTTGGTTTCATAAAATCTGTTTGTTTATGGTAGTTGACTGGCAAAATGTTATCATTTGCTACCAAATTTCTGGAAGCAAATCATGGAAAAAAGTATTACCTAAAAACCATAAATCAGCTCAATCATGAATCCTCCCATGAAATGGATCAAATCATGGGCAACAATCACAAACAGATGCAATTTTTTTTATCAGATGCTTAAGTATTTCCTTAAAATAGGATCCAAACAATGTCAAATGATTGGAGGTATAATGTAGAAGGAGTCTAAGTTGTTGAGAGTCTCACAAAGGAAGGAAGTAATGACATACTATTTTAACTATCACTAAGCATTTGTCCTCCGCCCGTCAGTCTCCATGGTAATCCAGTGCAATTGCTCCACATAAAGTAAGCACATTAGTCTGGCACAGGCATTTGCTTCCTCTCTGAATTTCCTGTTTTCCTAGATCTGAGGTCTCTGAGGTGTGCCTTCAGGAAATAGTAACTCACTCAGCGGTCTGCTAGGAAGAGTGATTTGGAGAGGGCAGGTTCCTACGGCTTGCTAAAACCATAGCTTTGTTCCAACCTACCATGTTTCATCTACATAAACTTAAGTTCAACTCAATTCACTTTCACTAACCTATTATACAGCAGGAGGCATTCAATCATTGCCAAAGTCAGCATATTAAGTCTAGTTGTTGAAGGCAGCTGGTTTCTCATAGAACCATGTTTCCCTACTTCCTGTATCAGTCAGGTTATGATTCAGTGGTAGGAAATGCCAAAGGGAGCTGGCAACAATGGCCCTTTCCACTTACAATAGATTTTCTTCTACGCACTTGGGATTTTTTCCCATTGGTGTGCTCAATGGTATTCGTACCGCATAATCAGATCAGATGGCTCTACGAGGAGCTGATTGGCAAGAAAACCTCCAGGTAAATGGTTTCCTCTGGTCCCGAAGACCCAGAGGCAACTGTGCTGCCAATCTGTTACTAGGGATTTCCCCAGAGGGAAGTGGGGCTCTCATCTGCATTGGAATGAATCTTCCAGGAGGGCCCTGGAATTTGAAAATTCTTTGAGCCTCCACTGATAAGTTGAGATAAATTAGGCCTCCCGGGGCAGTCTGAATTCAGACATCCTATTTCTGTGCTTTCTCCTCCACTCCCTTCTTGGCTGGTGGGAAAAAAAAAAAAACAAAAAACAACTCCTCCTTCTAAGGTAAGGAATTTAAGAATGGGAGCTATTTTGCTGCTTGTTTAAGTCTCTGGTCTTCAAGTTGCATGGTTCTTTCATTTTATCTTCTTTTGTTTTGTTATTACTACTGTGTCTTTTGGATTCTCTTCCTCTGTGGGGTGAAGTTTGATCTTCACAAAGGAAGAGGAAGTATGAGGCTTGATGTTTTCTAATTTTTGTTTATCAGGTGTTTAACCTTGTAAGTGTCACTTGACTTCCTATACAATATGGATTCTCAAGTCAGTAAGAGGGCTTGTCAATATCTCTTTCCTTTCATTTGCAGAACATTAACATTGTTGATTATTTTAGTTAGATTGGTCTCAGAACTTTTCTCTAATATTTATGCTATTTGATCAAGAATTTAACACTAGAATACATTGGGATCTTAGTTTTCAAATATTTAAAAGTTAAGCATAACATTTTAAACCATACTTACCTTGATTCCCTGTGTTTTTATTTCATGATACTTAAATGAGGTTTTGTGCATGGCAGAATATTTCTCTTGACAAATACCTTGAATTATGAGGCTTCATGTTCTAAGTTTATTTAAACAAAATATATTCCCATAATCATTCATACAAAACTGGTTTCGACTGTTGTGAACAAGTTCTATGTTCTTAATTTTCACAAGAAATGAAGTTTTAGTTAGTCAAGGCTCTTTGGTTTCTAAATCATTTCGCAATCCTCTTCTATTGGACTTCAAGAGAGGAATAAAAACTCTCAAGGGGTTTTAGATATTTGGACGTTACTGTTAATGGGGAATGTTGCAAATTGCCTAACCCACTTCACAAAGTACACAACTGAAATCTCAAACTCCATCCCTACCACCTAAATTGACATGCTTGCTAAGTTTTGGCAATAAAGAGAAGTGCTGTCTCATTTTTATTGTCATGTTCTGAGTTGGGCCTCAAGAAAAACCTTTATATATAGACCTAATACCCTTGACTTCTTCTTCTTTCATTAAAGGTAGAAGTACCTGGAAATTCTAAAAAAATGTCTAACCTTTTCACCAGACCAATTGTCTAGAAAATGAGGATAGGATTCAGGACAACAGAGGAACAAATCTCTTCACCAGAGGTCTTGGGTATTGGAAAAGCATGAGCCTTTGAATCATGTCTCAGTCTCTTACAAATTCTTTCCGTTTTTTTTTTTTTTTAAAGATTATTTATTTGAGAGAATGAGAGAGAGAGAGAGTGTGTGTGTATGTGTGTGTGTGCATGAGCTGGGGAGAGGGGCAGAGGCAGAAGCAAGCATCCCGATGATCAATGATCAGGCTCAATCCCAGGACCCAGGGTTCATGACCTGAGCTGAAGGCAGACTCACAACCCACTGAACCACCCAGTTGCCCCAGGATCTCACAAATTCTAAGGCCTTGAGTAAAGCACTTCACTTCTCTAAATGATGGTTTCCTCATTTAAGAAATGAGGGTAGTATCTTATTTCACAAAGCTGTTATATAGATTAAATTAGATGGATGTGAAATGACAGCTATAAAAATTCTCATCTTCAAGTCAACTGTCAGTTTTGACTCAAGAAATACTTGCTGAATGAAGTGATGAGTACCATACCCTGTGGCAGGTGCTGGGGATATGGGCAAACCAAGACAATGGTCCCTGCCCTTAAGGAGCTTAGACTACAGTAGAAGAGACACGAATTTATAGTACTTCACTATTAGTACCACCCTACTTGGGGGTGGTACTAATTTCTTCCTGCTAGGGGAAAATACAAGATACTATTGGGGATAAGTGGGCACCTTGCCCAATCTTGGGAGATCAGGAAAGGCTTTTAGAGAAAACGATGGCTATGCTGAGACTTCAAGAAGCCAGGTGAAGAAAGCTAGTGGAAAATGAGAATGAAGTGTTCCCCATAGAGAAAACAGCAAGGCTTGTTAGAGTTTAGAGAGCAAGAGGACGGTAGGTTGACCAAAAATGAGGATCTGTATCACTTAAGTTTTCTGAGGGAAAGTTTGAAGAATTTAAACAGGGGACTGACATAGTTAAAGTTTAGAAAGGTTACTTTGGGTACGACATGAAGAATGAACTAGAGTTGAACAAGGCACTGGGCAGAAAGGCTATTGCAGAGAGGTAGGCAAGAGATGATGTTGGCCTACCTAGAACAGTAGTAGTGGAGATGGAGAGAAATGGAGAGATTGGGGGTATACGAGAAGGAAAAATAGATAGGACTTTCTGATGGTTGTAGGAGATGAGAGGGAGACATGGTGGGGCTGAGTATAATACTCATATTTCCGGATTAGGCAATTGAGTTGATGATGGTACCATTTCGAGATAGGGGAACATATAAGTGAGTATAATGAAAATGAGGACTTTAATTACGGCTGTATTGTTTTGAGATATCTTGGAATATCAGGACATGTATTCCTTTAAATACAAAATTGCATTTATAAAGAAATTTAGGACACATGTTTCAAGGACACATATATTTTCTCTTTTCTCAGTGGAGACATAAGACAACTATGCAGACTTCCCGAATTTAGAAGGACATTTGTTACATGCCAAATGCAATACAATGTCTATCAGGTCATGTACTTTGAAGACAGTCTGGTATGCAGGTTTGTAGTAAGGGGAGAACTGGACTAGAAATTTATATTTGGGAGTTATTAGTATTTATATGGTCACTGAAGCCTTGGAAATGAATGAGATCACCATGGCATAAAAAGTGAGATAGGAATAAACTGACCAGGGCACAGTGATGAGGTACATGGACATTTAAGTGACAGGCAGAAGATGGAAGTCCTGGAAGGAAGAATAAAGAAGCCAGAGATCTAGAAGGAACACTAGGTAAGTGGGTTTCAGAAATCAAAAGATGTAAATGTGGCAGGCCATGGTCATGAGTTTCAAATGCTACAGAGACATCAAGTAAAATAAGTAAAAGCATCCACTAAAAAAAGGAACCCTCATCATTTTGGTGGGTATGCAAATTGGTGCAGCCACTGTGATAGAGAGTATGGAGTTTCCTCAAAATATTAAAAATAGAACTATGATATGATCCAGTAATTCCACTACTGGGCGTTTGTCCAAAGAATATGAAAACACTAGCTCAAAAGGAATTATGCGCCCCTACATTTATTGCACCACTATTTACAATAACCAAGTTATGGAAGCAGCCCAAGTGTCCATCAACAGATGAATGGACAAAGAGAAGAGGTATATATATACACAATGGAATATTACTCAGACGTAAAAAGAATGAGATCTTGCCATTTGCAACAGCATGGATGGATCTATGGAGTATAATGCAAAGGGAAGCAAGTTATTTGGAGAAAGACAAGCACCATATGATTTCACTCATATGTAGAACTAAAGAAACAAAACAAATGAAGAAAAAAGAGACAAAATGAAAAATAGACTCTTAACAAACTGCTGGTTACCAGAGGGGTAGTGAGTGGGGAGATGGTTGAAATAGGTAAAGGGGATTAAGAGTACACTTATCATGATCAGCACTGAATAATGTAGAGAATTATTAGATCACTATATTGTACACACGGAACTAATATAACTAATATAACACTCTTTGCTAACTACACAAAAATTTTTTAAAAAGTGTGGTGGAAAAAAAAGAAAAAGGATCCACTAAATTGAACAAAGAGATTGTTAGTGACCTTGTTGAGAATTTCAGTGGAGTGGTAGGGATAGAGCCCAGAAGCTTATTGAATAAATAATCCACTGAGTGAAGTTCCCGGGAAGGCAGGAGACAGAATGCACAGACTGGGCACAAAGAGAGGGGATACATGTAGAAATGTGTGCCTCAGATTTGGGGGGACACCTGATTCATTGTGATGTTTGAAAGGATAAATGTGGATGCAGGTAGGCTTATGAATATGGAAGCAGAAGTTGTTGGAGTTCCTGATTACTTTTATTTTTTGCTGATGATAAATGATGGAGGGGTGCTTGGGTGGCTCAGTTGGTTAAGCAGCTGCCTTTGGCTCAGATTATGATCCTGGGGTCCTGGGATCAAGCCCCATGTGGTACCCCACATTGGGCTTCCTGCTCAGTGGGAAGCCTGGTTTCCCCGGCCTGGCATTCCCCCTGCTTTGTGCTTGCTGTTTGTCTCTCGCTCATTCTGTGTCAAATAAATAAATAAAATCTTTTAAAAAAATAAATAAATGAGGGGGGCGCCTGGGTGGCTCAGTGGGTTAAGCCTCTGCCTTTGGCTCAGGTCATGATCTCAGGGTCCTGGGATCTGACCCCACATCATGCTCTCTGCTCGGCAGGGAGCCTGCTTCCTCCTCTCTCTCTGCCTGCCTCTGTGCCTACTTGTGATCTCTCTCTCTCTGTCAAATAAATAAATAGAATCTTTAAAAAAAAAAAAAAGTAAATGAGGGAGTTGGTTTGAAAACAATGGAGAAAATCTGAAGTGGCTTTTGTGGAAAAGAGAGCTAACCAGGCAAGCAAGTATTGTTTGGCAAAGTTGAAGGCTCATTGGAGGTTGGACATTGTAAATATGTGGCCAAAACAATCTATATTGTCTATCTAGGATTTCAGGTCAGTTTTTAAAAAATCTGTTTTTGAATCAGAAGGTTAAGGTCTAGACTATATTTTATTAGCAAGTATGATACTACAGACAGTGCAGGAGAGATTATAAAACTAATACAATAATTCTCTTACTTTCTCCATCCCAACATAAAATTTATAAAACACATGTGTGCATGTGCATGCATTCTCTCTCTTTCTCTCTCTCTCTCTCACACACACGCGCACACACACACACAAATTATATAACACTATTAGAACTCCTTATGGAGAAAGTTCTATAGGTTGTCATCATCTTGTTGCCTGTAACCTTCCACACAATTTTCAATGGAAAGTAGTGAAGCTATTATTGTGTGGGGTGCAGTTTGCTGGAGAGCATGAACAATCCTGAGGCAAACAACTTACTATTTCGATAAAGAATTTATCCATTTTCAGAGAGCAAAATAACAAAATTCCATTGAAAGATCCCCCTCATATCCACTGAAAGATCCCCCTCAAAAACATATATCAGTAGAGATGGGAGGCAAAGATTTTCATTATTTAGATTACATTAAACAATAATAGTATTCAGGATAATTTTATATTTTAAAATGTGCTATATATAGGTAACATTCATTAAATATTTATTATGGACTGGGCACATTTAACTTTCACAAAAACTCCATTAGGTAAGTATCACTCCCATTTATAGCTTAGGGAACTGGATTACAGAAAGGTTGAGTAACTTGTCCTTGGGTATATCCATTGTAAATGGCAGAGCTGGGATTAGAATGCAGGCAGTTTGACTTCAGAGGTCACATGTTTAAATTCCTGCCTATACTGCCTCTTCAAGGTGGGAATTTAATGAAATTTCCTAAAGTAAAATGCCCTTTTGAAGTTTTAGAAAATTAACACAATGACTGGTTGGACAGATGAGTTGTTAAAAGACGTTATGAGCAATTCAGTACAAGTAGAGACTAAGGAAAGAGTAGATATCAAGACTCAAAATAAGCTGTTTCCTTAGATAAAATTTCCTTCATAAAAAAAATAATTGGAAACACTTCAAGTATACAATAGACTACAGAAAATAATTACAATTTAATACCCAAGTATTACATTCCCTTCTCTTCTTCTCAGGAAGGAATCACTATTCTGAATTTATCTATCACTTCCTTACATGATTTTCCCAATCTGATCTCAGAATTTGTTTTTAAATCTTTATTTATGATATACCATGTACATCTTTTTGCAACTTGCAGGTTTTTTTTTTTTTGCTCAACATTATGTAAATGAACGTTATCTAAATTAACAGTAGTAGATTTAGTTCATTAATTTCCGTTTAGTATTCCGTATATGTCAGTTTGTCCAATAGTGTAATTTAGTCATCCATTCTCCTGTAAGTGGATATTCAAGCTGTTTCACTAATATAAGTAATGCTGCTATGAATATTCTTGCATGGACTCACGATAATTATTTATATATTACATATATTATGTAATATCCAAATTGAATATACTTAATTCCTTAACATGCAGTTTAACAAGAAAGGTAATAACGTGCATAAACTATACAGCAAAGACAGGCATTAGTTTTCAAGAAAGGTATAACAGACCATGGGTTGTTCTGAGCAGAGCGAGGCTACTTTGACTACCGAGCGTTTGGGGGGATACTCAAGGATCAAGCGACATTCATTACTACAGTATGACACCACACTCCAGTCTTTAATTATTCTTTCACTGTTATCCAATAGTTTCACGTGTGTTCATTCATTTTCTCAACTAGAGTATAGCTCCACCAGGAGGGAACCGAAAACCAACAAGGTGAGTTAACACGAGTGTGACCGCGAAGAGTCCGCAGTGGAAGCTGCAGCAGGCGACCTCTTGGCTGTGCCAGCCTACCAGAAAGTGACAGCGCCAGGTGAAAGTCGGGGCAACCAGGACCTAATCTCACTTTCCACCTCAAGAGTCTTGGAAGCTGAGGACACGAGGATGGATGGAGGCATAGACACCTGCTCAAAGTGTCTCTCCACTTTCACCCACAATGCCGCCAGGTCAGTAGCTGGGAACAGAGGCTTGGACCCGGTCCCCACCCAGAGCGCACCTTCCCAGTCTGGCCTGTTAACCGCACCTCTTTGCTTTACGCCAAATCCGTAACCAGGCGCTAAGGCCAACCCGGCGGCTTCTGCAGCTCCAAAACCTGACGTGAAATTGCGCGGGGCGGCACTGACAGAGGCCATCTTTAATTCGGGCAAAACCCCACCCTCATAGCCCTCCGGCCGCTCCCTCTCGTCGTCCCCAGGCTTTTCACCGACAAACGTAATGTGACTTAACCTCAGAGGCAGTGTTAAAGAAAGACACACAGAGGCCTGACTATCCACGACCCTGGAGACGCCAAATCCCGCCAATATAAACATGGCGGCTAAGCCTGAGTAGCAAAAGAGCGCTGATGCCAGTGAAGTCATGTTCGAAAAGGAGAGAGGCGTCGGGGCAGGGAGGGAGTAGTCTCGCGAGATCGAAGCTGGCGTCGGCTAGGCCCGGAAGCCTCGTCTGAAGGGGCGGGGGCGGAGGAGCGAGCGGGAGTCGGGCGAGAGTCCGCCTGCTGTCGCCTGCGTAAGCGGGGCAGCGACGCCGGGCGGCTACGCCGAGAAACAGGCGTAGGCGGCTTTGGAGAATCGGCGGGCTGCGCTGCGCCCGGGCTGGTCGCGGAGGGGGGAGGGGATGTCGGTCAGTGCGAGATCCGCTGCTGCTGAGGAGAGGAGCGTCAACAGCAGCACCATGGGTGAGTCTCAGCTTTGGGCCGCTGCGACTCAGGTCGGCGGCTCTGGACTTGGCGGCGGGCTCTGCGGCCGCCAGATCGAGCTGGGGGAACGCCCTCAGACGATGTGGGGAGCTGCGGCCCAAGGAGGTGGGGTGGGCCGGCGGCGGGCCCGGGGCGCGGTGGCGGCGGGCCCGGGGGGAGGGGAGAAAGCGGCGGTGACAGTTTGAATTGAATGTGAGGAGAGCCGAGGCGGCGGTATTTCCTGTGCCGTGGCGGACGGGCCGGGGGAGCGAGGAGACGTGAGCAACGGCCTCACCCGCCCCGCCGAAGCGGCCCAAGCGGGGTCGTCTCCGCCCGGCCCGGCTTCCGCGGCCCTGTTTCCTCCGGTCGGCGGCCGCTGCACCCGCCGCGGAGCTCCCCTCGTGGGGAGTGGGCCTGGGGAGGAGTGTGGGGACGTGTGTGCGCGCCTGGGTGAGGGTGCTGTGTGGGCCGGCCCGCGAGGGTGGCGGCGGGGAGGGAGGAAGAAGGATGCACCAGGCTGAAGCTGCGGTGGAGGCGGTGGCGGCTGCAGAGGCTCCGGCAGCCGCGTCGCCCCCTCGCTCCGCCTCCCCGCCTCTCGGGGTTTCCTTTCCCCAGGCGCGGTCGCGAAGGGTGGATGGCGGGCGAGGCTTGAGTGCGGAGGCTAAGGAGCTGGTTTGGGCTTAATTTTTAGGAAAAAGGGAAAAGAGAACGCCTGGGAAGGGCGCCTCCACCCCTCCCGAGGAGTGGAAAGGGTGGGAAGGGTCTCTGGAAAAGGGAGGAGTTGGAAATACTGGTGATGTTTTAAGGAAATTAATTTTTGAAAATATTTCAGTATTTTCAGTTATTCTTTTCTGAAGCCTTTTCATTTCCTTTCCTCCCCCACGTATTGGAAAAAGAACAAGGCCATTTCATTCACATTTTCCACTCCTGAGTTCCATTTCATACTGTGTGTATAGTAGGGAATAAGCAACTGAGATTTTTCTAACGCATTTCCATTTGCTAAGTTACATTTTGAGAGTGCACTGTTTCAGATCTTTTTTTTTTTTTTTTTAAATATAGTGGAGGGAAAGAATATTTAACGTCCAGGTGTTTGCTTAGTTACTGAAATAACTGGTGAGCTTGTGGTTAAAGTTAAACTTTAAGATTTATTTTAGCTTTGTTATTTTGATGGAATGGAAGAATACCTTCCTGAGTGCCCTTGAGAATCTAAATGAACATATAATCTAGATTGAGAAGTATTTTACTTGTTTTATGTATTTACGTGAGGAGTATAGTCAGTCGTCGTCGTCTCCCACTCCCCAAGTATATAAAAGCAAGTTGAGGAAGAAACTTTTTAGGCATTAAGTGTACAGGTACAGATGAAATTTATAGAATCCTGATAGACTGAAAGATGATGTCTTAGCAGGATAAAAATTATTAAGCTAGTTACTGCTGCCTGGATCCCTTATTCCTCCAAATAGCAAGTGAAGGGGCTGGGGGAAGGCAGGAAACTGTCTTTCATCCCACCCAGCTGTTCAGTGGGTGGGGCTATAGGAGATAGGGTTGAGTGGAGCTATGAAATAAATGTGGAAGCCACATAGACGGTTTGTATGGTAGCAGTGTGTCATTCTGTGATGGGACAACATGGTGGAGCCAAGTTCTCCTAATATAGTTATTAAAAATAAAAAAACAAAAACAAACAAAAAAAGGGGTGCCTGGGTGGCTCAGTGGTTTAAAGCCTCTGCCTTCAGCTCAGGTCATGATCCCAGGGTCCTGGGATCGAGTCCCACATCCGGCTCTCTGCTCAGCAGGGAGCCTGCTTCCTCCTCTCTCTCTCTCTGCCTGCCTCTCTGCCTACTTGTGATCTCTGTCAAGTAAATAAATAAAATCTTAAAAAAAAAACAAAACCAAAAATACCACACACCCTCTTAGGCTTATAGAATGGAAGATCATAATTGATAATAGAAATTTATTTTGTGTTTATGTCAAGTAGATTTTAACTTACAGAAAGGATATTTTTGTAATTTGGTTAAGAATTTTTGGTTTCTGGTTTTGATTTGGAGAAGGTTTTCAGTACATCAGCTACATGAAAGGTAGTGTTATCAATAGATTGTTTCAGAAGTTCGTTGTAAAATTGGTTGCTTGCATTTGTGCATTTTCCCACAGAAATAATCTTAAGTAAGTGTATGCTAGAATTGCTGAGCTAGTCTAACACAAGGTAAGACTCCTGACATGTTAGAGCAATTGTAGAGGGTTAGTGTCAACAACACAGACACACCGCACATATAAAACTTGGGTAGGAGGAAGAGTTAGATCTGTAGTTTTCAAGGTCTCAGTAATGGGGGTGGTCAGGTAACATTCAGAGTGGATTCAGAGTGGAAAAGGAGGATAAGATCATTCAGAGTGAAGATAGTGGAGAGTAGGTTGGCTTCAGACTTATTGTTGATGATACACATACTCACTATAGATTCTATTCTAGGAATTGCCAGTAGGGTACTGTTCTATGACTAAATTACCAGCTGAGAACCGTGTCTTACATTCTGAGCTAATAAGCTCTCTGCAATTTTTTATTAGAGGGTGAAAAATTTTAACTTTAACATGTATGTATTTTACTGAATTTTGAGGCAAAACTAACTTTTTAAAAATGTGTGTGTGTTTTCCTTGTAACTAAGTCTGGACTGTAAATGACACTAAATTTATTGTGCCATGAAACTGATGTAGGAAAAAAATGTGTTTTTGAGGAGTAGAATTGTAAGGTAGCATGATTATGGGTTACGCTTGCCAGATGAGACCATAGTGTTAAATGTGGACTGTTGGTCTCTACGGCAGTGTTTTGCAGACTGCAGGTTGAGGTCTGTTAGTGGGTTTTGAAATCAATTTCATGGGACGCCTGGGTGGCTCAGTTGGTTAAGCGGCTGCCTTCAGCTCAGGTCATGATCCCAGCGTCCTGGTATGGAGTCCCACATTGGGCTCCTTGCTCAGCAGGGAGCCTGCTTCTCCCTCTACCTCTGTCTGCCTGTGTGCGTGCGCTCTCTCTCTCTCTCTCTCTGACAAATAAATAAAATCTTAAAAAAAAAAAGAAATCAATTTCATGGACATGTAATAATTTTTAAAAAGTAAGAAAGAAAGAGAAGATAGCAGTACATTGCACTTAGCATGAATTTTAGGCAGGGTTAAATTTTGTTTTGTATGTATTGTGTATTGGGTTGGGTTATAACATTTTTATTAGGAATTGTGGACAAAACTAGGAAAACACATGGGGGATGTGCAGCATGGATGGGTCAAGTCAAAGGTCTTTAAACATTATGGTATAGTGTGGAGATCTTGGTCTGAAAAGGAGGATATTAAGATTTTATTTATTTATTTATTTGAGAGAGAGATAGCAACAGAGAGCATGAGCAGGGAGAAGAGGGAGAAGCAGACTCCCCACTGAGCAGGGAGCCTGTTATGGGGCTTGATTCCAGGACCCTGGGATCACAGTCTGAGCTAAAAGTAGACACTTAACCAGCTGAGCCACCCAGGTGTGAGAAGTGAAGACTTTAAATGCTGTTAAGTCCATATGACTTTTTCTTATCTTGGATTTATTTATTCTGTACTCCATACATGAAATGTGGTTAGAGAGATCTGGGACTTACTCCTTGAGAGGAGGTCATCATTTCTAAGACCCAGAGGAACCAGGATGGGTCCCAAAAGAAGATAGTATTGTTTAGGGCCTCTACTCTAGGCTTTGAGGGTAATATACATATGTATATACACACATATGTATATGTATACATATATAATTTATAATATATAATAAAATTATCATTTAAAAATTTAATTAGTTTTTTTTTTTTGTCTTGTCCATTTACATCATCAGAAATCAAGAGAGCCAAGTTTTGGGCATGAGCCTGAGGGAAGGGGGCCAAGGAGGCAGCTTGGTTTGCTTTCAGTGTTGAAGGCTTTAGGCCAGACATACAGAAGGTCCTTTTGATTTGTGCTGGTGCAGTCCAGTTCTCCAGAGGTAGTATTACATATAGGGATTTGCGTTCAAAGTGATAACAGACAAACATAGTATAATGATTAAGAATATGGGCTTTGGTGTCAAGCAGACATGAGTTTAAATCCTGGCATTGCTTACTAGATGTATCAGTTAGGATACAGTTAGGTTACTGCTTTTCAAACTGACAAAGGACCTTTTCTTTCCTGTTTCTTTTAAAGTTTCCAATCCATTGTTGACTGATACTATTGCAAAAACTATTGCAAATTTTTTAAAAAATGAAGATGAATTTAAAGAAGGGGAAATACAGGCCAAATGTTTTTTCAGTCCCAACAGACAAACTTATTTTGCTATAAAAATTTTCATTTCTGTGCTCTTAGTTTCTATACTTCTGTGATGTAATCCGATAAACAGTTCAGACTGGCTCACTGGTCCACACACCACATTTTAAATAGCACTGGGTTAGACTATGCTGCAGTAAGAAATAGCCCTAAAAAATCTAAGCGAAGGTAGCTAAAGATGAGGTTTTGCCTGTCATTCTAAGGTTTATGTACTTTATTGAGGCAAGTGTTTCTTAACTTCAGAAGTACCTTCAAAAGGTTGAGGAGAGTTAATAGGTATCCCCTGAGGTTGGGGAGAGTAAATAAGTAGGAGAGTAAATAAAGAACCCCAGAATTGTTTCTGTTCACATTATTTTGAATTAAAAAAAAATCTTATTCGTGTTACATTTACATTTTATTTGTTTGCCTTATATGCAGTGTAAAGAGGCTGTCTCCCTCCTTCTTCCCCACCAGTCTGGAAGTAAAAATTGATTCTCCTGAAGACGTGACATGTAAATTCTGTTCTGTTTACCTTTGGGGTCACAACTGAGTACTCTTGGTAGCTTCATTTGAGAGGGGAGACTCCAGGTCAGAATTTTTCAAATTTGACACTATTGTAATTTGGAGTTCTATAATTGTTTGGGGGGCTGTCCTTTGCATTGTACAGTGTTTATCAGCATCCCTGGCCTCTACCCACTAGATGCCAATAGCACTCCCCTAGTTGTGACCAAAAAAAATATGTTTGCAGACCTTGCCAAATGTCATGGGGTGAGGGGGAGGGGAGAGAATCACCCCAGATTGAGAACCGTTGTGCCAGGTGATGGAGAAGCCTTTGAAGAATCATAGGAAACAGAAGAAGGAAGTCTTTCTTAACCGTCTAGTCCATAAGTCTTCCTCTTAGAGCTCTCACCATATTTCTCAAAATTGATAATCAGAATCACCTCGGTAGCGTGTGTGTGTGTGTATGTATGTATGTACGTATGTAAGTTTATCATTTAATTCATGAATTTTTGTAAATGTGGTCATTAGTTAACTGGATGCATAACATTATGCTAGGTCAGTATTTTCCATAGTATAATTGATAAACCTAACGCATCAGGATCAACCACAGCCTCTTGTTAAAAATGCAGATTAATTAGTTCCCACCACACATGCAGTGATTCAGTCTCTGAGAGGGACCCAGGAATCTGCACTTTTTAAAATGCTTTCCAAATTAAGTAACTTTTTTGAGGTATAGCTTTCATACAATAAAATGCACAGAGTTTAAGTGTTCAGTTCATTGAATTTTGACAAATAATATATATCTTGTAGCTTTTATTCCAATCAAGATAAAGAACATTTTTGGGGTGCCTGGGTGCTTTAATCCTTTAAGTGTTTGACTCTTGGTTTTGGATCCAGTCATGATCTCGGGGTTGTGAGATCGCCCTGCATAGGGCTCTGTGCTCAGCAAGGAGTCTGCTTGAGATTCTCTGCCTCTGCCCGCCGCCACCCCCGCCCCCCGCCATGTGCTTTCGCTCTCTCAAGTAAATAAATCATTTTTTAAAAGATAAATAACATTTCCATTATCCTAGCATTTCTTTCTTTCTTTTTTTTTTAGGTTTTATTTATTTATTTTGAGAGTGAGTGAGTGAGAGAGAGCAAGCATTGGGGGCAAGGAAGAGGCAGAGGAAAAGGGAGAAGCAGACTCCCAGCTAAGCTGGGAGCCTGATGCGGAGCTTGATCCTAGGACCCTGAGATCATGACCTGAGCCTAAGGCAGATCCTTAACAGACTGAGACCAGGCGTGCGCACCCTAGAGTTTCTTATGCCCCTGTGCCGTTATCGCTCTACTGGCCTGATTTCTAATGTCCATCGGTGAGTTTTAAAAAAATTTTTTTAAAAAAGAAACAGCTTCATTGAGTGAGATGTAATTCACAGGCAGTTGACTCATTTAAAGTGGTTTTTCTGGGTAGCTTTTTAAAGTCTTTTCCCCCTAACTTCTTTATTGTGAAAGATTTGAAATGTAACCGGTATTTTTTTTTTATATTTTATTTATTTATTTGACAGAGAGAGAGAGATCACAAGTAGGCAGAGAAGCAGGCAGAGAGAGAGGGGGAAGCAGGTTCCCCGCCAAGCGGACAGCCCAACGTGGGGCTCAATCCCAGGACCCTGGGATCATGACCTGAGCTGAAGGCAGAGGCTTTAACCCACTGAGCCACCCAGGCGTCCCAAAGATTTGAAATGTAAAGAAAACATGAAACAATAGTAAAATCATCTTGGTACTTTTAAAAACATACAGATTGTAGTAGTCTTCCAGAGTTTCATAAGCAGTAGGCTTGGGATAAGGCCCTGATTGTTTTTCAGAATAATTAAAATAATTTTTTCCAGTTTTACTTTGTAAAATATATTTGAAATATTCCTGCAGTGGCAATTTGAGATTTTTGTAAATGTAACGAATACTCGACTGCCAACAAAGTGTCAGACACTGCAAAATAGTAGCAATCAAGAAAGCTATGGCCCATGGCCTTATGGATGTTATTTAGTGTTTGTGTTTCCATTTCTGAAAGTGCTTTTTATTATGTGGGTTTTTTTTTTTTTTTTAAGATTTTATTTATTTATTTATTTATTTATTTAAAGATTTTATTTATTTATTTGACAGACAGAGATCACAAGTAGGCAGAGAGGCAGGCAGAGAGAGAGAGAGGAGGAAGCAGGCTCCCTTCCCTGGTGAGCAGAGAGCCCGATGCGGGACTCGATCCCAGGACCCCGGGATCATGACCTGAGCCGAAGGCAGAGGCTTTAAACCACTGAGCCACCCAGGCGCCCTATTTATTTTTTTTTGACAGAGATCACTAGTAGGCAGAGCAGCAGGCAAAGAGAGGGGGAAGTAGGCTCCCTGCTGAGCAGAGAGCCGGATGTGGGGCTTGATCCCAGGACCCTGAGATCATGACTGAGCCGAAGGCAGAGGCTTAACCCACTGAGCCACCCAGACGCCCCTCTGCGGGTGTTTATATTTGTCAAATAGGTAACACAATCACTTGGTTCAGAATTCAGAAGGTTGAAAAGAGATATGTAGTGAAATCTTTCTATTCCTATCCTCAAGTAACCCAGTTTCCTCCTCAGGCAACCTATTTAACAGTTTCTTTTATGTTTCTTCTGGAGGTGATTTTTACATATACAAGCAAAAAAACATACATTGCTCCTGTCCCCACCCATGATAGCATCAGAGACACATTCTTCCTCACCTTTTAATTTTTTCCACTTAGTGTATCTTAGGTTATTCCAAATCAGTACATGAAGAGCATTCTTATTCTTTTATATAGCTGTATAGTCCCATTATACGTAGGCTATGATTTAACATGTCCCTTTCTGATAAGACATTCATTTTCAGTATTTTGCTATTATAAACTATATGAGTAACTTGGGCCATTGATTATTTCACATGTGTTGGTAATTCAGAGCTCCTGAACCCTTTGACACAAGACATTATCAGATAAAGTTGTAGTATTGATGTTAAGTCATTACTAGCTTAGGACTTCACCACTCAAGTTAATTCATTTAGCAAACATGTCTTGTGCCTTGTGCTGTGTGATGGGCACTGGGGATACTGAGTTAAGTTCTGTGACAGTTGAAATAGAAGGTGATTAAGAGCTTAGGTTCTGGAGTTAGACCTGAATTCGCATGTCTAAATCTTAACTAAATCTTGGGCAAATAACAGAATTTTGCCTCCTCCTCTGTAAAGTGGGAATCACAAAGTTATTAGATAATTAAATGAGAATTAGATGATAACGTGGCAAGTTCTTAGCCTCATATATTGAGCAGATGGTAGCTTTAAAAAAAAAGTTACCATGGGGCGCCTGGGTGGCTTAGTCAGTTGAACATCTGACTCTTGGTTTCCACTTGGGTCGTGGTCTCAGAGTCATGGGATTGGTCCCCGTGTTGGGCTCTGTGCTGATCTCCAAGTCTACTTGAAGTTCTCTTTCCCTCTCCATGACCCTCCCACTTGCGCTCCTTCTCTCTCTCTTTCTCTAAAAGAAATGAATAAATCTTAAAAAAAGTTATCGGACTATATGGCAATTGAGTATTTACTTTTCTGCCTTTATTTTTAAGTTTCTTAAAGTCAAGGACTGTGTTTTGTTCACTTTTCCCTACCTGGCATTTACTTAGTAAATCATTTGTGATATGATTTAAAGGTATGTAGAGCATACAGTGAAAATATAGAGCAGGATACCTTTTCTAAATTGGGAAAGCTAAATCTTTAAAGGTAAATAGGAGTGATTAGGCAGAGGAGGAGGAAGGATACTTATTGTAGGCTGAGAACTCATGGTAGTTTATGGAACTAGACTGGTAAGTAGAGATTTGGTATCCTGTACTGAGTATTTAAAAAAAAAATCTTTATTGAAGGATTTTAAAAGAAGAATGGTAACCATGAACATCATGATGGTAATTCCAGTAGGAATAGCTAGAACACCAAGGTGGGGCCAGCAAATTGAGGGAGGTTAACGTAGCAGTCTTAGGACTAAAATATGAAGGACAAGGGTGCCTGGGTGGCTCAGTTGGTTAAGCATCTGTCTTTGTCTTGGGTCATGATCCCAGGATCCTGGGATCAAGCCCCATGTCGGACTCCCTGCTCAATGGGGAATCTGCTGCTCTCTCTGCCCATCCACTTTCCGTCGCATACTCACTCGCTCTCAAATGCATAAAAATCCTTTAAAAAATTTAAAAAAAAGATGAAGGACAGAACTAGGATAGTGTCAAAGGACATGAAGTGTAGGGGATAGTTGTGAGGAGATGTTGGTGTGGAGTAATGAATCCAGAGTGTCCGAACCGGAGTAAATGGGTGTTTAGTAGGTATCACATATTGAAAGAGGTAATTTAAATTTTTTTTTTTTAAGATTTTATTTATTTATTTGTCAGAGAGGGAGAGAGAGCCAGAGAGCGAGCACAGGCAGACAGAGTGGCAGGCAGAGGCAGAGGGAGAAGCAGACTCCCTGCCGAGCAAGGAGCCCGATGTGGGACTCGATCCCGGGATGCTGGGATCATGACCTGAGCCGAAGGCAGCCGCTTAACCAACTGAGCCACCCAGGTGTCCCATGAAAGAGGTAATTTAGAACATGAAATTGAGAGGCCTGGAAAACATCTAAGTATGCATGTCTGGTAGTCTTAATACTAGGAGAGACCTTTAGGATGGGAAACGAATTTTTTTTTTTTTAAAGATTTATTTATTTATTTATTTGACAGAGAGAGATCACAAGTAGGCAGAGAGGCAGGCAGAGAGAGGAGGAAGCAGGCTCTCTGCCGAGCAGAGAGCCCGACACGGGGCTCGATCCCAGGACCCTGGGATCATGACCTGAGCCGAAGGCAGAGGCTTAACCCACTGAGCCACCCAGGCGCCCCATGGATGGGAAACAAAAATTTTAAGATTATTGTGAATTTATTCATTTGTGCTTTGAATTTTTGTATTTACTAACAAAATCCACCGTATTGATCAAAAGCTATACTGTAGTCTGGTTAGTAAATTTGTTGGTACTTTTTTTTTTTTTTTCCTTTTCTTTTTTAGGAGTTGGGGAGAGGGACAGAGGTAAAGAGAGAGAGAATCTTAAGCAGGCTCCACTGCCTATGGAGAACTATTGCAGGGCTGGATCTTAAAACCCTGATACCATGACCTGAGTGGAATAGTTGGATGATTAACCAGCTGAACCACCCAGGCGCTCCTTTTGATTCTATTTTTTTTAAGACTTGGTATTTGTGGTTTGGTGAGCAGAGTTGAAGGAAATTGGAATAAAATGATTTGTGTGAAACTTCAGTGTCCTTCAAAGTTAGACAGACTAAGGTCACCAATTTCTTAAGTACTACTAACATGTTTACTTATTTAAACTTTCTATTGATATATTTCATAGCATTAGCTCTTTCACATTAAGGGTCACACTAGTGTTTCTTTACATGAGTAACATTTTGTATCCTTAATGTTCAAATTGTTCTATACAGATTGTAATTAGAGTTTTTTTCTTTATGGGGAAGATTCTGGTATGTATTGTTAATTTCAGAGAATACTGTAAATACTTTGTGTGAGATCATTATTTGTGTAAGAGGAGGCAGAATCTTCATAGTAATTTTATCTTAGTGCTTTCTGTTTGTGCTATTATTAAAGTAACCAGGGTAATACATGTAGCATTGTAAAAATTTGTTACATGTAGCATTCTGGGATGTGAGGTGATCTATACAAAGAAATTTTTTTAGTAATAAATGAATCATTTTTAATTTTAAGAAGTTTTAATAGATATGCTTAGTTGATTTTATGATGAATTTGAACAAATTAACCAGGAGGAAAAAAGTCATTAAATTATTTAAATTGCTGATGGTTAATTTGTGTTCTTTCTTAATTATATATATTTTTTCATGGTTTTAATTAGTGGTATATTAGTGATTAGTGGTTCTTAACCCTGGTCAGACATTGAAAACACTTCCAGTGCTTAACACCTTTGGAAGCTTATTAGTTCACTAGGTATGAGATGGGGCTCAGAAATTTGCATTTTAAGTATTTTAGGTAATTTTGATCAGCAACCAGAGTTGATAACCTATCAAAAATACTTAAATTTTTGTTTGACCATGGTGCTGTGCTGTTAAAATGATAATTACACAGATGTATTTTTTTTTTTTTTTCGAATTTTGGAATAATTTTAGACTTGTTGAAAGGTTGCAGCCCCTAACTTCTTGAAAGTTAAATATTTGGTCAATGTGGAGGAAATGCAGAAACAATACCACAAACATGCAAATACAACATGTTATATGAGGTAAATGCACCATCAACAATAGTGCTGGCCAGGACTAAGGGAGTTAAGAAAGCAGGTTTATGCTTGATGGAAAAACCTTTAATTGAAATCTTTGTTGAAAGTTTTTGGGTAGGGCTGGGAGAGTCTATTGTTTTTTAATTGAAGGATGGGTGTTCTAAGTATAGTCAGTCATTAGTGGATTCCATGTAACAAATTAAAAGCATGATTCTTATCCCCTACTTCTAGGCTGTGGCCCAGGTATCTCTTTTTATCAAGCTCCCCAGATGTTTCAGATTACAGCCAAGTTTGGGAATCACTTATCTGTAAGACAAAAGTCCAGAGTCCTTAATAATAGCTGTCATCTATTGCACAACCACTTCAATGACCATCATTTATTATACTCATTGTATGTGAAGTGCCAAATATTTCATGTATACCTTGCAACAATCTCACAAAGATTTATCCTGGTCTAAGGCTCAGAAAGATTAATTTACCCACCAGAGTGTATTTCTAAGTTACAGCAGGTATTGGAATTCAGATTTCTTGCTGTATTTAAAATGCTTTATTATTCTCTTATGTGTTCTGTCATTAAAAATTTAGGCAATCATTTTGAGATTTCCTTGCTTGGACTTTTTTCTTCTACCCAGGTTGAGTCATACTCTTTGTATTTTTGCCTCTCCTTATGCTATTCTTAGCTACCTTGAAGTCCCATCCATCCATTAAGGAAGGCCCAGCTAAAAACTACTCATTCAGGGAATTTTTTCCCAGTTATCTGAATCTTTGATGATCCTTCCCTTTTCTTGAACTTCTAGAAGATACATAGCACAGTCAACTTTTTATGTATTATCAGTTATTGTTCATGTTTAATATTGTTGTTGGGGTAATATTTGCAGTATTGTGATCTGTGGCATGCTTTTTTGAGCTCCCTACCGCTCTCTAGCTTTATTGTATATATAGTACTGATCTTGAATAGAATTCTTTTTTATAATGAAATATAAGTTGAAGGCTTTGGTTATGGGTTAAAGTTAGAATTTGTAGTTTTAAGATATCATTTGGTTACTCTAGTAGCTCACTAAAGCAGACTTAAAATCTTTGGTTTTAGAGTAAATTTATAAACATACAGATATATTTATCATAATTTATGAATAATTTCAACAGTAATATAATTTGGTTTGCAGTACAATTTATTTTAAAGGTTTATTTGAGAGAGCACAGTTGGGCAAGGGGAGAGGAAGAGAGAGACTCTCCACTGAGCTTGGAGCCAGCAGCCTCAGGGCTTGATTCCAAGAACCTGAGATCATGACCTGAGCTGAAATCAGGAGTCTGATGCTCAACTAACTGGGCCACCTAGGCACCCCTGCAATACAATTTTTAGAAAGTACTTTCTTAGGAACTATATTACTCTCCTAGGGCTGTCATACCACAGATTGGGTGAATATCACAGATTGGGTGGCTCAAACAACAGACTTTTATTTTCTCACAGTTCTGGAGGCTTGAAGTCCAAGGTCAGGGTGTGATCAGGTTTGGTTTCTTGTGAAAGTTCTTCCTGGCTTGTAGACAGCTGCCTTCTTAATGTGTCCTCACACATAGCATTTCCTGTGTTCATGGAAAGAGAGTGAGATGCCTTAGGTATCTCCTTTTTATAAGGGCAACAGTTGGATGTGATTGAGGCTCTACTGTAAGGACCTCCTCCTTTAACCTCAATTACTTCTTTAAATGCCTTATCTTCAAATGTAGTCACATCCTTGTTAGAGCTTCAACATATTAACACAATAGAATCCATAAGATGAATTGATTTTCTATTTCCTATGTGGTTTGTAATGTAGATAAGCTATAGAAAAATTTTTATAAAACGGATAATATTTTTATTGATTTCTTTTTATTAGGTAGGCAATACTAAGATGAATATCAGTTAAACATTTTGTGAGTCATGGCATTTGATATTCTGATGAGAAATGTCTTTGATGTCTTTTAAGAAGCTGGTTTGGGAGAGAGATACTGAAATAATTTGAATTCTTTAATGAAATTGCTGTGTTGTGTTCAGAATGAATTCTAGTAAAATACAGAGTTTGTGTGTGTATGTCTGTCATGAGAGTACAAAGCACAGTAGTGACTGATTAAAATGGAATAAAGTTAATCCTGTGAAAGTTTTGAGTATGTTCTTGATACTTCTGTTATTCTTTTGATATTTTTACAAGATCTTAGGATTGGAAGATGTATTAAGTTGCTTAATCTAATTAGGCAGAAAGTGCTCTAATTTGCTCTGTAGCATACCTGTCAAGTGGCTGTCTAACGCTGCCCTGTCCAATTCTGTAACCATGAATATACATGGCTGTTGAGCACTTAAAATGTGTCTAGTCTGAATTGAGATTTGATAGAAGGGTAGAATACACAGAGGATTTTGAAAAGACTTGCTTTGAAAAAAAGAATATAAAGTGTCTTATTTTTGTATTGATTGTATGTTGAAATGATGTTTTGAGTATACTGAGTTAAAGAAAATATATTATTACAATCAATTTTACTTGTTTCCTTTTCTTTTTTTAAATGTGGCTCCTGGAAAATTTAAAATTGCGTATGTGGCTTGTGTTGTATTTCTAGTGGATGGAGCTTATTTAACCTGTGTTAGAAACTCACTGCCTTCTGAGGGAGCACATTTCATCTTTGAATAGCTGAGACCATTAATTGTTTTTTTCCTGTTTGTACATATATCTGAAGTCTGTCTTTTATATTTGTATTCAGAAGTTCTCATTTACTCCTTGAGACTAAAAAAATAAGTCTAACTTCTCTTTTTAATATTACTACTTAATAGTCTGAACACAACTTTTTCTGAGTCTTTTGTAGAGACTTTTAGTCTTTACATTTTCTTTATGACAGAGGGTTATATCCCTCCGACCATTGTTGTTACTCCCCTCTGAACTGTCTTCATTTGGTACATATCCCTGCTCACACCAGGAACTGAATATCTTTTGATCTTAAAATTATAGATCAAAATAAATCTATCT